>JAKSZP010018396.1:0-390694 GCA_022478985.1 Massospora cicadina | reverse complement strand
TTCTAAGGCAATTTGTATCACTAATTAGTAATTGATTTGATCAAAAACTCGACCAACATTAAGAACTAATTTTGACATAGACCAACAAAGCCCACATGCCTGAGTCATTAAATCAAAGCTTAAATTTAAGTTTGACCTAACCAACAAAGCCCTCAGGCCCATGTCATCATGGTCAAATATAATTAAGTGAAATTGCTAGGCCGCGAATTCTAAGCTTTGCATAAGCTTAGAATATACCTGGTCCATAATTGCTAATATCTGATATGATCCATAATAAGTTTCTAAACAGCTAACCTTATTATGTCCCTATCAAATATCTGACGATTAGGTCCAGTCAATTACTCAACAATGGCAAACAAATTCCAGGTGGCCATGAGACTCAAATTGTTTTATGTACAAAAAAGGCCTCAGATGCCAACTTTGGAACTGGCGCCCAATTGCACTATTGAACACTGATCATAAACTGCTCATGCGCATACTGCCTAATTGGCTGATGGCAACAGCACCACGCATGCTCTATAGTGCCCAGCACGGCTTCATCAAAGGCTGTAGTATATGGAACAGCATAGGCTCAGTCCAGAGCATACTCCAGGATATGAGGGGCATCAAACATGGATACCTTACGTTCCTTGACATGAAAAAGGCATATGACCAAGTAGCGTGGTCATTCCTACATGAGTCACTGAAGGCAGTCAGTATCCCCAACACGTTTTGAGCATGGATAATGACACTGTACTCAGGCCTGGTAACAAAGGTTATTGTCATAGATGGCACAACTAAAAAAATCTCTATTGGGCAAGGTCTCTGCCAAGGAGACCCTATTTCACTAATACTCTTCAACTTTGCAGCCAACATTCTACTGGCAGCAGCAGACACAAAGCTCCGGGGTTTAGTTCACCCTAACCAAATGCTACTAAAGATGCTAGCATTTGCTGACAATACAGTAGTAAAAATAAGCTCCTCAACTGACCTCCAGGGTGCTGAGGATCTACTAAACCTTTATCAGCTCACATTGAATGCAAAAATAAATTTGGCAAAAACCTCAGTGATGAGGGTTGGCAACCCAAGCTTCAGCCTGCCAACTGAAACAATACCAATTATGAGCTCCCAGACAGTCTGATACCTCAGGATACTCTTCAACAACAAGGGACCAGCGGTACTGGAGGCCAAACAAGAAGTATTATCAAGCTTATCGATCTGAATGGCATGCTGAAAAAGTGCCAGACTATGCCTCAAGGAGAAAGTGCAGGCAGTAAATGTCTTCATCTTCTCAAAGTTGTGGTATGTTGCTCACATGCTGCCAATGAGCCCAAACTTAGAAAAGAAAAATCAGGTCAATGCTCTAAAATTTCCTGTGGTTCAAGGCAAAGGTGGCACCAATTCCACTGGAAGCCCTGTCAAAACTAAAGAACAAAGGAGGCATGGGCCTCCTGGATTTCGAATCTCACACCCAGCGCATATGGGGGAAGTCATTTCTGAATCTAACACAAATGCACATGTGCTGCCCAACTCTAGCATGAGGCGTGAACTGGGCAAGAGCCCAAGGCCTCCAAGAGCTGGTCTCCCCCTGATCAATATGTGAATGGATGGTGAACCACCTGTGGATAACTTCCCAAAAAGGTGCCCCACACTACTGGCAACTCTGCAACTGGGCCATGCACCAGAGCGGGTGGTCATTTGAACAATTGGACTGAGAGGCTGACCAAATTCAGAGGGATGTCAAAGCATGTAACTCTGCAATGATTTCTGCAACAAGATGGGAGGAGAGTAACCAAATTGCCACCAAATATGCAATCAAGTCAATCAGAATTAGATACAAATTGACACTGACAGAATATAGGGATCCACTCCTGAAGCTGGGGCATAATCTGCCCACCCGCCCACAAATCCTTATTGACTGGACTACCAAAGGCCACAACACCAACTACCTGACAAAGGAGTTGATTTCAGACCTGAACTCCCACTTGGTAATGGCCAAACAGCGTTTGGTAACCTGGCAGATCCTAAATCAGGCATTCAAATTGGGCAAGCACAGCGGGCCAGACTACCAGCACAAAGAATACCCCATATGCACCAAACTGGAAGCAGATATAGTGCACCATTATTATGAATGTGCCGTGTTTAAAAAATTCTGGTCCATAATATGAACATCCTATCAGGCAAACATTTGCCACTGGGTATACATCCATTGCAGGACCTGTTCTTTATGAAAACCCTGAGAATGGCTCCAATCAAACTATGAGCCTTCATTTACCATTATTGTGTATGGGTAATTCACTGTGCGCTCATCACCAAGGTTTTGAGCAACAAGTGCCCCCATCACAGAGGTTTGGTATTGAAGACCATTTGAAGTATCTCTGATCAGCTCTGTCAGATCTCAACATTCTCGCACATAATCCCCAGATGTTATAAGGCCACACATTTGGCTTTCCCTGCCAGATCACTCATTGCATATGATGAAGCTACTAATCAACTGAGAATTGAATGGCCTGTAAGCCCACCAATGCTAGAGCCATGGCTAGCGATGGTGATCACTGATCAGCAATGGTTGGAGGTGCTAGAACTCTAGTGGCCCAAACCTGGTCCTTTTTACCCTTGGCCAAATCACCTGTATTTCACCCTCCCCTCTTACTTTCCCTTAAAATCTGTTTTAATAAAGTATGGATTTTTTTAAAAAAATCTAGTATAATTGGCTCAGCTTTTGGCTCTAAACTTCAACTCTATAAAAGGTCAGTTGTTCAAATCCTGGCATAATCGCTTTTTATACCCATTTCTTAAACTCACTGTCAATTCTGTCTGTCTGTCTATAATTAAATCTTACAAGCTCTATTTCAGATACTTGTTGTCAATAAAAAATTCTTAAATTTGGCACACTTATGTATCTTCAATGACAATACAATAATCCATCAAAAATTTTTTTTTCATGTTCAAAAAAAGTTTTATATGTATCAAGTAAAAATCCTATATATTTTCAATAGTAGTCAGTATATAGTTACGGCTGAGCAGTTAGATATTTTATTGATTTGATATTTTAAATGGTTTTGCTAAGTGGTTAGTGGTCATTTTTTATACAATTTTCTTAAACTCACTGTCAATTCTGTCTGTCTGTAATCAAATCTTACAAGCTCTATTTCAGACACTTATCTATATATAAAAGCAAATGTGTGTGTGTTTGTGTGTGCGCGATGCCCAGCCAAAACTAGAGCATGTAGAGCTCTGAAAATTTGGCTATAGGTGGACGGGAGGGGGTCCGTGTGCATCTCGAAGCCCGATTTTTAATTTTCATAGTAAAATAAAAAGTTTTATATTTAACAAGTGAAAATTTTATATATGTTTTTAATGGAAATTGGTATATTGTTACGGCTGAGAAGTTTGATATTTGGTTGATTCGATGGTTTAAATGGTTTTGTCGAGCGGTTGGTGGTTTTGGGTTGATTAAGCTTAACGGTTTTAATAAAGAAGTTAGTGATTGGTTGATTCGATAATTTAATTGGTTTTGATAAGTGGTTGGTGATTTTAGTTGATTTTTAATCTAATGGTTTTAGCTAAGTGGTTTAGTTAAAAGTATTTTATTCGAGGTGGGCCAACCTGGAGAGGATATCGCACCGATTAAGGGAAATCGAACATATGGGAAAGGAGGATAAAATCCGGAAAACCTCCACGCGCGGCGTATGATAGGCCAGGAACTCCATGGACCGCCTTTGCTATTCGCTATCTCGGTTCGGGGCATTGGTGCGTCAAGTGGTTTAGTTAATTCGATAGGTTTAATTGGGTATGGCTGAATGGTTGGTATTTTTATATTAATTCAATATAATTTGATTTTTTAATATTATCGATAACCATCTACAAATATTAAAAAGAATTGATTAGGATCATCAGGTAAACTTTAAGCCCACAAATAAATATGTGTTAAACTGGGTATCAATAAGAATTAGTCAAACTTTTCTTTATAAAATTATCATTATGTTTATTTATTTATACCGGATGCATTATCTCGAGCAAATAACCAAAAATCACCAAACTTGGCACAAGTATTCTATAAAGTTTGAGAACGGAATGCTAATATGTAATTATTTAAAAAATCATATAAATTTAAATATCAGTTCCTTTTAAGATCTAGAACATATATTTATAATATAATTATATAGCAATTTGGCTGGGTATTTTCATATTCATTTAATTCGATTTTTTCATTGGATTTTGATAAGAGGTTGGTAGTTTTTGGCTGTTGTAAGTTCCGTAATTGGTTTTTGCTGAGTAGTAGTTTATTTTTTGGTTGATTCGATAGGCTCAACAGTTTCAGGTAAGTGATTGATGGTTTAGTTAATTTGGCAGGCTTTATTGATTTTAGCTAAATGGTTGGAGGTTTGAATTTTTAATAGGTTTAATGGTTTCTGAACTTATTGATAGCTATCTACCAATATAAAGACTAAAATAATTTAGAATTTGATTGATTTGATATATTTATTTTCCTTGGCCGAGTGGGTTGATGGTTTTTGGTCGAATCGATAGGATACAGTTTAGCTTTGGGAGTGATTAGTTATTGGTTGATTTGATAAGTTCGGTTAGTTTTAGCTGAGTGGTTAATGGTTTTGGTTGCTTCGATTAAGCAATTAGATTTGGCCGAGTAGTTATTGCTTAACTATATATAAAATCTAAATTAATCAATTCGAATCACCTGAAATTCTATAGAAACCGTAGCGAAGCACGGGTAACTCCGCTAGTATTACATAAAAACAAAACCACTCAGCCAAATCCAATTGCTCAATCGAATCAACCAAAAACCACCAACCACTCAGGTAAAACTAACTGAACTTATCAAAACAACCAATAACTAATCACCCCTCAAAGCTAAACTGTGTCCTATCGATTCAAACAAAAGCCATCAACCACTCGGCCAAACAAAATAAACCTATCGAATCAATCAAATAACACCAACCTGCTACCCGAAACATCTCTTTATACTTAAAATCATTGAGCAAGTGACATATCTTCCAAACTACTAAATCAACTTTACTTAACTTACCAAAAGTATTTTATTAATTAGGTGAACCAAATTAGGCAGGTTTTTAAAATTTATAAACCTAACATCCAGATACCCATGCTTCGCTACAGTATTTAAAGTTTATCAGATGATAAGCTCACATGTAGCCTATAAGCTGTGCCAGCACTACTCTCGAGCCACTCAGACTAACAGCTCCACTGTTGCTCTCGTGGCTGGTGAGCTGATTATTCTGACTACTTAATCTACTTAAACTCTAATACTGATTTTTGTTGAGTTTCAGATGAGCAATTTGGTGAATTATTAGATAATATTCACCAATTCTCACCCACTCACACAAATAAATTAAACTTATCAGACCGATTAGCTTCAGGTGAGCAATTTGGTGAATTATTCAATGCTATTTGTCAATTCTAACCCACTCGCCCAAATAGATTGAACCCATCAGGCTTGATAATTTCAGATTTGATAAGATTCGCCAATTCTCACCCACTCACCCAAATAGATTGACCCTATCAGACTCGAAGGTTTCAGATTTCAGTCAGTCAGTAAGTCAATCAGTGAATGAAATTTTTTTATTAAGTAGATACTTAGCTAATGGGCGCTCTATATGCCTCTCAAACACTGACACCAATCATTTTACTAGGATAATAGCTTAACTTAGATGAAGTTGCATCTAAATAATCTCATCAACACAGTGTTTTTATCTAAAAAAATCCATATAGTCAACATCCATATTGTAGCTTATATTGCCAATCTTAAACTACTAAAGCACTTTTTATTTGATCAATAAAAAGTTTATGCCCAATTAAATTTATAAATCTCATGGAATACCTTTAAAACTTTAAATCCATACCAAATTCATTAATCAGGCCTTGTTACTAGCAGTATCAGCCACAATGATTTATGATCCAGGCTTTCTCACTGACCTAATGTACCCTAGAGAGGTCTTAAAAAGTGACCCTCTAATTCATCTCCTATAAGTTTTAGTCTTTATCCACTACTTCAAGCAGTAATCACTTAACTTACTAATTTTTGCATGCATTCAAGCACTAGTCAAACTGATGACATTTTCTGGTAAGTGTTTTGTAGGTATATCCAGTAATAAGGACGCTCACATATTAGAAAAAACCACCAGTGATTATTCAACTATGATAGACACAGCTCTCAATAACATAGACAGAGATCATTTTACTTGGTAGTTATCACTCACACTAGATCCTCCTCTAACCAGAGGGAAAGTCAGCAAACTTATCTAAAGCTCACTTATCAAGACATTCAACCCAAATAGTTCTCCAAATCTTACCACTTTATACAGACCCTCCACAAAGTATGTCCATCATCTGAGCTGAGGCTTAAATAAGAGGTTACGCCAAAAGCACAATGTAAAATACTTATTGATTAAATGACTAAGATTAATGATACCCTCAAAGGCTTTCAAACAAGTTTGAAAGGACAAGTTGTAATAAATGAATAACTAATCTATCCATCATATGGTTTGTAGCACTTGCTATACAATTCTCACATTCAAAATATTCATCCTTATATGCTCTCCTTCAGTGATGGCTATGGCCAGTCCTTCAAGCCCTATAAGGCTAGAGGTTATGTACAGTCCACTTTATAGTGATGGCATGAGACTATCCAGCTGTGATAAAAAGACTTCATATATATTTGGCACACAATATTCCAAGTGAAGACTCCTGAGCCTCTACTACAACATTGAACCCAAGCTGCTAGATCCAATTTGCGGCAGCAAAACACATATATATCCACAACCATCCTAAACCCTGCTTGATATATATTGTGCCAAACTGACTTGTCACATGTTTTTTTTTCTGAAAAAAGTATAGAACTTACACTGGAGCATTACAAAATTTATAATCAGGTTAATCTGATGGTTTGGTCAATCTTTACTGGTTTTGCATGTTTTTTTTCAATTCAGCGCATTTGAGGTGGGCAAATGCTCTTGAGGAATCTTTACAATTATAAATCACTTAAACTTTTATATAAAATAGTAATTGAACTTTATCTGTTTTATTTCCCTTATTTCAAGGTGGGATTAATGGAATGGTCCTCACCTTGGAATCCTTACCATGTCAACACTGAAAAAGCACAAGTTTAAATTTAACTTATTTTCAAGTTCATCCTTTTTTATTTTGCATTGGTTATTAAGTCACTCTTGAGGTACTGCCTAACTTATTGAAACTTCACTCCCACTTCAACCATGTATTCAAAATCCATGATGTACCAAGTGGTCCAAAAAGACCTGACTGAAACTGCACCTCAACTTGTTGTAAAAATCAGATGCCAGAGCCCTGATGAATCCAGATTGATCCAAAAGAATAAGCTGAGATGAATCCCCAGGTGGCAGAGGCTGGATCAACTCCAGGCCTTGATTCAGAGGTCCAGTGGTTAAGATGAGACGTGGTGTTCAATGAATTTTGACAAGTGGTAAAGGGTGATTGGACTGGTTCACCACTATACCTCAGTTGATTGGGCTGACCTTTGGGTATATCCAATTGTGGAATTAGATCATATATATGTTACCTTTATTAGATGGAGGCAACACTTAGATTTAGGGTTGTGTCACTAGCAGATGGGAACTTTGAATTTCTATTTGCTAAATCCATCATTTAAAACCTTTGATACAGGGGCACATGATAACCCTTCAACTTCAAAGAGTTGCTCCTGATTATAAGAAAAGATGGATGTAAAATCCACATATGTGGGTAAGCCAACCACAGGGGTCTCCCAAGAATAATTTATGCCCAAAAGTCACTAGAAATTTTGTTAACCACACATTATACCTTTCCATCCATGCACATAGCCTATATAAACTATCTGACACGTTGGACATCCCATACAATCTAGACACACAGAAACAGATTCTGAAATACATGCATCTTCCCCTGCTACAACCCCATATTCACACCATGTTTGGAGATGTTTGGGGATGTTATATCTCACTAATAAATGATCTAATGCTTTTCAATCTATATGTGCAGTATGCGGCAACTTAGAACGTTATAACACTAATTAAACTCTCACCCTCCAAGATTATCTGGTGTGACGTGATGTGCCTCTTCCATTAAAATATCATACAAGAGTTCTTACTGGCAAAAAACATGACTTTTATTAGAATATTAGATTATATCTGCCTCACTTCATATGCTGGTAGTGGCAGTAGCATTATGGACTATTTACACCTTTAACTAAGTGCTTATAATGGAATGCCTCCTACACTTCTGAGGCATTAAAGAACTTTCAGTTCCTCTTTATAGACCATTCCAAACCTGGATATTTGGTCACATGAACCCAATGTCAGACAATTGCCATCTTGACTTTAGCAAAAGAATGTTTTGGGGAATAATAATCCCAATTTAACAAGTATGATTGGCTAATTGCATGTCTGATCTTATAACAATATTGTTTCAAATGAAAATAGTGACAGTATCATCCAAAAGTCCCTGGACAATTCTCTTTAACACAGTGAATTAGGGCAACAATTTGACAAATACTAAACGGGATATTAACTCAAAATCTGGCAGTCAGATCACTCTGGCCATGCGGCATATTCTGGGGCGCCCATCTAATGGTTCTCCCCCTGCCACATCCAGTTCTATCTCAACACCTAAACGGGGACCACCCCTTTTATATGCGTGGTGGAGGTCCAAAGTACAATTAATTTCAAATGGTGATTGGTTGAAATATCAATCATTACCAAATGGGTAAATTCTTCCTAAAACTACTTCCCCATCAGTTGTTTAACCTAAGTAGCCCAAAATTCCTGAGCTTTAATAGGATAAATTATCATATTACCTATTTTGGATGTACCCAAGCTATTTCACTCACTTACTCTTATATTTCCCTTGACCCTTGATATTTTTTAAAATTGAATGGGCCAATATCAAGAGGGTTCATTTTTTACTCCACGTCAACACTAATAAACTTGACAAAAATCACTTTTTGGTTATTTAGTGTTTTTATAGTTTTATTATTATCTAAAAAACCCTTTTGTGGAGCCAGCACCCATCAGCACCAGTGAGAGAAAAGCAGCTGGCTTCCCAAAAAGTGATGCTTGCTGCAGGGGCACCTGTACACCACCAAAAATCGTCTAAAATGGAGGCTTTAAACGTTAGTAACCCTCCAACTTTTCTTCTTCAAAACAAATCACGTTTAGTTGCCCTGGAAAAGCAACTATCAAGCGCTCTATCCCATCTCAAAGAGCTTGAGCAGTGCCCTCTAAAACTCCCTCTTAAAGAGAAGAACACCTCTGGTGAAGAAAGCATTAATCCTTTTTATATGTTTATGAAGCTGCTATGTATGTTGCAACGGATAAGCAAAAATTAATACACTTTCTTGCTTAAATCACCTAGCGCAAGAGATGATAGTTCCTTACATGGACCCTCTGCATACCTAGGCAGAGGTGATAGAGGCTATTTTGGCTAATTCAGATCAAAGCTGAGTCTACACAGGGATAAACATGCCTTTATGCACCTTGCATGTATGAGGGCGAACCAACTGCTGCATTTTCTGAGCAATTTTACCTCAATGCATAAAGATTATTCACATCTAACATGCTAACCCTGGATGATGCTACTGCAGTCATGTTAACTGGGTTAGCCTTTCAACCCTCTCTAGCCAGGCATATTATCTCAGTGAAACGCCACTTCAAAAACATATCTGACATAAAAGTGGCACTGTTAGAAGTTGCTGAATTCCATTTATGTGCAACAACAAATGAAGCTGAGATGAAACCTTCATCTTTATCCATCGAGGAGCTTCTGCCTGTTGAAAATTTGGGAGTGAGCCCACCAGTGCCTATCCTCCCTGTGAAGCCTGCTTCCTCAGTGCAGCTTAAAAAGGATATAATGCCCTTGTGTAAATCAGAGACCTGTAAAGTAGTTGATACCATGCTCCTGCACACGCTCACCAAAGCCACTGTTTCTTCTCCTCAAGATAAGCTGGTAGTTGTGCGCCCCAAGGGTAACCCTTTGACAATAAAGAGCTTTCTGTAAAGACATATAGTCAGAGGATAGCTACCAAACCTCATGTGGCCATATCACCTACCTCAATTGCGGCCTTGCCAGTGGTTGAGAATACCTTTGGGGATGAATCTGATGAGAGTTACGATGACGTTGGTTACTATATATTGGGAGCCCCCACGGAAGTAGAGGTTCCTGATAATGTGAACGCTGGAGGTGTAGAAGAGACCACCATACCTGAGGAAATGTACCTCAGCCAAACTCTAGGTGTCTAAAAGTTATTGACACTGCCGCCAATAGCAACCAATTCTTAGGTGGCTTGATTTAACCTCTCCAGCAGGTTCAACCCATGAAATCCATCTTAGATAAACACCTCAAGACTGCTCAAAAACTAATCTCTACCTTCTGGCTCAAGGAGGTCTTAGCTTTGTCACCTAACTTCAGATGAACATCACTAAGATTGGAGTGGCCATTCAAAAAGTCTGAATAATGGTCATCCTGGACACTGGCTCTCCAATTAACGTGATCTCCACTAAGCTTATCAAAAAAGATAAAGCTTGCTCCTGACTTGGAGTACACACAAGAATTTGGAATTGCAGGCCCAAACTATACTTGGGCTATTGGTGCATACTCTTCTCTTCCTATTTGAATTGGTAAGCCTATCCTATCCGCTTCTGCTGTGGCTTTGGACAACATTGTATATAATATGCTCATTGGTACCTAATTTATGATTGAGTATGAGGGAATTATCAATATGAAGCAAGGTTTCCTATCGTTACTCAACTATGAAGTCCCTTTAGTCTTATTAATAAAGAACCCAGCAAGCACAAATACACATGCCTGGTCAAATACCCCTTTTCAGCTATGACTTTGCCTTATTCCGCTTCTGGGAGCAACACAAAAAATTGACCAAATCAGTGGATGCTAGGGACGGTATCCCTTTCTATGCTGCAGATGAGGTCTTAATTAAGCCTGGTGAACAACGAGTGGTTGACACTAAAATCACGCTTCAAATCCCACCCCACTGCTTGTTGCATATTATAAAACTTGAGGGCATTACCCTTTAGCCTCCAGTATTGCCTGGGATACTAGACCTAGCCTACCAGAGGCCCATTACCATTCTGCTGGGAAACCTCGCTGGCAAGGACATGGTCATACAAAAACACCAGGAGATTGGTAGAGGCTTTCTAATCCTGGTGGAATACATTGAACGTATCCATTTCATTATCTCCATGGCGGATTTGGGCTTGCCTATGGACAACCTAGTATGTACCTTGCCCAATGTTCATATTTCAGATAAGCTGACCCCAGATGAGTTGAAAAAATTCTATACTTTACTAGATGAATATAGTGACATTCTCAAAATTGGATAATTACTATAGCCACATGAAGGGCTGGAGTCACTCCATTGATGTGGTTGATGCCCGGCCTATTTGGTCCAAACCTTACCATAAGTCAAAGGTGAAAGAACATAAGATGAGGATGGAGCTCCAGCATTACTAGACGCGGGGTTACTAGTTCCTTCACAAAGCCCTTAGTCTTCCCCCTATTGCTAATTAAATACAAAAATGGAGGTTATTAGATATTCATGGACCACCACAAGTTAAATAACTCTATGGAAAAGTTAGCTGTCCTATCCCTTGCATTGATGACACCCTGGCCCAACTCTCTGGCTCTAACTTCTTTTCTGCTATCGACTTGGCTAGCAGCTATTGGCAAATGGACATTTCCCCTAAATACCAGGAGAAATGTGCTCTCATTTGTGGTGGGAGTCTCTTCCAACCAACCTGATTACCTCAAGGGTTGTGTAACACACCTGAATCTTTTCAGCGTGAGATGGATCATATTTTGCAGGACCTGAAGTTAACTTGTGCCATCATTTATCATGATCACATCACAGTGTTCTCAAAAACCTTCAATGAACATCCTTGTAACAGACAAAAACGTCCCAGTTTTCAACCACCATCTTGCCTTTGGATTGGCGGATGGACGCCAAAAGATTTTCAATTCAACCTCAGATTTAGGGAAAATTGGAAAACAAGAAAGACATACACAACTAAGCGAGGATTCAACCATGAAATTAACCTTGTTTTACTTTTTAATGAAAATAAACATGCTGACAAATTCAATCCTGATAATATAGGGCACTGCAAATGATACTTGAAAAAACTAGAGCATTTGGTGGATCAATTCACCACTGAATACCACTTTTTTTGTTAAGGATACAAAATTAGGATTGCCAAAATTCCAGGTAAAATAAGTCAAGAGTGGCCCCAAGGCCACTAGAGAGACCCACGCCAGGGCAGGAAATGAAGAAGAGAGAGAATTCTAAGCTGAGTTCAGAATGCGTGGGCCTGACCTTTTAAGGTTGCTCTTCTGGGGAGCCCCTCCACACTTTTCTTTGCAGCCCAAGGAGCATAAATAACAACTCAGGAGGAACACAGCCCAGCGCTGATCCCGCATGAACCTCAAAACCCCAAAATAGTGTTTTGACTCAATATTCGGAAATCTGAATCTAGAGTTGAGTGTAACAATCAGTTTAACCTACCGTTACAATTTGATCACCTGAAGGAGGTGTTTTAACGGTTAAATAAGGCAAATATAAAGTTCAAGCTCTCAAATTGTACCTTCTTACAAAAGAAATTGGATTTACTTGGACACTCCATTTCTCAAGAAGGAATACAACCCATACAAGATAAGGTTGAAGCGCTTTTAAAAATGCCTCCCCCTAAAAATCATAAGATATTCAAGTGTTTTTAGGGATGATGAATATTACCATCAGTTTACCTTCAAGCTCGTCCAGCTCAGTGAACCCCTTGTTTGACTATTGACTAAGAACGCCACTTTCTTTTGTGGTGCTAAACAGATTGCCACTTTTGAGACGTTAAAGCAACTGCTACAATAACGTCTTATCCTGAGGCATCTTGATTACAATAAACCATTTATTCTGTTTACTGATGCTTCAGATTATGCCGTTGGGGGTCATCTTACCCCAATTAGATAAAAATAGTGTAGATCTCCGGTATCCTTTTTTAGTAAAATGCTCTCAAAAGAAGAACGCAATCACAGCGTTACAGAGAAGGAGTGCCTTGCTTTTCTGTTAGCTGTAAAGCACTAACGCCCTTTTTTATATGGGACCACCTTCACTGTGCTTTGGACCACATTTCCTTAAAATGGTTACAGAACATGAAGGATTCTAGTGGCTGGTTAGCTCTCTGGGCTTTAAAGCTCCAGCATTATGACATGAATATTGTGCACCGTGATGGAACACATCACATGAATGTTAATGGGTTAACTCAGCTTCCAGTCCTTAATTTAGATAATAGTGAAGTGGAAAGATTATATGATCTTTTAATGACTCCCAATGATTGGGAGGATGAGGATGAGCATGTACAGAAAATGGTAGACTGGCACTCTTGCAACACCAAGGTGGGTAGTGGCAAATTATACAAGCAGGAGGGGGCAAAGTGGCTGCCTTACCTTCAGCCCTCAGAATGCAAGCCTGCTATCATGGAAGCTCACTCCTCCCTAGTCATGGAGCAGCAAAGAAAACCTGTAAGTGGATTAAGGATCGGTACTATTCAGAAGGGATTATGGAAACCATCATCAAAGTCTTGGATTCCCGTCTCACATGTAAAAAGCAATCCAGTTTAAGATTAGATGACAATATCAACCAACTACCCCTCAACAACCGTTCCACACCATCTGCCTGGGCATAGTAATTCCACTCCCTCAGATAACTGGTGAAAACAGATTTATCCTAGTCAGCATTGACCACTTCACTAAGTGGATGAAGCTGTGGCTCTTCTTGTCCAAACGGCTAAGGCCACAGCCACCTTTTTACATCAAAACATTTTCACTTGTCATGGCTGTCCCAAGTACTACTCTGCGACAATGGTAAAAACTTCATCTCCAGAGTAGTCAAAATCCTGGCCACTTCCATGAGAGCCCAAAAACTTTTCCCAGCTCCATATAATCCCTCCACCCATGGAACTGTGGAAAGAGCAAATGGAACCTTGGTTTCCATTCTACAAAAAATGGCCTCCTCTGATCCTCTTCATTGGGATCAATACCTACCCAGTGCTCTTATGGCATACCAGATTAGCTATCACCAAATTTTAAAAATGTCTCCATTCCATGTCTTGTGTGGGAGGATCAGTAATACTGCCCTCTTAGCTAATGATGTCATCTCTAGTGGTGAGGAACCTGAAAAAGCTATAAGAAGACTAACTCACCATATCATTCAGCTTCAATCTGAGGCTATGATAACCCTAGCTAAAACGTTCACTAAAGAAGGAAAAGCTGTCAATGAGCTTTAGGTTCCTCTGCTTTAATTTCAAGTGTCTGATATGGTCTTATGCTACCATAATTGCATCACTCTGAGAAGCAGCAATTTTGCATCAATTTGGTGGGACCTGTCATTATCACTTAAAAGATAGGAAATGAGTACTCTATCAAATCTTTAGCTACAGGGATTACCATTAATCAGTTACATGGCTGTTCTCTACAGCCCTATTATCCCCCCAAAATTCTTGAGATGGTGATGTCTGACAATTGCCATCTTAACTTTGGCAAATTCATGTTTTGGGGAAGTATAATCCTGATTTAACAAATACAATCAGCCAATTACATGTCTAATCTCATAATATTATTATTTCAAATGAAATAATGACAATATTGGAAAAAAACCCTAGTGATTCTTGGTGAAACACCACAAATTGAGGCAACATTTTGTCATATATTAAACGGGCTATTAACTCAAAATCTGGGATTCAAATTTATCTTTGGCCAAGCGGCATATTCTGGGGCGCTTGTCTAATGGTTCTCCCCAGCCACGTTTAGTTCCATATCAACATCTAAATGGGGACTACCCCCTTTTATAGGCATGGAGGAGGTCCCACAAGGGGCAATTATTTTAGCAAATGGTGATTGGTTAAAATATATCAAATCATTTCTACATGGGTAATTTTTGCTTAAAACTACTTTCCCACTAGTTGTTTCACCTAAGTAGCCCATAATTACCAAGCTACAATAGGATGAATTATAATATTACCTATATCAAGTGTACCCAAGCTATTTCTAATCACTTCCCCTTGTATTTCCCTTGACCCTTGACTTAATTTAAATGCAGAATGGTCTGATATTGAGAGGGTTATTTTTTACTCTGCGTCAACATTTATAACTTGATAAAAATCACTTTTTGGTTATTTAGTGTTTTTATATTTTGTATTATTATCTAAAAACTTTTTGTGGAGCCAGCACCCATCAAAACCAGCAAGCAAAAATAGCTAGTTTCCTACACCCAAAATGAAGGAGTATAATTAAATCAAGGTTACTTATCTAGTTCATACAACCATTATTTTTCCACAATTTATGCTCTATTTTTGGTTTTAAGCCTCTATAAAAGAAGTTGTTTTCACTATTCAAATACCTGGTGGTATCAGCTAGAAACAGGAGTAGGCATACTCAACTCTTAGATGCCATTTATATATATTCTTCAAATAATAACTCTCAAATGTAAGTGTCCACCCCTGGTTGGCCTTCACTGAATTTACAATTTTCTATCCATAAATATTTCATTTTTCTACTTCACAATTCAATAAAAACTAAGCACCACATTGCAACAAATGATGCCTAGGGAGGGAACTCAAAGTCACTTTAGTTATCTATAGTATCAATAGTCAAAGCATTATCTCTGCAGCTGCCAAGTGGGTGCTTACAGAATAAACAAAAATTCTACTAACCAATCATAAAGTCACAAAATCTAAAACCACTTTTCCATACTGATCACCTCTTACTACATTTAATAGGTGAGCGGTGCCTTGTAGCTTGTGGCTACTAGTTTGGGTAATGAGGCTTCCCATCTAAAAAATTTCTCTTGTCATATCATTTTACTACGTAAGGTAAAGCTTATGTAGCTTTACTAGGTATAAGTATATTTGAACTATGTAAGAAATGATAAATAGAGTTTATAATAATATATATATAGTGTTCCAACAATAGTCAACTTAAGGAAAATAACACTCTAAGAGATTTATCTTTTAGTGGGTTAACCTTTACACAAGTGAAGGCAGACTAGGCCCGCTGGGATATATTCTTTTATATTTTCTTTAATAATCAATTTTTAGTGTACAAGAACAGCCATACATAAACATAAAAAATATAATTAAAGAATAAATACAAAGCTACCCTATTCTTAACATCTTAACTACCTCTTGTAAGACTAATATTTGATTTGATATATATAATCGCTTTATTATCATAACACTTTCCATAAATTTTATTCTTAGATATAGACATATAGAATTCTAGCTGCTGATTTTATTAGGGTAAGAGATTTCCAAGTCTTCACTTCTTTAAGATACAAGTTATAATCTCAACTAGTAAAAGTAAAATTATACTAAGTTTATCAGATTTATGTTTAGTTGATAAAAAGATAAGAACTTCTGTAAGTCTTCAACGCTAGAGGCGTGACTCCAATGGTTTAGCTAAATGGTCTGCATGCGCTCACAATGAGCGTTGCAGCAGGCCATTAGTATAACATACAGGTTCTCTCCAATAGGACACTAATAAGTTAGGCATCACTAACCATGATATAGGTAATAATGTTAATTAACTCCTATTATGATTTAATTAGTTTTATTACCATTATTTCTAGAAATTAACAACTCTGATAAAGGGTAATTGATACTTCATCCAGAAAACCCCTATACCCAAGATAGTGTGTGTAACAATTAGATTTGATGTGTTAATTCAGAGCCATAATCTTGGAAAAGTTCTTCATGGCATAAGTTTTCTTCTATTTTTAAAATGTTATTCAGTTGGAATCTGTAGGTCTTGAAAATTTCTTCAAATTAAACTGCATAATAAGATATAATTGTGGGAGATCTCAGCCCCCTAGTTCCTAATTACTGCAAAGGAGTGTATGAAACAAGGTGTTAATTTAGTGTACTTATTAAAACTTTTAAATAATCATAGGCTTTATGATAAGCTTAAGATATGAATGTGCAAGTTTCATAAAGTTAATATTAATCTAGTGGAATTTAAAAAACATTTTTATAGTATGTTGCTCTCTTTGCTTTAAACGCTTAAAGAATTAAATTTGCATTTATAAGCAAATGTAAAAGTTACAACAACCTTTGCCATCTTAGCAAATCAAGTTTTTAATATCATTAAGTCTGAAACTTGCTGCCCTCATATGGGGTAGTAGTGCGTAGCATCCTGACATTTTTTGGCCACTGCCAAAGCGCCCCCTGGATGTCTCTCTAGCACTCCTCATCCTATGGTTTCTTCATCCCTCTTTGGAACCTAATTAAACGTATCATGCAATCCCAAGCAATGCTTGGAAGCCCCCTAGTGCTCCCCTGTAGAAGCTTGTGCTTTAGCCTATGTGTCAAGTAGGAAAACATCTTCCCCTGTGTGATTGCAGCCATCATCAATATAGCGCAGTGGATGTCTAAACTGACAATTTATAGATCCCACCCCTTTAAGTGAAGTATTTTGACCTGGATTTCTCTAGTGGAACCAAGACTATGGCTGCGGAAAATATGCCCTTATTTTTAAAAATAAATTTATTCCCACTACCTGCACTTAGCTGCCAGTAGATGCAACCCTGGCGGTACAATTTTCCAATTTTTAAAACTACCTTTCTCCTGAGCAACTATGCCAAGAGCTTTTTAAGGGAATCTTAGCACTGATTCTGTCCTCCAGTTTATGGTCTCAATGAGGCCAGCAACCTTGCAAGTCCTTGATCCTTTGCAACAGTCCGCCTCTTCCACCAGGACACCCATATTGTGATTCCCACGTACCATAATCTGCAGTGTACCCCAACCTCCCGTTCTGGGACTGCATAAAAACAGCCACACCCTCTGCCACTTTTGCTTTGGCTTTGACCACTCTAAGCACAAGTTCCCATTCCTTGCTGATGTTTCAGCTTCTGTACTCCTATCTCTGTAATTAGCCCCGTTGATGATCTAGCAGGATTTTTAAATGAGTTTCAATCCTCCCTCCCCCTCACAAAGCTATTGCAGCCAAAGCTATGGCTACGCCAGCCAACCAAACCCCTACTTCCTAACTTTTCAGGAGCTAGTTGCTGCTTAAGTTCCTGTTGAATTGTCTTGGACAGTAGTTAAAGGACCAAATGATCCTACCCCCAGCCACTTAGCTCCCATTGCTGGTCCAAATTCTTCCATTTTAAACCCATTTAATATCTCAAATGATCACCAAAGATCTGTTGAACCTTTTACAAGTAATGCTAATTTTTATTTCTTGGAATATATTTCTACCAAGTTCAATTGTGTTTGCTATTTTTCACCCTTGTAAGTGCTTTATGAATTTAAATCTTACTATTAGCTTGACATAAAATCTGCTGATGTTCCCACTAACACCCTCCTCTTCCAGACCCTCTATAAGGCTAAAGATCCTCTTTTTTGAGGGATTCTTCTGCCCTAATTTCCTAGTCAACTTCCTTGAGGAAGCCTGAAGATGAGATCAAGGAGCTTATATCTGTCATGAGCTGCTCATGCGCTGACACCACCAAGTTGGCGTTATATAACCTCCACTACCCCCAAACCAGACAAGCCCTAAAACCATTTTCATGTGCCAGAATTAATCAATTACGCCAATTTTCAGATAGCCCAGTACATCAAGGCAGTGTACGCTACATGTCACTTGATAATGATAATAAAATCTTTTCCTACCTTTTTCCCAACTAAGACATTGTCCCCACTCCAATTTTGTCTTCTCTTACATGTTCCCTCAGATCCACAGGATATGGGAAACTTCCCAACACCCCTCTCAATTCAATGTGGACACTAAGCATGCCACCGCAGCACTGTATTGGGAGTTTTCAAATAATTGGTTTTATTTAGCATTGAAAATAAAGATGTGTGGACACCTACTCTTGAGTTGGATTTCACTAGTACTAATAAAAGAAGGCCATTTTACAAAAAGCTCTTTCATCAATTTGACTGCAGATTATTTTAAAAACCAAGACGACTGGTTTTTGAATGTCCTATTTTAGAATAGGATTCCCTTTGGATTGAACAGCATCAGATCTGTCATACCTTATGAATCTTTAGAGAAAAAAATTTTAGATTGATTGTTAGGTCATTGGTTTTGGCCCATGTATGGGATAGGAATTTCATTATTCTATAAACTGATGGTCAGGAATAATCTGTACAGTCATAATAAGGCGCTGTAAAAAACCATTATGTTAATATAAGAGCTCATTGAGAAAATTTTGTTTAGTTAACCAAGACTCTTAAATGGTCTAGATAATTTAGATAAGTGACTTTTATACTTCTAAGATTAAACAGAGGTGATAACTTAGAACACACAGGACATAAAACCTTAGTAAAAAAGCTTTATCTATAATTACAAGATAAATCAGTTACAGGCTTTTTTGTGGGAAAAAGATTAAAACATAATTTTTACCATGGTGAAAGTAGTATTTTAAGAGTCCATATAATAACATTTTAATTTAAAATTGTCTAATGTAAAAAGCTAGTTGAAAGCAAGATAAATCTTTTTATACTATGTGAATTTTGATTTTTGTTATTGCTGGCATTTTATTATTAAATTTGGTCCATAAAAATGGTGGGACTTACATAAACTTTATTTATATCAAATTCCCTCTCTTTACTTGTGGCTCAAATATAATTGAGTATATTGTGATAACCTTGAAATAAGCTTCCACTGCACAATTTTGCAGAATTTTAATTATAGAGATATAAATACAAAATTGGTACTTTTAGTAAAGGGTGATTAATAGCAACAAGAAATTTTTATAGATAGAAGCCTTATATTACAAGTATTTATCTCTTTTAATATCTGATCAGCAGTATACTTCTACAATGTTATCTAAATTAAGACAACTAAAATTTCTTCTATTGCACAATTGATTGATATATAAAAAAGCTAAATTATATGGAATAATTTATTAATTGCCATCTCATTTGAGATTTGCATATGCCAACCACTGAAGGGTAGTTTAACTAATCATATTCATATCAGGGAAAAACTTGGGTAATTTCATATTGTCTAGTCAGATTAGGAATGTCTTTATAAAAACACAATCAGGTAGCATGGCTTCACCCATGTTTATTAACTAAACCGCTAGTTTAAGTATATACTAATTGCCAATCTACCCAGCGTTATTAGGAATCATTTAATATATAAATAACATTTAATGTTAAAGCATGAGGCTCAGAGGTGAAATTTGATTTAGGATAGGTATAGACTGTATCTTTTTATCAATTTCTATTAGCTTTGTTTATCAATGGGCCTTTTACCTAACATTGCTTATAGGTTTAGAACTCACTAATGATGCTAATGGATACTAAGTAGTTTTATATAAGTAGATGGTCATTGAAAAATTTAGGAAGTAATTAACCTACAAAAGCAGTCAAACTACCAATTACTCTCCCTAAACCAACTGAACTTATTAAGTCAACCAGTCAATAAACTGCTCAGCTATAACAATATACAAATCACTATTAAGATAATATATAGCTCTCTTCTTATATAAAGAATTTTTTTTACAGTAAAATTAAATAAAATCCAAGTTATAGGTGCATATGTACCCCCTCCTGTCAACATATGTATAATATTATAAAGCTATGTATGATGTAGATTTGATGGTAATTGCACATGCACATCCCACTTGCTTATATGGATATAGATTCATAGTCTTATAAAACAATTTGTAGTTACAAATCGAAACAAAAAACCCCTTGCCTACCAGAGAACCTATAAACCAAACCATCTAGTACTAAAAAAAGAACCTATAAACCAAGAGGCATAAGCTTACTAAATTTCACATAGATAGGTATTTTATTATGGAATGAAATAATTTTTATGATTTATATATATATTGCAATTTTTGTTGCTAAAATTAAATATAAAAAATACCTTATGCACTTGATATTCTGACACCCAAGCTTTAATACATTCTAAATTTCATAAACGTTGATGTGTTGGGACTCAAGATAACTTTTTTGTATACTTACAAAATTTTTTGTATTTTATAGTAAAACTTTAGTAAGGTAAATTTTAAACTTCTTTTTTCACATAAAAAGTACTTAGAATTTTTAAAAATAAATGGCCTTTTAGTTAAACTAAAATTTCTTGAACACATCCTCAATTCATCATCAAATCCCTAGCTTTTGTGATCAAGTGAAATTTTGATTGATAGTGTCTTATATATATTATAGTTCAGGTAGCAAGTACTTCTTTCCAATATTACTGCTTGTAGAAAATTATAACTAATGAAGGAAAAACAGCACGCTTATTGCTAAGCAATCGTTCCATGGAGGTCAAAGTGAACGTTTTTTAGTGTGTTTAAAAATACTTATGCCAAGTGATATGAGAATCATTTATTATCTTAGGTATAAAATTTATAAACAAAATTTATTAGTTAAGGTACCAGTTTTGTTGATTTTTTCACAGACAGTACATGATCTGGGTGTTGAGTTCAAAATTTATGGCCCAGAAATCTAACACCAAGGATTTTAACAGTGATCCTTCAAATACTATTGAAATCCTATAAGGTACCAATAGAAAGCAGGTGTGGCCCACCCATTGAGCAAAGAACCTCTGATGCTCTTCAGGATAAAACTTATCCTAAATCTCACTCAAAATCCTCAATGCAGAAAAATTACAGTGAAATAAAATTTAGTTGAGTTTTTATAAAAGTTCAACTTTATCAAAATGGTTTATTAGATTTCATAAAAATTGAAAAGTGATACCCAATCCATTTTCATAATTTGCCTATATATAGTCTGGGACCTTTTTAATGACAACTTCTAATTTATAAGGACTTTTATAATGTAACCTATTATATAAAGTTTTGTTCCCAAAAAGTTAACATTATCTTTAGTCATATTTTTCAATATTAATTGTTAAAAGAAATATTCTCAATTGCTTTATTGAAAAATTTGGGACATCTCAGTCGCTGTAAAATTATTATGGCTAACTTTAATAGTTTTTAACTCTGAAAATCAATTATATATGCATGAGCTTTCTAGAAATCTATAAAAGATATTACCACTTCAAGGGCTTGTTCTAACCCTCCATTGGTTCTTTTTATGTGTGTTTTGCTGCAAAGATTATAGAATTCAAGAGGGAGGATATCCCAGTGGTAGAGTATGGACCCTCTACCACTGCCTCCCGAGTTTGATCCCAGTGATGGACTTTGGGTAGGGGACATTTTGACTGTGTTGGTTTTGTACGCCAATGCCCCAAACTGAGATAGCGAATAGCAAAGGTGGTCCATGGAGTTCCTGGCTTATCACATGCTGCGCATGGAGGTTTTCTGGGTTTTATCCTCCTTTCCCATTTTCTTCACTTCCCTAATTGGTGTGATATCATCCTCAGGTTGGCCTACCTCGAATAAAATTATAGAAATCAAGTAAACAATAACCTGTGATGCTGTTTCATATTTGTTATCTATGTCATGGTCTGCTTGGTTCTTACCCCTGATGAACAGAAAACAAGCAATTTTTAAAATCCGCTTTTCCTTAAAGTTTCAGGTCATTATAATTATAACTTTTTAGAATGCATCACCATGATTTGATAGTAAAATATCTTGTGTGGTTTCTTGGCATCTGTTTAATATAGTATCCTATGCTTTTTTGGCGGCATTCTGATCACTGTAGGTGGATGGGATAAGTATGGAAACTTAAGAGCATATGAATAAGCACAAGTTGACTTCAAGTTTATACCTACTTTGGTTAGATCTTCTAAATAGTAACATACTATTAGTTAAAAATGTAGTTTAGGCTGAAGTAAATTTATTTTTGTGATTAAACTAAACAGCTTATTGGACAACTACAATTCTGATATTGTACTAAGAGTAATTTTGGGTTTTAATATGAATAACATCAGCCAAAAAAGCCCTGGTCAATTCTCTGTAGAAGCTTGCAAATTAGGTAATACTATTGCCCCCAATCCTCAGCTGAATCTCCTTATGGCTTATAGCAGGATTATACCAAACCTGTAGCAAAATTGGGGGAGTTATTCCAAGAGTTTTCTCCATCCCCTTCCTATCTTTTTTTTTTTAGTACTAGATGGTCTCCCCTTCCTATCTTAGTCCAAACACCTACTCCATGACCACCCCCTTTTATAGCCTTGGAATGGGTTTCATCAGATGCAGATATTTTCACACCCAATGATTGAGTTAAATGCTAAATCACTGCCTCACAGATATATCCTTCCTGTTACTGAACCTCCATCAGCCATTCCATCCATGCGAGACTAAACTTGAGAGCTCTGATAAACTGAAACATAAATTTTTTAATTTGGCTTATCTATAATGGCTTGAGAGTGACATAATAATGAGGACAAACACCAAGGATAAAGCTGCATGTCAGGAGGCCAAGAAAGTGAAGTTGGAAGGCCTCCCTGACCTTAAACATACCTTGGACCAATGCTGGGTTAAGGTGAGGTATGCTCAGGTTGGTCCTAGGGATGTGAGAGAAGTTTGGCCCTGCGTTAAAGCAGGTGCATTAAAATAAACCAACTATATACCAAATAACAATGATTTGCTTTGATTACTCAGCAAATGGGGTCTCAAAAACTGTTTGTTTTTCAAAATTTCCAGCTCAGGTCAGCCTTACTTACAATCAATAACCCAAGTTTGGTCAATTACCAGCTATAATATATTGCCCAATGGAAATGTGCGCTTTTTTAGTGCACCTCAGCTTGTTACCCCTTCCATCTATTAATTGTATCTCCAATTTTCCTTAAATTTATCTACTTGAGACCAATCTCTCTGGTTGGTCAACTTCATCCCTAATAAAACCCTTTGTTAAGTATACATTTTCCTTTATGTTAACTTGGATGAACCTGTACACAAACCTCTTTGAGGAGGTCTCACACAATGTTAGCCATTTGATTTTAACAACCATAACTCTTTATTTGGGTGCACCCTTGGGCCTACCCTAGTTCCATCCAGCCCAGGTCACTTTTGAACTTCAGCCCAGCGCACCTCTTGGTTATGGACCCCACTTTGCAATTCACTCCCGCCTTGGTGTGGGTCTGTGTTTTGCTCTTTTATATATTGTTAACCACCATCGCCCTAGGTTACTTCAGCTCAAGCACCTTCTGCAGAGCTTTACTCACCTTATTACTAATGACTAGTTCCCTGGAGTTGGCTTATACACTGTGCACTACCCCGCTTGGAACTGGAGAGTTATAGACACTCTACTTACATAATGCTAGCCTAATTTGAACTTCATGCCTACCCACTTTGAGCATCGATACTAAATACTAATCATCAAGACATCAAAAGGGTTTACTTCTTGACCCCCTCTAATATTACTAATAAAACCCTTATAAGATTAAATCTTTTATTTTACTTGAAGTATTAGTATATTATTTACAAGCGGTTTATACGCCATAAAATAATTATCCTGAAGTAGAGAAACATACTTCTCCTGCAACTAATTGTTATAATTCAGGTGTGAAAACGCACCAGCGAGAAAAACTAAAACCCTGTTTTCAAAAAGAGGGGCTTACTACCTAGGGTAATACAAAAAAAACTCTATTAAAAATGGAGAATGTTGGGGTAAGTGACCCTCATAACCTACAGTGTCTTCTGAATCCTGCCTAAATGCTTTAGCCCAGCAGCTAACCAGTGCACCGTCTTAAATTAAAACCCTTGAAGAACGCGCTTGCCAAGCTTCTATTGAGGCTGCTCCAATTTTCTCAAAGCCCCCTTTCAGAGACAAATTTAGCCCAGGTGAGGGTAGCATTACTTCGTTTCTCTTTGTCTATGAGGCTGTTATGGAAGGGACAACTAATCTTTAAAAGCTAAAGCATATTCATCCCTGCCTCAGCTGCTCCACTCAAGATGTGATGGTACTTATATCTGGCCACCCCTAAAAAATTGGGAATAAGTAAGAAAACGTTTATTGAGAAATTTAGATCCAGAGGAGTGGTAGCATAGCTGGTGGATCCTGCTCCACTATGGGCCAGATTTTTATTGAAACATGTTCAAAACCAGTACAGGCTAAAAAACTCGGTGAGGTATATTTGTCCTAAGGTTGATACACCTCTTTTACTTTGGATCCATGCAGAGCTTGCATAGAAAAAAACAGGCGTTTATGCGCCTAAATCTACTTAAGGGGAATCAGTTGCCACCTTTGTTGGCCAGGTTTACAGTGTGGCACAGCCTCTCCTGATTGCTAATATGCTATCTTTGGATGATGCAGTTGTTTTTATTCTGTATGGATTAGCCTCTTACCCTTCCTTAGCCAGATATACTGTCTCAGTGTAGCATTCCCTACGGACTGTTTGTGATATAAAAGAGGCATTATTAGTGGTTGTTGCTCTCCATGAAGCTACGCCTACCAAGGAATTCATACTGACCTCTCTGTGCTGACTAATCTTCCAAAGCAAGTTCCCATGTGGCACCCCAAACCAGACTGCCCTCCTACATTAGAGATTGGCCAGAGGGCACCAGGGGTGACAAGGTCAGGCTAATTCCCCTCAGCTGAACCCCTAAGTCAGCCCTATGAAACAAGTTGAGTTTTTACACCCAGTTTTTATCTTTTAAGGCGTTAATCCCTAAAAATCCACCCTCTCGTGCCTCAGAGTCATCCTCCAGAACACCCTCAGACTCACCTCTGACCCTGCATCAAAAACAATTCTCCTCAAGCGGCCCCAAAAGTTGGTGCCGCTATGATGCTTCCTCCAAAAGCAACAAGGGTAGATGAGCGCCAAAAGGCCCCCCTGTGAGGAGAACAAGCCGGTTTCTTTTCCCCCTCTTAGAAACTCTTTGGGGTGCATTGACAATCCCTCTGATGACGAGTCTGAAGGGGGTGGTGAAGACGCGGGCTATTATGTCTTAAAAGCCCTAATGAAAATTCAGATACCAGATAGGTTGAGGCCTGAAATAATGGATATGGCCATGATGCCCTAACAAACCTATCTCCAACAGGTGTTGAGGTGTTCAGATGTGATCAGTACTACCAGTGATGCTGACCAGCTTATTGGTATAGTGATCAGATCTACCCAACAGGTGCATACCTTCCAATCTATTAAAATAAATACCCTGCAATCTCTTAACGCAATTCCTCCTCTCTCCGTTTTAAGGAGGTTCTCACCCTCCCCCTACTTTTAGTAGCACTATAACCAAGGTAGATGTTTTCATAAATAAGGTGCACGTTCTTGCAATCCTTGATATGAGTGCTCCCATCAATGTGGTCTCTTCAAAGCTCATTATTGAAATTAAGTTGGCGCCTGACCTGGAATATTCACAAGAGTTTGGAACTATGTGACCCAACAACACATGGGCTATTAGAGCCTACTCTTCTTTAGCCATATATGTTAGGAAGTTCCTCCTGTCTGCCCCTCTTTGGCATTGGAAAATGATGCATACAACCTGCTAATTGGCACTAAATTCATTATTGAGTATGACGGAATTATAAACCTGAAACAGGGATTTCTACCTTATAAATTACAAAGTTCCCCTAGAATTTACAAATGATGAGCGTAAGAAGAAAGGATACTCATGCTTAGTTGAGCATCCTTCCTCCACCATCTCTCTCCTTTATACAACGTCAGGCCAAAACATAAAAAAGCTTCCTGACTCCGTGGATGCTTCAGAGGGCCTTCAATTGTATGTGTCAAAGGAGGTAGTATTCAAAGCGGGTGAACAAAAGGTGATAGATACCAAGATTAACATGCAAATCCCATGCAACCGCCTACTGCACTTAACAAGCATTGATGGGTTAAGTCCTTTGGAACCTTTGGTGTTGCCAGGTATCCTAGACACTGCCTACCAGCGACCAATCTTCCGTTGGGGAATCTTACTAACAAAGATATGGTCATAAAGAAGCATCAGGGGGTTGGAAAGTCCCTTCTGATTCTATTTAAGAACATCTGACAAGTTCATTATATTGGGTCTATGTTAGATCTGGGACTACCAACGGTTCAATTGATATGTGCTTTGCCCCACGTTCAAATTTCTGTTGATATAATCCTTAAATAGATCAAAAAAGTTCACTCTATTCTGGAGTCCTATAGAGACATCTAATAATCTGATACTGGTCATGGGCATATGAACGGTTGGACTCATAACATTGACGTTGGTGATGATCAGCCTATTTGATCCAAGCCTTATCATAAATCTAAGGTTGAAGAGCTACAAATTAGGACGGAGCTGAAAAAATTGCTGGATGCAGGGCTTCTGGCGCCTTCTGAAAGCCCTTGTTCATCTCCCTTATTGCCCATAAAAAGAATGGTGGTCATTGGGTAGTTATGGACTAACACAAACTGAATAGCCTCACTAAAAATGATAGTTAACTTATACCTCGAATTAACAATGCCCTAGATCAAATCTCCATCTCTAACTTCTTTTCTGTTATGGACTTGGCTAGCGGTTATTGGAAAATGGATCTTTCTACATAAGGTCAAAAGACATGCGCTCTTATTTACAGTCAGGATCTCTTCTAATCTACCTGGCTACCACAAGGGTTGTGCAAAGCGCCCGCCACTTTCCAGCAAGCAATGGATAATATCTTGCAGGACCTTAGTTAAGCTGAGTCATCATCTATCCTGATAATATCATGGTGTTTTCCATAGGCCTTTAATGAGCATCTTACCCACTTGAAAGAAGTGCTTAAATGCATGCGGGCTTCCAACATAAATTAAAGTCATCAAAATGTATGTTCTTCCAGAAAAAGCTGGATTTTCTTGGGCATGTTATCTCTCAATATGAGATTCAACCTTTACAAGATAGGTCGCAGCTATATCTAAGATTCTGGCGCCCAAAACACTCCGTGACATTTGGTATTCTTGGTATGACAAGTGATGGAAATTCATCTACGATGACTGAAGTTACTCAAGATTAAGATTGGATATCTCAGTTTAATGAGATTGTAAAATTAACATCAGAGATATCTGATTCTTAGATGGACTGATGATCAACCCTTTGGAGTTATCAACCCTCCCTGAAGGATGATGCTAAGATATCTGATGAGGCAGAAAATCATATAAGAGAATTGGACTCATCAAATAAGAATATTATCAAATCTGGCCATCACAAGTATGGCATTAATAATCATCAATATCGGTCATCTAATAGGAAAGATCTTCCCTTAGGTGCACCTCAAAAATCCTCATGCATACCTACTAAATCTATCCCTATAAATATCCCTCATTTCTAACTAATAAAGTACCACAATTTTTGTCTCAATTAGCATAATTTTGGTCTCTATTTATACAGGATTCTGTATTTCCTTTTGAATCAACTATAGCAACAGGACTAATAACTTTGTTGCAATTGAGTCAATCTTTGCTAGAGCCACGGAACTAATAATCCAAAGCCTTCATAGCGCCTGCTTATCATGATTTCTCACAAAATTCCAATACTGGAGCTTTCTACCAGGTCTGCTTCTGAGGCTACCTGGTGAAAACATACTTTCACAACCATGAATATGTCTAGCGAAGAAAGCCCCTCTTCTGAGGAATCAATGAGTATCACCCAATGGTACACTCCAACAGGCAAGAGATGCCTTCCGCTACTAAAAATAATCTACAATTTCAAGCTTCTATGGACTTGGCCATTGAGGTCCCTGACCAAATTAATTATCAGATTCAAGCCGCAAATGTTGAAGAAACTGTCAAAGGCTTGATAAGGGGGGCTATTCGGCTTGGTGCTCATCCTAATCGAGACTGAGCATCTAGAGTTGCTGAAAACATGATGAACTTATACAAACAAGCGGTGTTACAGCCTACCAAAGTTGGTTTGGCTAGAACTGAGAAGTACCTCTGGCATTATGTACATCCTAATATTCACCATGTACTCCATATTTTGGGTTTGAATCATCTAGAGATCCAGCGCCAGTTGACTCTGGCGCAACAATTTCACTCTCAATTATCTTCATTTTTATGAAATGGATTCTAACTTTGGACGGGATAATTAGGAAGCCATTCTCAATAATAGAAGAGAAATCAACAATATTCATATCCAGTTAGTGAGAATTGATAATGGAGTTTTGGGATACATCAACTAAGAAGTATCTCAGCAAGTTAGTGATGTCACTAACCCTATTCACCACCGTATCACCTCCCTTGAGGATGAGATTACAAGACAACTGGATCAATTGATAGTCAAGCATGAGGAGCGCATTGGTGAGATTGACGGCCTAGTCCAACATCTTGTTCAAATGGTGGGTAATGTCAGCGAAGATAATCCCGGCCCTGCTGGCCCTCCTGGACCGCCAGGACCACCTAGTTCCCCTTTGGTAACCCTTTGGTAACACTGGGACCTCCTGGTGAATGTGGACCTCCTGGTCTGGTGGGTCAACAAGGCCCAACAGGGCCAGCAGATCGAGATGGGTCATAAGGACCCCCAGGACCTCCTGATCCCCCTGGCTCCTTGCTTCCAATTCCATATTATAATTCTTTGATGATACTAGTATCAAGAGTACAAGCGTTAGAAACACAAATCTGAGCCATCGCTCAAGGGTGTTTTTTATCATTGGAAGGCCTCCCAACTGACCCCAATTACTCATTAACTAACTTATTGGATGGCATGTATAATGCTCATCAGTTATGCGATGCCAACTAAACTATTCAAGAAACTCAATTTGCAAGGCTAAACGTTTTTATAGAACAGTTATCTGCTAGATACAGAGTACTTGAAAACAAGCAGGCTGAGATTACTGCGAATTCTAACTTGAATCATCAACCTGAGAATGATCATCTTGCTCAATGGGTTCAGAATTTACAAGAGGACCTCAATCATCTAAGGCAACAAGTTGACTGAATTTCCTCTCAAGCTCATATCCCAGAATCAGAACCCTTTAAAGCTGAGCCAGTCTTGGTATCAGGTGTACGTGTTTTGAGCAATGAACCCACTACCTTCAAACCCACTTTTAAGGATAAGTTTGAGCTGGGTGAAGGTAGCATCCATTTGGTTCTCTTTTTCTATGAGCGTGGTATGGATGGGGCAACCTATCAACAGAAGGTCCAGCATATCACCTCTTGCCTAAGCTGATTCACACAAGAAATCATGGTGCCTCACATGAAGGTTTGCAATACATGGGCTCAAGTGAAGACCTCCCTTATTAAGGAATTTAGGAGTGATCAAATCCTCTCAAACCAAAAACAAGCCCTTATGAATATTTAAAACAAACAAGGAGAGTCTATCCAAGATTTCACTAAAATATTCTACCATGAGGCCCAAACTCTTGCCACTTGCGACCAGATTACCATAGATTATGCCATATCAGCTGTAATGAGTGCATTTACTTCTTGCACTCAGTTACTACTGGATTTGAAATCACTTAAGAGAAATTTCCGATCCATTATCAACATCAAGGAAGCGCTCATGGAGATTCCCAATGGTGTGGTACACCCTACCTCAGCAAATAACCCTTATTCTTATATCCATGCGATGCCACCTAAGCCCAAGTCTAAACCAAAGAAGGAACTGTGCTATTATTGTGGTCTCGTGGGTCATATGGTATCGCAATGTTGGAAAAAGCAAGCAGAATAGTAAAAATTAGAGGAGTCAACATAGGGCATGAGGCTCCCTGTGCTGACCTACCTCCTGTGCCTCCATCAAAATATTTTAACTTTTCTACCAATTGTTATGTGATATCCGCTCCTGGTGAGCTTGATGTTCCTTATAAAAATTAGCCAACAAAGATATCATTTCTACTTACGCTTCTGCTTATTATTCTTCTAGTTCATTCTAATCAATTAATCACTCAGTGTTTTTTATCCCAAACTTTGGCTCTGATGTGACCCAGGTGGAAGTCATTGTGCATAAAGTGGAAGTTTTTGCTATTATTAATATGTGATCGCCCATCAAAGTAAACTCATCCAAGCTTATGAAAAAGGTCAAATTGGTGCCAGACTTGAACCATTCCCTTGACTATGAAACTGCTGGTCCTTCCTACACTAAGTCTATAGGAGCTTACTCCTATCTTCCAATGCGCTTTGTTAAATTGGTTATGTCAGCCCCTGAAGTAGTATTGGATAACAACTGCTATGACTTGCTCTTAAGAACTAAGTTTCTCATAGATTTTGATGCAATAATCAGCCTTAAGAATAGTTACCTTTCTTTAATTGGGTATTAGGTATATTTAATTCCACAAGATGTTCCCAATAGCAAAGGCAAACTCAAACGACATGTTTTATTGTTGGAATACCGCACTTCTATCTCTCATTTAGAATACCGAATCTTGGACCAGGAACTATACTTCCACCTCCGTCAGCTTGTGCCTCTGAGGGAGTGCCTTTGTATTTTAACTCTCTGATTATTATTCCCCCCAAAAAAAGTCATTGTTGATATGGGAGTACAAGTACTTGTACCCACTGATCATGTGTTAGAGATCTTCAGTAACCAAAATCCCTCTCATTTGGAGGCCTTACCCTGCCTTCTTATCTTTAATCCTGCCTATTATGGGACTGTTTCAATTCTACTAGCTAATCTCACTTCTCGACCTATGTGATTGAATCACAATAACCAATCACCTATGTGCGGCCTACTCCTGTGAGTGAAATCTTATCCATGTCAGGATGTGGAGATCTACGTGAAATTGGGCTAGAAGATCCCCCTATTGTTGCTAGAGTTGACGTCAAATTTGAGGAATCTCTCACTCCAGAACAACAGCATGAAGCTGAGGCTCTGATTGAATAATATGCAGATATATTTGCCCAAGGTTCTGGAGATTTTGGACTAATGAAAGATGTGCAGCATCATTTAAAACTGTTGACACTCCCCCTATTTGAGCTTAACTATATCGTAAATCTAAAGTTGAGGAGGCTCAGGTATCATTAGAATTGAAACAACTCTTCAATGCGAGGCTGTTAACGCCTTCTAAGAGTCCATGGGATTCTCCTTTTTTACTCATTTGGAAAAAAGATGGGGGCCATAGAGTGGTTATGGACTATTGTTGGCTCAATGCTGTTACTCAAAAGGATTCTTATCCTCTACCTTGCATTGATGACTCATTGAGTTTATTGTCTGAGTCACAATACTTCTCAGCTATGGACCTTGCGAGTGGCTATTGGCAAATTGACCTAATTCTGGAAAATCGTCAAAAAAGTGCTTTAATCTCTAGTGAGGGGTTATTTGAGCCCACTCATATGCCGCAGGGGCTTTTTAATGCCCATGCTACTTTCCAATGAGCCACGGATGGCTTGTTTGGGGATTTAAAAACTTTCTTGTGTTTTGGTATATTTAGACGATGTTACTGTGTTTTCTCACACTTTTAGCAAGTATTTGGCTCATTTAAGGATAATTTTTGGTCAGATGCGTCATGCTTCGCCTAAGCTAAAACCATCTAAATGTGCCTTTTTTAAGACTGAGATAAAATTCTTAGGTCATAAAGTTAATCGTGAGGGGATTTTACCTTTATCTAATAAGATACAAGCTATTTTGGACATGCCTGTTCCTAAAGGTTTGTGTAATATTCAAGTTTTTTAGGGATGGTTGGTTATTACCAACAATTCATCACTCATTTTGCAGAGATTTCGGAGCCTTTAGTTTACCTTTTGCACAAGGAAGTCTCTTTTTTATGGGAAGAATCGCAACAGCAAGCTTTCAATCTGTTGTGCCAATCCTTAATAAATGCACCCATCTTAGCCCATCCTGACTTTTCCTAACCTTTTATACTATTTACCAATGTCATTGAAATTGCTATTGGAGCCATTCTGGATCAATATGATACTAACTTGGTTGATCACCCCCTCACGTACTATAGTAAAACCCTTTTTTAAAGCCAATCGCAATTATAGCATTACTGAGAGAGAATGCCTTGCAGCTTTGTCCGCCCTCAAGCATTTCCGCCCTTACCTCTATGGCAAGCATTTCAGTATAGTAACAGATCACGTTTCCTTGAATTGTTTGCAACAAATGAAGGATCCAGATGGGAGCTTAACTAGATGGGCTCTAAAGCTCCAGAATTATGACTTTACTGTTCAACATCGCGCTGGTGCTATTCATCAAAATGCTGATGGACTTTCTTTATTGCCTTTCCTAACGTTATTTTCTGCTGAGGAGGATTGCATCTATGACTTGATTGGTAGACCTGAGCTCTGGTATCGGGAATCTAGGATGTTATCTAGAAGTTAAAATACTTAACTGAAGATACTCAGGTTAAAGAAGGTTCATTATACAAAAATTTGGGATCTAAGTGGTTGCCCTTTATTTGGCCCTCTACAAGGACTGATACTATTATGGAGGCCCACCAAGCTGTAGGTCATGGAGCTGTCGCTAAGACACTACAGTGGTTAAAAATCATTGTTACTGAGATAACATGCTGGAATCTGTACATGATGTTCTGGAATCTTTTCTTATGTGCCAACTACAACATGGTAGAAATCTGATGCTCCAACACAAAATTGTGGGCCCTTCGGAACCTTTCTCTACTATGAGTATCAATGTGGTGGGTCCTCTCCCTACTGCCACTTATGAAGATCAATATATTTCTGCTAGCTAATGACCATTTTACTAAATGGATTGAAGCTATCTCAGTTTCCACTCACTGTAAAGGCTATGGCGTCCTTTCTTTTTAAGAAAGTTTTCACCAGGAATGGTAGCCTAAAAGTCCTGTTATCAGATAATGGGACCAACTTCATTTCTCAGGTGGTATCTGAGCTTACTAAGTTAATGGGTACTTATCAGTCATTCACGTCTTCATATAATCCTTCTACTAATGGTGCGGTCAAACAAGCAAATGTCACCCTTGTAGCCATTCTTCGAAAAATGGCTTCCAATGGCCAAAGTAGATGGAATCTCTATTTGCCTAGTACAATGTTAGCTTATAGAGTTAGCTACCATCGTATAATTGAAAAGTCTCCTTTTAAAAGCTTTATATGGTTGGGATCCTATCCTCCCCTCAAGGGTATAACCTATATTTGAGGAAGATACCCCGCAAACTACTAATTTAGCTATGAGGAGACTAGCTGATGAAATCATTTGATTGCAATTTTTAGCTTCAAGTTCCCTTGCTGCTACCACCTTAAAGAAGGGAATAAGAACCAAAGCTAGTAGACCTACGCTACCAGAATACCAAGTTGGGGATCTGGCACTCTTCTATTACCATATGATGAGAGGAAGGATTCACAAACTTAACACCTTATGGGCTGGTCCATACCATATTATTTATTGTTAAGGTATTGAATACTCCTTTTCCTCTGTTGATACTAGTTCTGTTATCAATAGAGTGCATAGTAGATTTCTGCATAAGTATGCGCCCCTTGTAAAAATTTACTTAGGTTGCTATCGTCAGGCAACCTTAGTAACCTTTTTAATGCACAGGTTCAGTTTCCTCGTGCACTTCGTCACGTTGTATAATAGAATGAATTATATATTGATAATAGTATGGAGACTTTTATCTGTAGTTGAGTATAATTATTATATTTTGGCCCAACGCTCAGCCAGTATTCCAAATTAAATACTTGTGATGTTGTACTTGTAGGGATTTGTTCCCTTGCTCTTGTCCACCTGATCATTGCTGTGATACCCCAGTGACAGTCTCTTCAGTACAACACACAGTCAGCAGCTATCCCCGATTGTGACTCATTCTTCTCTAGATCCCCGCTCAGATATTTACTCTTTTCTCTAAGAGTCTTCCAATTATTGCACTCAACATAAATATCCTTAATACAGAATAGCACAATGGAAGCTGATGATAGTTTACTCTTTAAACTATATCCCAAATGAATAATCCTTTATCTAACTATAATATCTGTGGTATTATCTAATTGTCTTTATTATAGTAAATTCTAGGGATTATATGTAGTGGGGATTCAGTCATCTAACCCTCAGTTGACACCTCTTCGATGAAATAGCAGCCGTTGCCATTGAATCACCCATTCTCATCTCAGCAGCGATGGTCTTTCCCATCCTGGCAAGGATTCTGTCATTGGACATCCTCAAGACCTAAAATGGAAAGAGTTGGAAAACGTTTGCCTAACTTTTCCTCTTCATCCAAGTGAATCAACTACATTTGGCTAGCGATCTGCTTAGGTAATGGGACTTATTACCCATTAAGTCAGGTCATGCACCAACTGATCTATTTGCTAGTTGCAGGCGGCAACACTCGCCTTAAAACTTGCTATTTATTCTCAATCAGTTGGTGATAAAACCTGACCAATCCCAATTGGTACACTTGATAGTTTAATCACTATTAGATGCCCCTATTTCGTCAACAACTCCACCTAATGAGATCTTAAGTATTTGTCCGGATCAATCCTTGATGGATATGACCAGGCAAATATCCCGAAATCCCCCAAACATAGTTACTCTGAAACTCGGGCCAACCAATTTCCAATTCACTTTGCCTTAGGGAATTTTCCCCTAGCGATACCAGGTAATCTAGCAGGCTGGGAATATGGGCAAAAATCCCAACACATCCCCCCTCTTGCCTAGATTTCCAGCGAGAAAAGGACTGGGGCATGAGAAGACCGCTTCAGAAACTTGGTTGAATACTTCATTGGTTCAAGCAGAGTACACTTGTCAATACTCAACGCTGCTTGGGATGACCTTTGGCATATGGCGTTCTTCCTCTTCCTCCTCGCTACCACCTTCTCAGAGTGCAGTCCCAAGATCTAATGTCTACCAGGCTGATCAATTTACTCGTGACAATAAATTGTCCCAGGATCTGGTTTTCCCCATCAGGGTATATGACCCACTCTCAATTTCAGGATTCTTGCCTGGCATCCTTAATTTCCTGATTTTCTCCTCATCCTAGACAGGAGACTCTTGCCGTTGATGTTCATTTCATGGCTCAAAAAAGATACTTATTTTTATTTGCCCTGGTTATTTCCCTCATAACCTCTTGGCTCAAGTCATTCCTAACTCTTCCCTTGGAGAGCTTATCCCATTAATTTTGAGATTAATTTCTCCAAAAATTGGAGCTTAATGAATTGTAGAGTTTGCCAATGTCAACTTCCATATAAGTTTGACATCACCCCTCTCATCCAGCTCATATGCCAAATTCTGAGTCATGATACTAGCATCTTCTGAATAGTTTGTCTGATCAAGACCTCCGTCTCTTCCAGCAGATGAGTCAGGATGCTCTGCGGAACCTCTTCTATGGTCCTTCTAGGACCCATACGCCTAGTCTGGCGCCAGCAGCTAGTCCTTCCATCGAATTACTGGAAATGGTAACTAATCCCTCTGAAACCAGGCTTGTAATCATTTTGAACAACTCTCAGCCAATTCTTCCTCTGCCATTGAATCCAGAATTGGATTTCAAAACTCTCCTGGATTCAGCTCCTTTTGCTGATACACTGACCATCATCATAGATGCTCTAAAGATTATGCCATTTGCTCTTGATCGCTTATTTCTTGCTGGGTCAGACCTGCTTCCTGAGTTCCTCTTCTGACTCAGGCAATATTACAAACCCACTGTTATGGTCTCCAAGCTCACCATTGGTAACAGTATTCACTTTGAGCTCCCCTATGCTGAACTTCAGGCCCAAGTCACTGAGGCTTTGACCCTACCGCTGAATCCCTCTGATCTTAATAACATCCTGGATTGGGATACCGCCGCTTATGCTCTTCACTTTTCTGTCCAAGTTCTTTGAAGTTGGTCTACAAGTTTCCAGACTTACTCAGGTTTCACCGTTTGTTCAGCTTTAGCTTCTGAGAAGCCTGTAGTCATCACTTGCAGGATGCAATCTTCTCCCTGCATGACTATCTCTTCTCTAGCGCTTCCCATTGGTATCTTCCACTAATGTCATTGATAGGGGACATGATTCAGCAACCCCCATCAAGCATCCCTTCTTTGTTGCCAGCCCATATGTCTGGTGTTCTTGATGAAGCCCGTTGTCAGGCGCTCAGAACTAACCTTCCAGCTCCAGTACCATATCAAGATTACTCAGGGTATTCACCAATTGCCTCTTCTTATACTGTTGCTTTCCTCCCCACTCTGGGGTTTTGCTATTGGCTTCATCCAACATCTCAATTTCCTTCCCCTAGTCGCTTTCTTGCAGAGCTCTGCATCCGCTCAAAGAATGTGATTTCGTGTAGGTCTATCCCTTGCTAGCATCTGTCTCATATTGATTTTGAGGGGCTGTTCATTCCTACCACGATTCATCCTCCCTCCCCCAAGAGGTGACATAGGCAAAATCATCCCCATACTGAGGACAATTATTAAAAATAAAGACTATAAAAATATATTGGTTTTTCTCTCTGTGCGGTTTATAATATTCTTTTTTTCCAATATTTTTTATCAATTTCTATCTTTATTCTTTCCACGGGACTTGACCTTGTTTGCTCAGCGGCCTAACTTTTTTCCCCCTAAACTGGGTCCTGGGTACTTAAACCTGCCATTTTTCTATGGTTCAGAGTTTTTTGTTTGGACTTAACCACCTAGATTGGTTCAGAGGTCCTTTTTTGGACTTGACCTAATCATCAGTACATGACCAACTTAATGGTTCATTGGTCCTTTGGGAACTCTTTTATTTTTTTTCACTGATCCTTCACTTTAGATACTTAGCATGGACTTGATTCACAACTCTTCCATCCAAGAGATTCTTGATGGAATAGGCATCAGTTGCCATCTTGGCGATCACTTTAAACTGACCTGACCACAACGCATTTAGTTTGTTTCTTCTTCTGAAACCATGTGTATTGCAATAGTTATCTTTCCCCTATTTGATATTCTGCTAAGGCCGGTTGGTTCTTGTCATCTGTCAGTTTCGCTCATATCCTTTTCTTCAAGGTTGTATTGATGCTTGTGATTGCATATCAATCAGGATATTTGTCAGTTGGTTCGGGTATTGCTCAGTACTCATCCCTGACGTAAGTTCCACCACTGAATATAGGATTGATGGCAATGCGGCCTTTCTCCCATTTAACAATTCAAAATAGCATCTTTCCTGTCACTGTATGATGACTGATATTGTAGGCAAACATCACCAAACTCAGGTACATTCCCCACGCAGAAGTTCTTCCTGCGACTAGCTTCCTCAGCGTCGCAGCCAGCATTCCATTCACCCATTCTACCAGTCTGTTTGTCTCCAGCTGGTAAGGTACTGATATGAATCCTCTAATCCCCATTATCTCATTTAATCTTGGGATCACATGAGATGTGAAGAAGGTCCTATTGTCACTAAGTATGACCTGCGGACATCTATGCTGGTATACTACTTGATCCAGGATGAATCTCACGGTATTGGTACAATCTACTTTTGTTAGGGCCTTCATCTTGATCCATCTTGTCATATGGTCAATGGCAACTATAGTGTACTTGACTCACCTGTTCTCATTGTCAGTGGTCCCATCACGTCAATGGACACCATGTTCCAGGCAAGTCCAGGATGGACCAATCAGTATACAGTTGTATTCTTATGTGGTTTGTGCAGTTGGCACTCCACGCAACAAGCTAGATAATACGCAACATTGTAATTAATAGATTTCCAGTAATAGTACTGGCGAACATGATCAGTTGTTTTTCTCAAGCCTCCATGCCTGACAACCTTGTGAGCTGCTTGCATTATAGCTGCTATTTCCAACAGTTTAGGAAATAATAACTGCATCCCATTTATCATTTTAAATACTTGTCCATCCATGGTTTCAGTGTTTTCCATCGCTTTCTAAAGCACACTTTGGATTTCTCGGGACTTTTCCCCGATTTTTCCTTCAATAATACTCTGGAATAGCTCATCCACCTGTGGGTATACCATCTGAACCATTGGTAACCATGATAAGTCATCCACGTTCTGGTGAGAAGCCCCCGCTCAGTGGACAATTTTAAAATCATAAGACTGGAGCTTAAGTTCCTTTTGGGCCAGTCATCCTTCTGGCTCTCTTAAATTGTGCAGCCAACACAGTTAAGAGTGGTCCATTACCACCTTAAAGTGCGTTCCATGGATGTACACCCAAAACTGCTTGCATGCATAAATGACTGCAAGGCATTCATGCTCAGTCACTTTGTAGTTCCTCTCAGCGCTGAGAGTGTCCAGCTCACATATGCCACCGGATATTTGTCCCCAAGTTCATCTACTTGGCTCAGTAAGGCACCGATCACCATCAACTAAGCATCAGTTTGAATAATAAACTCCCAAATCAAAATTCAGATATTTCAGTATTGGCAAATCTATCAAATACCAGCGTAACTCATCGAAGGAGTCCTGGGCCTCTTCATTCCATACAAACCCTTTTTTGGATCCTTTAATAAATGTAATAAAGACTCAGCTATTTAGGTAAAGTACCAAATAAATTTTCTATAGTACCTGACCATCCCAAGTAACACTTGGATGTCTTGGGCACTCTTCAGCACTGTCATCCGTTCTATGGCTGCTATCTTCTGGATTTGCAGCTGCAATCCACTGGAGTTGATTACATATCCCAGATATTCCAACTCTTTCTTAAAGAAGTGGCACTTCCCTGGCTTGATCTTCAGGTTAGTCACGGAGAGTCAGTTGAATACTTCTTTCAAGTGGTGTAGGTGATTAGTAAATGTCCTACTGAACACGTTTATATTATCCAGATATACCAGGATGCATGACAACTTCAATACACTCAGTATCGCATCCATGGCCCTCTGAAACGTTGCAGGCATTTTTCATAGACCCTGGGGCATCCTTGTCAGTAGGTATAGCCCCTGTGCGGTAATAATTGCGCATTTTTCCTGTTCTTCCTTTGGCAAGTCGATCTGCCAATATCCCAAGATCAGATCCATTGCAGAGAAATACTTTGCTTCTCCCAAACAATCTAGTGCATAATTGATCCTCAGTAGGGAATACAAATCCTTCTTCATAATTTTATTCAGCCTTTGGTAGTCAATCACTATCCAGTTGGATCCATCCTTTCCTTCACAATCAGAATTGGACTTGCCCAGGGACTTGACGACGGTACCAGAAGCCTATGCTTCGCTAGTTTGCTGATTTCATCCTCCACTACCGCTTTAGCGGCTTTTAAAGTGTTGGATCATCTCATCCTTATCAGCAAATTTTCTCTCAGTGTCAACCTTGTGGATCACATCTTATGCGCATCCCAAATCATGGTAATCTTGAGCAAACACTTCCTAATACTTTTTGAATAGTTTGAGCACCTCCTATTGCTGGCCTTCTGACAGATCAGCGAGCTGTTCTTGATCAACTAATAAGTTGATGTTCTTGGTTACCCTGGCCAATAATTTCATCTCATTTAGAGTGGAATTTCCTCTGTTTGGCCATCAGTATTTCTCATCATTTCTTAGGTCCAAAACTCATGGACCATAGAATTGATATTTTAATATTATATATATTTTTTGTATCTTTCTTTTGCAATGGGACTTGCAACCTACAAAAAGGTTCAGAGGTCCTTTTTTCCCCTTCATCCAAACTGGGTCCTAGGTGCTTAAACCTACCAGTTATCATGGTTAAAAATCTTGTCCTCTTAAGATTTAAACAACCATTTAGTTCAGTGGTCCTCCTCTAGGACTTGCTTAGAATCTCAGGACACAACCATTTAATGGTTCAGAGGTCCGCTGGGAACATTGCAACTATTTTCTCTTAGGCTCAATACTACCAATTAGTATTGACCTCTCTTGTTATACAACCAGCAGTGCTGTCTCTTCATGTATAGGCTATACTTGTTAAGCTTTGGCAATTCTGTTAAATTATGCCTTTAATACCGACTGTTTATTCGTCCAACAGTCCTAATTTCATTTCTTATTTTGGCAACTGATTATTTGGATTTTTGTATCTAATTAGCCAACAGTTCCGTCTAATTGTTCCAATCATTTCCTCCTGAAAACGATTTTCAGCCTTTGTGGCTTATCCTTAATTACACAGGTCGTTATGGCCTTGTTAGCTTCATCCAATTTCTCCTGAATTGATGAACTCATCTACAGAAACTTCTGACCATTGGTTGAGTGTTATTGATATAAATGATTTTCTCCACTGTCTTGGATTAATCATTTCCTGTTTTTGTCTTCATATCTTCATTGGTATAGCAATACAATTCTCTGTATTGATTGCTTCCTATTTTGTCCAATGCCTCATCTAACCACTCACTCCCCAGGACTATTTAAAGCGGACCCAATTTCAACCTGAGTTGATCTTTCTGATACTCTTCATATCAAGTAGATGTCTTGTGAATTGGTTTCCTTGCAGCTCTAGATAGTTCCATATCTATACTGCAAGTCCTTTTCCCTGAACTTAAGTATCCTCATTTTGCTTCACTTGGAGCTCAACTTCTGAGCTGGGTGAATGCCACTGAATGTGATCCTCTTCACATTCTATCTTCGTTACTTCCTTCAGTAACTTATTTTCAAAATTGGAAACATCTTCATAGAACATCGTTTTCTATATTCTTCAACTCAACTACCCCTGTAGTGAGCACCAACTTGTAAAAATTTACTTAAGTTGTTATCAGCAAGCAACCTTAGTAACCTTTTTACTGCACAGGTTCAGTTTCCTCGTGCACTTCAAAGTGTTGTATAGTATAATGAATTGTTAATCAATAATAGTATGGAGACTATTATCTGTAGTTAAGTATGAATTATTATATTTTGGCCCAACGCTCAGCCAGTATTCCAAATTAAATACTTGTGATGTCATACTTGTAGGGATTTGTTCCCTTGCTCTTGTTCACCTGATCTTCGCTGAGATACTCCAGTGACAGTCTCTTCAGTCTAACACACAGTCAGCAGCTATCCCCAATTGTGACTCCTTCTTCTCTAGATCCCCACTCAGATCTTTACTCTTTTCTCTAAGAGTCTTCCAATTATTGCACTCAGCAATAATATCCTTGAGACAGACTAGCACAATGGAAGCTGATGATAGTTTACTCTTTAAACTATATCCCAAATGAATAATCCTTTATCTAACTGTAAAATATGTGGTATTATCTAATTGTCTTTATTATAGTGAATCCTAGGGAATATATATAGCAGGATTCAGTCATATAGACCTCAGTTGACACCTCTTCGATGAAATAGCAGCCGTCGCCATTGATTCACCCATTCTCATCTCAGCAGCGATGGTCTTCCCCATCCTGGCAAGGATTCCATCATTGGACATCCTCATGACCTAAAATTGAAAGAGTTGGAAAACATTTCCCTAATGTTTACACTCTCAATCCAAGTGAACCAACCACATTTGGCTAGCGACCTGCTTAGGTAATGGGACTTATTACCCATTAAGGCAGGTCACGCACCAACTGATCAATTTGCTAGTTGCAGGCAGCATCACTCGCCTCACAACTTGCTTTTCATTCCCAATCAGTCAGTGATGAAACCTGACTGATCCCAATTGGTACACCTGATATTTTAATCACTTTCAGATGCCCCTATTTCGTTGGCAACTCTTTCAATAAGATCTTAAGTATTTGTCCGGATTGATCCTTGATAATACAACCAGGCGAATATCCTAAAATCCCCTGTTGCAATTCTGATATGATTGGATAACAATTTTGGGACAGAAGGACGGAATCCGCCAAACATAGTATCAGTTATGAATATATGAGTGCATCAAGATGAGGCGATATTGGATATAACAGGTTTTTATTGGATATAATGGGTTTTATTGGATCGCCTCTATATAAGGCGATAAGGTGATGTTAACATTCAACGAATATAAAGTAAATCGCTTACAATCAGGGCGACAGAGGATTAGAGAATAGCAAGCCAAATTTGTGGAGAATTGGCAGAATAGAATAGCTAAGCCATGAGAAGCAGTATCACCTGAAGCCGCTGTATATAAGTGAGATGGGCGATTGAGAGAAGGAGGTTTTTTAGGGTAGAAGAGGTGAAACAGAAAAAGATAGCTGTTACTATAAATAAATAAATAAAGAATCGGTTGGGGCAATTGCTCCTATTTTGAATATATTTTCAAGTGATTTTGAAGGACTGAAAATCCCCACATCATCTGTCTGTTGCTCAGTGGGTTTGACCTGTGCAAACAACCTGATGGATCCTAATGATACTGTCTGAAATTATAACAGTGGTGCTCACTACAGGGGGCCCATTGATCAACCACCCAACACTCCAGAACTCCAGTTACCAGTCATGCCATACACACGCTGTGTTGTTGGGGAATGTTCACGGAACACTGCACCAGCTGGATATGAGGAGCTCAAAGTTACCTTAGATGCGTGCTCAAAAATCAAGATGAAATTTCTTCAGGAATGAGATGCTGTCATGCACCAGCTTGACAGTACAATTATCCAAATGCAAATCTTTGGGACAACAAAACAAAGAACTCGACAAATGATTGAGTGATACTACCAAATGGCTGCCATGCGCAGAATGAAGATTGACCAATACCTCTTGGTCTTCTCGCTAGAACAATGATGACTATCAAGAAGAGGCATTATCAGTGGACGAATATGACGCTGGTCAAAGCTACTACACCCAAGATGGTAATACTGGATATGCATATGAGTCGGAACAACTTTTCCTTCAAGTAATGGCAGTACCACCCACAGCAGAAGGTCATTTTACCCCTGAAGTGGCGGATATCCCAACTCCTGCTAATCCAGTGCCTCATCGAGAATCCACTTTTAGATCTCAGTTCATTCCCCAAAATGAGCCAAAACCCCGTGAATGGGATAAGAAATGTTAATATTGAAAAATTACCTCTGTTTGACCGCAATGGGGACATTCATGGGTTCTTCAAACAATTTGAGTTTGCAGTGGAAGGAGCCTCTGATAGACAGAAGGCTAAGTTGTTAATATCTGCCTTGGATGTAGGAAGCACCGATCAGGTCACCTGTTACCTCCCAAGTAGTTCTGTCACCTATAAGGATGTAAAGGACACTGTACTCTGCTTGTTTGGGTGAAACTCAAAAATGTCGCAGTGGAAAGCAGAATTCTTAACAATCAGATTCCGTTGAAATGAGACTCTCCTGGAGTTTTCTAATTAATTCACAACAGAAGCCCTTCTGCTGATTGGGGCAGGGTACTTAGCAGAAGCTAACGTGTGCATTGCCATGTCTTCTAGGTGAAGCTGTATTGCAAACTTTCTAATGTTATTTCGCCACTTCTGGATGATGACGTACCTCTGCTTAAGATTGTACAGTTTTTGCGTCGTGTATCCCCTAACTTTCCGCCACCAAATACAGAACGCAAGACTACTGTTGCTACTGCACCCTCTTATTCAGGAGAATACTATCGTCTGCCTCCAGCTCCATTTAGTAATCCTCGGCCTTTCTATAACTCTGAGCCTCGTCCTTGGCTAAATTATACTCAACAGTTTGATCAGCATCAATGGGCTGGCCATGAAAACCATCAGCAACCCAGTTATCAACCTGGACCCAACTATGCCGACTGTCAACAATTATCTTACTGACCTGGTGCTGGTTACACAGAATGACCCTAAACTTTATGATCTGGACCCTCTTATGATAATCAAGGACGTGGCGCTTATGAAGTTTAACTGCTATGAATGCAGTCGCTCTGGACATTTGACAAAATTCTTCCATAACTACCATGTGAACTACGTACACCAAGATTAATAATATCAGGGAAAAGATGGAGTGGAAGAGATGGGACCCTCTACCTCTGCGATACCCACTCAAAATGTCCTTGAATCAATAGTAGTATACCCTGTGAAAGTCCCTCGGTATGGTGACAGAATTTTATATTAGCAGCCGGTTGGAGGAGTAAATGTAGTAACCTGAACTCAAGCCAAGGCGGCGGCGGAAGAAGAGTCCCCCAAACAACTGAAGCCATATGCCTGTCAAATGCTTGATCAAGCTTCCTCAGACCAACTTGATTCTGCCGCAGATGCGCCAACTCTGAAAGGAGTAAACGTCGCCCTTCCAGTAGATGCCATTGTCAGAGAATACCCCAAAGTCAGTGAGGGGATAATGAATTTTCATGGGAAAAGAGAGCCCATAAATGTTCACATATTAAACATTCAATATTCTTCTTATTCTGAGTGTAAATACTGTGATACTTTTGTAGTGAAAAATAGAGTTCGCGCTATAATAGATACTGGTGCTCCAGTCAACATAGTGTCCACTAAATTAATGGCAAAGTTGACGTTGAAACCTGATGTGGACCATCGAATGGTTTATGGAACTGCTGGAGCTGTAAGTACTGTCTCTGAGGGGGCTTATAGTGCGCTACCTCTGAACTTTAGGTCCATTGTCATTGTGGCCCTGGCAATTGTGCTACCAAATGAAAACTATGACCTATTATTTGGGACTGCATTCCTGTGTTGTTTTGGAGCTGTTGTTGATATGACGGAGGAGACCCTTGCCATTTTGGGACAGCGGATTTCAATTTAATTTAAAAATAGTGGGGTGCTGAAGGATCTGGTGCATACAAGCCATATTAACCTTGCCTATATTGAAGGGGTGATGTCAGGTTGCTATTACTGACTAAAGCACAAGACTTGACCCCTTCCCCAGAAGATATACAAATATTAAGGGATACCTCTTTGAGCGGCTGGGCCCATATCTATTCCTCCTGGCCATCAAGTCTTAGTGAACACTGAGTTGGAAGTGGAAGTGCCGAGTGGGTTGTAGGTAAAAGTCATTGGGCTCTATCATCAAACATGATTTAAGCTGCATGTGGCTCCAGGAATTATACTTCCAGGACATGAAGAGATTAAGGTTTTGTTAGCAAACCTTCAGAGTGAACCAATGCAAATCTTCCGCCACCAAACTGTAGCATATCTTCATCTGATTCTTATAGATGAGGTCCGTCAGGTTCATGATTTTGGATCATTAGATGCATTTGGTCTACTGGCTGAGACATCGGTCAATGTATTAATAGTGGTACCACGGAGTAATTATATGGGATTGTCAGAAGAACAAAAAGACCAGTCAATAGCTTTATTTCAGAAGTATAAGGGGATTTTTGCTGTCAACAATCACAATTTAGGTTGTGCTCAGGGGGTGGTCCATCGAGTAGACATTGGCAATCATCCTCCTTTAAGGTCTTGGAAAATCCACCATTCGCGGGCAGTGGAAGATGTGGTTACTCAGGAAATCGACCAGTTGTTAGAGCAAGGGATGCTCAAACCATCCAAAAGCCTGTGGCTTCGCCTGTTCTAATTGTAAAAAGGAAGGATGGCACTAACCATGTAGTAATCAACTACCAGAAGATCAACAGTAATACAAAAAAGGACTCATATCCCTTGCCCATAATTGACAATTCTCTGGACTGATTAGGGGGAGCCTGTTACTTTTTCAGCGAAAGACTTGATATCAGGTTACTGGCAAATCGAGTTACCCATGGCAGAACAGGAAAAATGCGCTGTAATCACCTCTAAAGGCATTTTTCAACTGACGTGGATGCCTCAAGGGCTGTGCAACGCCCCAGCTACGTTTCAGCGAGCCATGGACACTATTTTTGGTGACCTGAAACTGTCATGCATCCTAGTATACCTCAACAATATTAACGTTTTCTCTCAAACCTTTTGGAGCACCTCGACCATCTCAAAGTAGTATTCTTCCAGCTGGCTGAGGCGAACATATAAATTAAACCTCGAAAATGTAGCTTCTTCAAAGATTAGCTGGAATACCTGGGGTTTGTGGTAGACTCAAAAGTGCTGCAACCACAAGTGGCTAAGGTGGAGGCCATCAGCAAAATGACTACTCCCAATAGTAAGCGTGACATTCAGGTATTTTTGGGAATGGTCAGTTACTACCAGCGCTTTATCCCTAATTTTAGCTGTAATGGGGGCCACTATTTATGTTGTTAAAAAAGACGCCGTGTTCAAATGGATGTAACGTCGTCAATCAGCTTTTGATACACTCCATACAGAATTGATCAGCGCACCGGTGTTGCAATATCCAAACTTCAATTGGGAGTCTATCATTCAGATGGATGCATCCCTCTCCGCTGTTGGGGCAGTACTTTCTTAGAAAGATGATGAGGGAAAGGAACATCCTGATGCGTTCTGTAGTCAAAGTCTGAACTGTCATGAGCGTAATTATACTGTGACCAAGCAGGAGTGCTTAGGAGTGATCTACGCATATAAACAATTTAGAGTCTATTTGCATGGGGTTTGTTTAAAGTTTTAACATATCACGCCTCATTACGCTGGTTGCAGAACCACAAAGAACCTGAATGACGGTTGGTCAATGGGCTCTCAAGTTACAGGCTTATGACTTTGAGATTCTCCATCAGCTGAGAGCAAACCATCAGAATTCTGACTGTTCATCTCAATTACCAACTATTGCGGTAACAGCGGACCTCAGTGACGTGATGTATGATAAGATGCTCAGTGGAAAATAAGATGATGAACCACCCCAAGTAATCAAAGTGTTAAATGAAATGCGCACAAATTTCTTCCAACGGTTTGGAGAACTGTACAAATGAATCAGCGATTCCATGGTAAATTTTCTGCGCCCCTCAGCACAACCAGGAATCATTATGAGTGCTCACAGGGCAGTCAGGCATGGTGGAGTGCATAAGACTATGGAGTTGTTATGCCCCTGGTACTATTGGGAAAGTATGAGTTTTGATGTACTCAAAACTATTTCCTGTTGCCATCAGTGCAAGTGGAGAAACCATTCTGCCGTACAAAGTCATATTAGTTAGTGAAACCACATTTTGCTTGGCACACAGTTTCCCTTGATGTTGTTGGGCCATTACCAATAGGAGTCAACCGTTGTAAGTACATTCTTGTGGCTATTGACCACTTGACCCGGTGGGTTGAAGCAAGGGCAATATGAGACTTGGGGGCAGTTACGGTGGCCAGATTCATGATGGAATGCATTATTCGTGGTACGGCTGCCCTCAGTTTATTCTCACTGATAATGGCACTAAATTCACCTTGCACATCCTCCCCAAACTGAATGAGCTTATGGTAATCCGCAGGGAGCTGATGACCCCATACCATTCCAAATCCAATGGAATGGTCAAACGGGTAAATGGAACTCTGGTGAACATACTACAAAAATTAGTAACAGATTGACCTTCCAATTGGAGCTCTCTCCTTTCCACTGCTGTGTTCACCTATAACATTAGTTACCATTCTGCCACGGGGAAGAGTCCCTTCCAACTACTATACAGAACCCCTGTCTCTTCCAGAATTTCTTTATTCATGTGTAGAAGACACTGGCAGACTGGAACCCACCGCTATTTGACTAACCTCATGAACATTCTGATCAAACTGCAAACCAAAGCATATTCCTCCAGCTTAGCCAAGAAGATCAGGAATCAGGCCGCTGATCAGGCATGTTGTAGTGGGCTGGTGCTGTTCAAGGAAGGCGATATGGTTCTCTTTCATGACCAACATGGATTTGGGTGGAAATAAAAGCTGGCCAGTATTTGAATTGGTCCGTTCAAAGTTATAGAGAAAACTGGAGTTGACGCGTATACCATCAAGGACCTTACAAGTGGTTGGATCATTAACCAAGTACACACAAGTTACTCCAACCTTACAAATGATATGATCTTATCGTACAGTCAGGAGGGGGTAATTTCAAGATTCTGATATGATTGGATGATAATTGTGGGACAGCAGGATGAAATCTGCTGAACATAGTATCAGTTACAAATATTTGAGTGCTTTGAGATGAGGCGATATTGGGATATAATGGGTTTTTATTGGATGTAATGGTTTCTTTGGATCGCCTCTATATAAGGTAATAAGGCGATAAGGCGACGTTAATATTCAACAGATATGAAGTAAATCACATACAATTAGGGCGACAGAGGATTAGAGAATAACAAGCAAAATTCGAGGAGAATTGGTGGAATAGAATAGCCCAAGCCATGCAAAGCAATATCACTTGAAGTCGCTGTATATAAGCAAGATGGGCGATTGAGAGAAGGAGGTTTTTTAGGGTAGAAGAGGTGAAACAGCAAAATATAGCTGTATTTATAAATAAATAAGTAAATAAATAAATAAATAAAGAATTGGTTGGGGCAATTTTTCCTATAATAGGTATATTTTCCTAAGTGTGTCTGAAGGACTGACAATCCCCACATCATCTGTCTGTTGCTCAAAAGGTTTGACCTGTGCAAATAACCTGATGGATTCTAATGATACCGTTCAAAATTTAACATCCCCCAAACATAGTTACTCCAAAACTAGGGCCAACCAATTTCTAGCTCACATCACCTTAGGGAATTTTTCCCTAGAAATATTAGGCAATCTAGCAGGCTAGGAATATAGGCAAAAATCCCAACACCCCTAGGCAAGATCTTGAGGGGGCATCGTTGGGGATTCATCTATGATGACCAAGGTTACTCAAGATTGAGATTTGATATCTCAGTCTAATGAGATTTTAAAATCTACGTCAGAGATATCTGATTCTTGGATGGACCAACAATCAACCCTTTGGAGTTATCAATCCTCTCTGAAGGATGATGCTAAGATATCTGATGAGGCAGAAAATTATATAAGAGAATCAGACTCACTAAATAAGAGTATTATCAAACCTGGCCATCATAAGTATGGCATTAATAATCAGAAATATTGGTCATCTGGCAGGAAAGATATTGCCTTAGGTGCACCTCGAAAATCCTCATGCATACCTATTAAATCTACCCCTATAAATATCCCTAAAAAATAACTAATAAAGTACCACAATCCTTATCTTGATTAGCATGATTTTGGTCTCTTTTCATACAGGATTCTGTATTTCCAATTGAATCAACTATAGCAACTGAACTAATACCTTCGTTGCAATTGAGTCAATCTTTGTTAGAATCACAGAACTAATAATTTCGTAGCCTTTTAGTGCCTGCTTATCATATAAGTTCTCACGAAATCACAATAATGGGTATTACCATCAATTCATCCAAAAGTTCGCCCAGCTCAGGGAGCCCCTCGTCCGCCTCTTGGCTAAGAACACTCCATTACATTGGGGTGCAGAACAAAAAGCCGCATTTGAGACCTTGAAAAACTTACTGCAACAAAGGCTGATCCTCCGCCACCCTGACTATGACAAGCTCTTTATGCTGTTCATGGATGCCTTTGATTACGCCGTTGTAGCTATCTTGGCTCAGCTGGACAAACTTGGGTTCAATTATCATGTTTCCTATTACAGCAAGATGCTCTCCAATCTGAACGCAATTACAGCATCACTGAGAAGAAACGCCTTACTGTCCTGCTTGCTGTGAAGCACTACCGCCCCTTCTTAATGGGACTTTCTTCAAAGGGGCTACTGACCACACCTCCTTTAAGTGGTTGCAGAATATGAAGGACTCCACGGTATGGTTGGCTTTCTGGGCTTTAAAGCTCCAGCACTATGTTTGGAAATTGAGCAAATGGGCGGGAACTTGCCATATGAATGTTGATGGGTTGAAGCAGCTGCCTGTCCTTCATTCAGATAATAGTGAAGCTGAGAGGTTACATGACCTCCTTATGATTCCTGATGCATAATGGGATGAGGATGAACATGTAAAATGATGCTAGCTCAGCACTCCCGCAATACCAGGGTAGAAAATGGAAAGCTATAGAAGAAAGTAGGGGTAAACTGGTTGCCTTATCTCCGGCCATCTGATCAAGTACCTGTCATTTTGGAGTCCCATTCTATTTAAGGCATAGTGGGTACAGAAGACTCATGAGTGAGTCAAAGAGTAATATTACTGGAAGGGCATCATGGAGACCATAGCTGAGGTCCTGAATGCATGTCTGACCTGCAAAAAGCAAACTAGCATAAGACTCAGTATCAATATCAACCCACTTTGCCTCAATAACCCTTCCTTACCATAAGTTTAAATATAGTTGAGCTCTTTCCAAGACTACTGGGGGAAATCAATATATTTTGATCGGAATTGATCACTTCACCAAATGGGTAAAGCTGTGGCTTTTCCTGCTCAAACATCCAAAGCCACAACTACTTTCCTCAATCAGTATATTTTCACTTGACATGGTTGCCCCATGTTCTTCTATAAAGAATGGGAAAAACTTTACCTCCAGAGTAGTGAAGATCCTCGCTACCTCCATGGGCACGCAACAGCTCTTTTCTGCCCCCTATAACCCCTTGATCAATGGTACTGTGAAAAGAGCAAATGGGACCCTGGTTTCTATATTACAAAAAATGGCCACTTCAGACCCCCTTCACTAGGATGTGTAATTACCAAGTGCCCTTCATGGCCTGCCATATCAGTTACCACAGAATCCTCAAATTGTCTCCCTTTCATGTATTGTATGGACAGGAACCTGGAGTGCCAGCATTATTAGCCAAAGATATTTTCTCTGATAGGACTGACCCCAAGCAAGCCATGAAGTTGGCCCAGCGCATCATTCAGTTACAATCAGAGTCTATGTCTAATTTGGCCAAAACTATCACAAAAGAGGGTCAAGCCATTAATGAGCTCCAGCCCCCTCTATCTTCCTTAAAGTACCCAATTTGGTTATGTACTATCATAACTTTATCACTTCTAGAAGGGAGAAGCTCAGGTCTACTTGGGTGTAACGGATCAAGTGGTATCTGATCCATACATTGCTATATCAATAGTACTAGATCTGAATATGAAATTTATAGGAAGAAACCTGAATAAAGGAGAATCGGAGTAAGGGAAATTTGTTGGTCTGAAGCTGAAATGCATCCAAGTCAATATGACATTGGACTTACTAGTGGTTCAAATGATGATTCCATGGGGAATGGAATCTTTGCCTGAGATGTGCTGGGTAGTTCAGGAGAGCTTGTCATAGAGGAAAGCTTATTTTATATTTTTAAAGCACTATTTATTTGGGGATAGGCTGGCTTGAGTAGCCAGTGGAGTCTTCTACAATAATCCTAAAAATCAAATAAAGATTTGTTTGTGTAATCAAAAAGACTATTTTATTTTAAAAAGGAATAATTGGATCAGAAGACATGGGCTCCAATAGTGGGCATGGTGTGGCGTTGGTGTGGATCTCAGTATCCTCCTACAGCATGTGGACAGGGATCTGAGGGCACATGGCAATGGCGAAACCTAGTGGATGGGTTCAGAGATTGACTCTAGCAGGCTGGTCCCTAGTAGAGTCAGTTATGTGGCTCTTACTTCCCAATTTCCTTAAGGGATATTGCGTGAACCCATTTGTTACATTGGGAAATACCTTTTGTAGTCACTTATAAGTGAGGGGAGGAGTAATCCATCAAATCCCTTGCTACATATGTTACTATCTACAAGGTTCATGGCCAGCTCTTGTGACCTTATTTTACCCCTAACATCTTGAGGAGATGATAGACAATTACAAGTATAAAATTATACTAAGAGTGATTTGGGGTTTTGATATGAATAAAATCAGCCAAAAAACCTTGGTTGATTCTTGGTGGAACCCCACAAATTGGGGTAATACTATTGCTCCCAATCCTCAGCCAAATTGCCCTATGGCTAGTAGCTTGGTTACGCCAAACCTGCAGCAAAAATGGAGGAATTGTTCCAAGGGTCCTCTCCATCCCCATTCCAACTTAGATTAAACATCTACTCTGCAACCACACCCTTTTATAGCCTTGGAGGTGGTTTTACCAGATGCAAATATTTTCCAACCCAATGATTATGTGAAATACTAAATTACTGCCTCACAGATATATCCTACCTGCTACTGACCCTTCATTGGCTACTCCATCCAAGCGAGGCTAATCTCAAGAGCTCTGATAGGCCAAACTTAATTTTTTTATTTGGCTATTCCTAGCCTAATTTAAACTTTATGCCTCACCCACTTTGAGCCACAACATGTTTAAATACTAAGCATTGCAATATTAAGAGGGTTCGCTACTTAACCCCTCCAATATTACTAATAAATATCTTTTAAGGATCAATCTTTAATTTTACTTAAGGTATTATTATTAATTACAAGTGGTTTATACCCATCTAAAAAATCGCAGTAGAGAAACATACTTTTCCTGCAACAACTGTTGTAATTCAGGTGTGGTAATGCACCAGCAAGAAAAACCAAAACCCTGACTTCCAACACATCTTGATCTAATAAAACTCATCTTTTGATGGTCAATACTAATATTGTGGAAACATCATACCATTATAACTTTGGATCAGCGATATCTGCAACAACTCTGGGCTTATCAATATTGGTCTATGTAAAATAAAGTAAAATTAAAAAATTCATGAGGCTATAAAAACTATCTAGTGAGGTATTAAAATTGTTCCACTTATATATTTTATATAATTAATAAGTTAAGATGAATGCATAGGATATGGGTCAGAGTGGTTCAAATACAAAATATCTTAGGTTTTGCCTGCCATAAGAGGCCTCGTTACCTAGATTGACCTGCCAAATAACTCTCCTAAAATGCATCCTTCAGATTCTTCTAACCTGATTTTGCTATAAAGCTTGGGTCATGAGTTTATAACAATATATAAAAGCTGCATCGAAATTGTGCCAGATACCTTGATCCTATATCACAGATCTTTGGTAAAAAATTTCAGACATTGCCACATGCTATAAAATTTTAAACTCATGGGCTAACGGCTTATATTGTTTAGAGTATTGTATGCTATAGATAGTTTTTTAAGCGTATCAAACCTTAATAGGATAAACTTTATGAGCAAAGTTTAAAGGTTTATACTGAATTTATCTTCCAAAGGGGCGATAAACAAAACTTATCATCTAAGTTTGGTTATTGAGTTTGACTATCTAACTTATTTTTAACCGTATTAATTTTAAAAATTCTTATCCTAAGATATCAAGTGCTCAGTTTAATCTTTTAGAACTTCTACAACTTTTTACACTTTGTAAACTCTATGTGAAGCTACGTAGCTATGGTTTCCTGGTTCGCGTCATTGCTTAAGCTTATAGATTCTATAAGACTTAATATGGAAGATTGAGCTGTTAAATGAACCTTTAGTTATCGCACTGATAAGCTTGAGTTTAACTTTTATTAATAATTACAGGTAATAAACCTTATAGGCTTGGTTTAGGTTACATATCATATTTCTATTGTCTAGCACTAAACTATCTATGCTCTTTAAAAGGTAAATTCAGCTTGCTTAACCTCAATAAGATGAAACTTAATATCATATCGGGGTGGTTCCTGATCCACTCTGGGTCAGATTTTGATTTACTACAGCTTTGAAACCAGCACGGGCTAAAAAACTAGGCGTGGTATACTTTTCCCAAGGTTGACCTGCCTTGTTTACTTTTTAACCTCAATAAGATGACTGAGCTTTTGGTTAAGTCTAGCCTGAACTAACTTAACTACCAACCATATGTTTGATTTTTAAGCGTGTATAAATTGAGACACCCTACCTAAAGATAATAATTATTCTGATTTAACTAGTTAAGTTTCTAGCAATACAATTTAAAATGATGGATTAATCTATAATAATTTCTGTAAATATAACCCTTAACTATTAAAGTTTACAACATACGGCTAAAATACAAGAACTGATGGGACCACCTAGTGCTAATAAAAGATACTAAAACTGAGAAAACCTTTTTACTTTTGGATTAGTATCTTGAGATAACTGGCATAATTTCCATGGACCGCCTATCTAGCAATGGTGAGTAACTTCCTTTAATGCTATCCAATCTTTAGTCTACCCAAACCAATACAGGTATATCAAGGTATCTTTCTGATAGAAAGGTATCCATATTATTATAATTCAATGGCTTAAACTGTACAGTTTTTTCCTAGACTAGTTTTTATAGTATAAATCAGTACCAAAGTTTCACCCACTAGAAACAAAGGTGGCTATGTAGATGAAAGTTAATAAACTTCAAGTCACCATAAAAAGGTTAGGGTTCTAACAGCTAATCAATCAATCTAATAATTAGATTATGAATTATTTCTCTCACCTCATCGGGTAATTTCAGTTGGTGGGGCGGATTTTCCGTAAGGTTGGTTAAAATTTTATTGAAGTTCAAAAAAGTTGGGGCTTTATATATTTGTACATTTACTTCTATAAAATGGTATTTAGTGATTATCTAGAGCACAGGAAAAGCTTGTTATCTTTTTCAAGTTTGTTAATTCTAAAGTTTAAATGACAGATCTTCAGCAAGCAGTTATCTATAATATTTAAATACACCATCAATCAAGGTTTTTTAAACTACAAAAGATATGAATTTGAAACTTGACATGGATGTTCTATTCAAAATTTATAGTTACACTAAGAAACCATTTATTTTTAGGAATTCTTTAAGCATTTTAATGTGTGAAAATAAGTTTAAAATTCACCTTGACAAATTGTGGTTATAACATGAAAAAGTTTGAGAAAGTTTTAAAAAAGTATTTTAAAAACACAAAAACCCAACTTTTATGAAATTTGGTATATATGTGCAGCTTGGGTGTCAGATATCAAATATGTAAGTGACCTTTTTAATTCAATCTTAGCAACAAAAATTATATAAAAATTATCTATAAATTATATAAAATACACTATTAATCAAGATACTCTCTTAGACCACAAAAGCTAGGAATTTTAAATTTGAAAGGATGCTCTTCTCTAAATCTAAAGTCTATTTAAGGGACCGTTCATACCTAGAATTTTTTAGTATGAGAAAAATCAGTTTAAGTTTTGCTTTAATAAATTTCTAACATAAAACAATATAGATAAAAAACGTATATAAAATTACTTTACAAACCCAAAAAACCTACATTTATAAATTTAGTATATATATGCAGCTTGTGCCTAGGTTATGTAGTAGGTAAGGGATTTTATACTCAAGTTTAACTACAAAAAAATTAAAAAGCTATAATATTTATTTATATATGCTAATTTTTATCATATCTTAAATCACATAGACTTGGATCTAGAATTTGGATGGAGGAGCTTTTTAGTTCATTAATACTATTAAGAAACTATATATAAAACCATTTACTTTTTATAGCTAATTCTGGTTTTCTAAGTAATAAATATCTATTATAACCAATCTTAATGTGTAAACATACTAAACATATTATTTCTCCTAAACTAAAATCTATTACACAAAATTTGGTATGTATATGCCTCTTGAGCGTTAGGTCCTCAAGTAGGTAGTGTTCTTGAAATATAATATATAATAATATATATAAAAATTTAAATCAATATATAAAAGCCAAATTTATTTTCACCTAAATCACATAAACTAGGAATTTAAAATCTAATATGGCAGTTATTAGTTTATAGGCACCTATAAAAAACCATATTTATGGTGGATAAATTATCTATTCTATAGCCAGTTGGTGAGCATGTTTATTGATAATGTTTCAGCTAGCAGTCTAGTATTTCTTATTAACTCAATAGGTTCAATGGGTTTGCTATTCAAGAGTGATTAGCTTAACAGGGCATATCCTGCTACCAATCTGCTGCAGGTTTGGTTCAAAAATAGTTTAAAACCTATATTAGCTAGGATAGTATTATTTCCCCCTCCTATCTTTTTATCATTTTATTTTAAAGGATTGGGTTGAGATATTATGATATAAGTAAAAAAATAGGTGGTTGCCTAGTGGAGTGAAACCTGTTATTACTCTGGTATAGGTTTAGTATGTAACAAGTTTGAAACCTATACTGGTGTTAAAATTTGGGACTAGACTACTTTTAAGATGACCAAATGTTCAAATATTGGTTCAACTGATAGCTCCCAAAAGTTAACTGCACAGATTTGGTATGTGCATGATTCACATTGCTTAATAGTAATTGATATTTGATTGATAATAATATGACGACTATTCTTTAAAGCTGAATAGATAAACCCAATATGGTCCAATGCTAGACCTGTAATAACCATGAAATACTGGTGATGTCAACTATAGGGACTTCTTCCCTGATTATCTAACTTGATCCACTCTCAGATTAAGTGTTTATGGCCTATCTTATCACGCTGAGTCAGTTAAGATTCAATTTTAAGATCTGCTTTTCTTATAAGGATCCTCAATCCATACTCTTTATACCACAAAAAGTTTACAATTATTGTATACCACAATAATAATAACTGAAGATGAATAGAGCTTAAATCCAAAATAAAGAATCTTTTTCTTTTGTTAGATAAACATTTCTTCAATAGAATGAATCTTTTCTATTAATAATCGTTAGGGAATTTATAAAGAGCTGTCAAAATCTGAAGATTACTCGCTTGAAAAATTGTTATCCTGCATGTCTATTTAGGCTGAAGTTCCAATGGTTGATCCTCAATAGTGCCTGTAGTTTATGGTATTTGGACCATTAAAAAACTCACTAGGCCTAGTAAATTCACCTCGACTCTTCTGGCCGATTTTGGGCATAATTTTCACTTTGAGTTTAAGAACTTCTTCTGAGGCAGGCTTCAATACAAACTGGGAATTTGATCCTTCCAGTTTGTCAACACTTCTCCAAGGTTGGTATTCAAACAAAACCCAGGAAAAGGATAATATAAATACAACTTTATTATAAGCTATTTATTAGATAATGTTCATTAGGCCAGGCGCCAGTATTTATACCTCTAGAGCATCTCCTGGCCACATTCCAGCACAAAATTTCAACAGCTTTTTACCACCCCAATTCAGCCTATTACTGAAACCTTTTCTTAGGTTCATTGGTGGCAAAATACTCTCAAAATTGGGAGGAAAAAGGTACAAAAATTGCAATAAAAGCATGAAAAATTGTCCTAAGATCTTCTGGATTTAAGTTTCATCGTACTGCTGACAAAAACACACCTTCTGTGAAATTTTGGCCTCAATTAAAGTAAATGACACACTCTTAGTTGGGACTTTGGCAGGCCTTTTCCTTGATAGCACTAGTTAACCCCTTTTAGGCAGTCAACAAAAGTGCTATTGTGCCGATTACAGGGATTAACATACAAAATTTGCCCTAAGGCAGGAAATTAAATATGTTTTTCATTTTTCTGAAGTCCAGATGATTTTTAGATGTTAACTTCAGGTCATCCCCAAATTTTTTTTATAATTGAGTTAATTGTGTTCCCAATAACTGGGACCAATTGCCAAGATTTGATGCATTAGAAATTGGCCATAATATGTGAGCATATTTGGGATGAACACTCTGAAAAAATACTTGATCAGATTACTATTGAGATATTTGGCCCAAATTTTATGATTGTGATAGGCTTTGAGGTGAGAATATAGGTGTTAGCTCAAGCGTTGAAAGGGTTTTCGTCCCAATATGATGGTTGTTGAAGGTTTATTTTCAAGTCAACCACCAGAATCCGACATTTCCCCCCTTTAACTTGAACATAAGCCCTAAGATTCCTGATTAGCCTATGTAGGTCTTTTCTCATCAGCCCAAACGCCCAAATGAGAATGGAGTTGGGTTTTTTATCTGGTAACTTTGGCTGGACTGGCTGATATATCTAAAGTATGATGGCCTGAACGCCCGTTGAGTCTGAAGTTGGATCCCCTCCCCAACCTCAAGTGCAAACTAAAATATATTAATTAGAATAAAACTATTATATAAGTATTTTTGTTTTTTTGGTTTTGTTTTTGTATTTATATGTATTTTCTTTTCTTTTCTAATTTTTTTCATCTTTTGCTTTTCCTAATCAGCCCACTTATTAAACCTTCTTAGGAATTTTGCATGGACTCAGTTGTATATATGGCCAGTCCTAATATCCTTGATTGTGTATATGAACTTAGAAGTTTTTCTTAAATACTTTGAATGGCCCAACCCAGATGCAATCTAACTTTTGCATTCAGCCCAATATGTGGGTGTTGCAAAATAGAACTTCGTCATTAACTTTGAGTTCAGCCAGTGTATAGCGATTCTCTAAGTCCTTTTGATGTTGGGCCTTTTTCTTGGCAAAACTGTTGTCAAAGGCTTGAGCTTGTAGTTTGATTAAGGCATCCGCAAGCTTCTCAATGTACTGAGGGAAAGTGTTTTCGCCAGGATCCTCTAGGGCTGAATATAGCAGCGTTGGTAGGGTTGAGTGTCTACCATATAACAATTGAAATGGAGACATCCTGGTTGATGAATGGTAGGAGATGTTGTAGGAGAAGGCTGCCAAACTTAGATATGTACTCCATTTGAATGGTTTGGCTGAGGTTAATTTTTGGATAATGTTCACCACCGACCTGTTTGCACACTCAACAGTCCCATTAGTTTCAGTGTGATAGGTATCAGAAAGAACACCTTGTACTCTCATCAGTTGATTAAGCTTAGCAAGGACATTGGCGGTAAAGTTGATTCCATTATTGATCAGAATAACCTGAGGGCATCCATGTTTGTGGATAATGTTTTCAAGTACAAACTTGGCAGTAGTTGCTGCTCCAGCTTACCAAACGGCCTTGGTCTCAACCTATTTGGGTTAAGTGGTCGATGGCTATGATTATGTACTTGGCCTTCATATTGCTTGTTGGAAGTGGGCCAACAACGTCAATAGATACAGTGTGCCAGGAAAAGTTGGGCCAAACAAGCTGGTAAGATGTGCTTTTTTGGAATGGTTTTTCAACTTGACACTCTGCACAGCATTCTAGCGTTTCTTGGATGTCGAAATGCATTGAGCCCCGTAGTTTAATTGCTTCAGATATTCTTTTGTCTTCTTTAATCCGCCATGTCCTATGGCCTTATGCGCTTCCATTATTAGGTCTGTTTGGGCCGATGGTCTTTGGAAAATAATCCTTTTGTCCTCAATGATCTTGTAAATCTTTTTGTCCTCAATGTTTGTATTTTTTTGTAGATCTGATAACAATTTTTGGATGGATTTGGGCTCATACTGATACTCTCCGCTGATCATTTTCATAAACAACTCATTGGCGGTCTGACAAAGTGTTGAGATGGTGGGTAGTCAGGATAGACAGTTGGCGTTTTGGTGTTTTGCGACCGCTCAATGCTAAATAGTGTAGTCATAAGCTTGAAGCTTTAATGCCCAGCGTTCTAATTGGCCCTCAGGTTCTCTTGAGTTTTTCAATCAACTCAGGTAAGCATGATTGGTAACAACTTTAAAATGAATACCATGAAGGTAGACCCAGAATTGCTTGCAAGCATATATGAAGCTAAGCATTCTCATTCCGTCGCCATGTAGTTCCTTTCGTGAACATTTAAGGTCTGACTAGTGAAGGCAACTGGATGTTCTTCACCGTCTTCTCCAACTTGGGATACCATGGTCCCCACTGCTGTTTGGGATGCATCCGTTTGGACGATAAATTTTCAATCTAAGTCTGGATATCAAAGAACAAACGCGTTTATTAAGGCCAATTGAAGTTGGTCAAACACATCCTGGCAAGCTGGAGTCCAGTTGAATGGGACTATATCTTTAAGCATATAGAAAAGAGGCTCTCCAAGTTGTGTGAAGTCAGTGATAGATTGGCGATAGTATTTGATTATGCCTAGGAATACTTGATTATCACACTTGGATTCGGGCCATTTCATATTGGAGATGGCATCCAACTTAGAGGGTTAGGGGCTGAAGACCTACTTTATCAATCACAAATCCGAGGTATTCCAGTTGGTCTTTTAAAAACTGACATTTCTGGGCTTGATTTTTAAGTTTGCAGCAGCTAGCCCTTTGAAAACCTCCTCTAAGTGTTCCAGGTGATCGTCAAAAGTGTGGCTGGAAACGTTAATATCGTCAAGGTACACTAGTACACATGACAATTTTAAATCTTCCAAAATTATGTCCATTTCCCATTGGAATGTGGCCGGGTCATTGAAGAGCCCTTGAGGTATTCTCATCAGCTGGAATAGGCCTTATTGGATTTTATTGCACATTTCTCGCGCTCCTCTTTGGGAAGATCTATTTGCCAATATCTGCTGATAAGATCCATTGCCAAGAAGAACTTTGCGCCCCCTAGCCATCCAAGGCGTCATCAATTCATGGCAGTAAACTGAGTCCTTCTTTGTGATGCTGTTTAACTTCTGATAGTCAATAACTATTAAGTTGCTTCCATCCTTCCTTTTCACTATTAAAATTTGTGCTGCCCATGGAATTTTTGAAGGGACTAGCATGCCACAATCGAGGAGTTCCTTAATTTCTTGGATACTGCTTCTTCTGATGATTTTGAGCATCTAATTGGGCGTAATCAAATAGATTTATGATCTCCGGTATCGATTTTGTAGGTAACATCATTAGCACAACCCAAGTTGAAATTGTCTTATGCAAATATTTCCCAATATTTAGAGAATAACTCCTGAGCTTGGCCTTCCTCAGAGTTGGTTAGGTTGCTTAAATTGGCCATAGGGGCAACATTATTTATACTAAGTTGGTCCTTATTGGGAAGCCCTAATTTGAAAAGGGTTCCAAACTCATGGAATGAGTGAATTTTTGTGGTAGGGAATAGATGCAGAAAAGTGATTATTTGATGTCGCCTGATAGAAATGGACCAATTTTGCAGGTTTGCACACAAGTTATGTATTTCTTCTTTAGAACTAGTGGTGAACAACCCAAAAGGGGGAGCCGCCATGCATTTTTATATGAAAATGGTCCAAACAAAGGGATCAATATAAGTAAAAAATTCTAATATAGCCCTAGGTTATCAGCTTAAGAAGCCATACCAGATGGCGCGGGAGATTTTAGGAACTTTTGTCCAGCGCCCGCTTTAGCTGGCAGACCATGGCAGACAACATTGGGGTAGGGGCATCAGTGACATGAGGCATAATAAGATATGTATTTCTCCATGGCCTGGAATGATAATACCAGGGGCAATGTTTGGTTTGAATCGAAATTTATACCATGGTTGATATAATTCACAGTAAAGTCCTTCCAGGATATTAATTGTTAGTCCCATTGGGATGATTACTTGTTCTCCTGATGGTATAGTGATGGTCTGATTTGATTGAAGTGGAATGATATTTAACTCATCAATATGAGTGGGAAGTGGTTTTATCTTTACCAAGCTTTGGAATACTCAATCAGGACAACTCCATCTTTGTAGGCCAGATTTATGAATAGGCTGGGTTTCTTTTTCTCAACTGCATTATCATGGTTATAGTAAAGTGGAATGGTCTGGCCAAGAATGGTGAGAGTATCGCCCTTATGTTTGGTAACAATTCCATATTTATTAGGAAATCAGTCCCAATTAGGATATCATATTTTGTATTAGGCAACACTATGGCTGGTGCTGTTACTACAATGGATCCAAATTGGAGTGGTAGGGTACTGTAGGCACCCAGCGATTTAGTTGTATGCGCTCCAGAGGTTCCATATTCCTGACAGTGGGCAACATTAGGTGCAATTTTCTGAGTTCAAACCAACTTTGTACTGACTATATTGATAGGAGAGCCACTATCAACAATGGCCTGAACTTGCACCTTATTCACAGCTATGTCCACATAAGTACATTCAGAGTATTTTTTTAGAGGTATTTATTGTGTAAATGCTGTGACCGTTGCCCAATTTTAGGTGTACTTTCAGGCTTGAGCAAATATCTGGTAAGTTATCTGTAAAGGTCTTCATGGGAATAGCTGTTTGAATGTTGTTAAACTTAGGTAAATCTGTTGAACATCTGGGTTGTAGGTCCAAATCCTGATCAATAATTTGCTTTGTGTAGGTTCTGATACCTCTGCTTGGGCTTTTTTAGTTATTTTCAAAGGTTTAGTTGCTTCTGTGGTGGCCCAAGTAGTGATCATCATGACATTATTGGCCCCAATATGGTTGAGGTTATTTTCAGCAGCGTCTTTGGCCCAAAGAGCTTATCAGGGTCAGGTGGAATGGTTAAAATTCAGTGGAGTTCGAGCGTTCCACCTCTACTCCACCTGCTCTTTTCCCACCTCACTGTCACTATTAATTTCTAGAGCAAAGTTGACCCCAGGCTTTTTGTTAGACCGTCTGTAGCATTGGCTACCAAAGTACCCTATTTGACCACAATTATAGCATGTAATCGACCCTATTTAGTTTTTTTGCTCGAATTATTGGCTTGTGTTTTGGAAACTTTTCCCCTGGTTGGACATAGTGTTGTTTTTTGGGCCCAAAAATCGGGATTTTTGCTGATCTTTGGCCCTATCAGGTGTGTTAAAATTATGGGAACAGCTTCTCAAGTAATTGGTGAGCTCTTGGATTCAAGCTTCTATTGAATGCAGGCAACATGACATTGTGCAGTTCATGGAAGGGCACAATAATGTGCTTCAATGCAAGCTTGGTGTCAAACTTATCTATAGCATTGCACCCACACAGAACTTGTGCCCCATGGAAGAATCTACCCGAAAAGTCCTTAATAGTCTCATTCTGTTTGAATTTGATGTTAGGAAGCTCTCTTTTTTGGGTTTCTAGTTTTCCAGGACCTCCAAACTGTTTTTTATAGCAATTTTGGCATCCATGTATGATCAATCGTCACCCAAATAGGGCATAATGAGGTCACAGCTATGGGCATTGCGTCTCTTAATCAGTGCTGATCCTTTTGCATGGTCTGATGCTCCTCTCATTTCTTTTTCAAATAACTTGAGGAAATAGTGAACGTTTCCATCCTTATCAAACTTTTGTAATTTCAATGGCTTGAAGTCATTGCGCCCTATTTCGGCCACAGGAGTTGTACTTCTTCTTGAACATCTTGGTGTATCATCACTCATAATCAGCCCTCTTTCCCATTGGGAAGTATCTGGATTCAGTATTTCTTCCAATACTTTAGGCATAGAAAGGATGTTCAAAATATTAATTTCTGCATCAGTGTCAATTTTAAATGATTCAGTTTCATGATATTGCTCTTAACTACTGGATCTAATCCGTAAATTTGGCCCTTAGTTTTTACGAGCTGTTTTGGCCAAATGGACAGAGCTTTTTCCTATTGTTTGCCAAAGCTGGGTGAGCATCAGCCTCTTTGTTTTTGAGGTTGTCATGCTTTTCCTTGAATAAAGCTTGATTAGATGTTATGCTTTTTATGTCTTTGTCCATACTATCTACTCAGGAATTTGCAGTTGATAATTACATTCTGAGTTCCCAAATTTCCTGAGTAATTTCGGTGTTTCTGGACTGCAATATCAATACAACTGTCAAATTTTTGATAATTCCTTGTTGTTCAAGGCATCATCCTCATCCCTATTTGGGATGACTGGTTTTGCTGCATGAGCTCCCCCACTTTGACAAGATTTTGGGTGTAGGAGGTACCAGCTGTGGAGCTTTGTTGACTGGGAAAATGATCAGAGATGGCCTTGTCACTAGTTTACACCTTGATGTCACTGTTTTGTCTGGCCAAATCTACCAGGAATTGGTTACTGGAATCCATGTTGGAGATTGTCACCAATTTCGAGTGAGCACTAGTTGTTAAAATCTGATGATTGCTCGCTTGGAAATTGTTATCCTGCATGTCTATTCAGGCTGAAGTTCCAATGGTTGATCCTCGATAGTGCATGTAGTTTTTGGTATTTGGACCATTTAAAAACTCACTAGGCCTACTAAATTCACCTCGACTCTTCTGGCCAATTTTGGGCATAATTTTCACTTTGGGTTTGGGAACTTCTTCTGAGGCAGGCTTCAATAAAAACTGGGAATTTGATCCTTTCAGTTTGTCAACACTTCTTCAAGGTTGGTATTCAAACAAAACCCAGGAAAAGGATAATATAATTACAACTTTATTATAAGCTATTTATTAGATAATGTTCATTAGGCCAGGCGCCAGTATTTATACCTCTAGAGAATCTCCTGGCCACATTCCAGCACAAAATTTCAGCAGCTTTTTACCACCCCAATTCAGCCTATTACTGAAACCTTTTCTTAGGTTCATTGGTGGCAAAATACTCTCAAAATTGGGAAGATTTCAGGTACAAAAATTGCAATAAAAGCATGAAAAATTGTCCTAAGTTCTTCTAAATTCCGTTTCATCATACTGCTGATGAAACACACCTTCTGTGAAATTTTGGCCTCAAGTAAAGTGAATGACGCATTCCTAATCTGTATGTTGACAGGCCTTTTCCTTAATAGCATTAGGTAACCCCTTTTGGGCTGTCACGATTTTGATATGACTGGATGATAGTCTTGGGACAGCCAAGCGGAAACTGCTAAACACAGTATCAGTTACAATATTTGATTGCCTTGAGATGAGGCGATATTGGGATATAACGAGTCTTATTGGATATAATGAGTTTATTGGATCGCCTCTATATAAGGTGATAAGGCGATGTTGATGTTTGACAAATATGAAGTAAATCGCCTACAAATAGGGTGACAGCAGATTAAGAATAATAAGCCAAATTTGAGGAAAATTGGCGGAATAGAATAACCCAAGCAATGAGAAATAGTATCGCCTGAAGCTGATGTATATAAGTGAAATGGGCGATTGAGAGAGGTAGGTTTTTTAGTGAAAGACGAGTGGGACAGCGAAATGTAGCTGTATTTATAAAATAAATAAAAGAACTGGTTGGGGCGATTGCTCCTATTTTTAAATATATTTTCAAGTGCATCTGAAGGACTGACAATCTTCACATCATCCATCCGTTGTTCAGAGGGCTCAACCTGTGTGAATAGCCCAGCGGATCCTAGTGATACCATCCAAAATTATAACAGTGGTGCTCACTACAGGGGGCCCATTGACCAACCACCCAACACTCTGGAACCCCAGTTGCCAACCATGCCTTATTCAGGCCATGTCATTGGGGAGTCTTCCCAGAACCCCATAACAGCTGGATATGAGGAACTCAAAGTTACCTTGGACGCAGTACTCAGAAAACAAGATGAACTCCTTCAAGAACATAACGCGGTCATGCAACAGCTTGATAGTACATTTAGTCAAATGCAAATCTTGGGACTACAAAACAAAGAACTTACTGAACAACTAAATGATACCACCCAGCGGCTGCAATATGCAGAACAAAGATTTTCTACTCCTTCTCAGTCATCTCGCTGGGAGGAAGATGACTATCAAGAAGATGCATCCTACATAGGAGAAGACAACGCTGGTCAAAGCTATGACACTCCCAATAATAGCACCAGATATTCATATGAGTTGGAACATCACTTACCTCCAGTAATGGCTGTACCACCTACCACCTGACAGGTCATGCCACCCCAGAAGCAACAAATATCCCAGCTTCCACTAATCACACTCCTCATTGAGACTCCGCTTTTGGGTCTCATTCCATTCCTCAGTGCAGGCCTAATAACTGTGAACAAAAGGAGGAAATTAATGTCAAAAAGATACCCCCATTTGACCATAATGGGAACATCCATGGGTTCTTTAAATGGTTTGAGTTCGCCATGGAAGGAGCCTCTGATAAATGGAAGGCTAAGTTGCTAATATCTGCTCTGGATGTGGGAAGCACCAATCAGGTCACCTGTTACCTCCCCAGTAGTTCTGTCTCCTATAAAGATGTAAAGGACACCATACTCCATTTGTTTGGAGGAAACTCAAAAATGTCACAGCAGAAAGCAGAATTCTTAACCATCAGATTCCATCAAAATGAGACTCTCATTGAGTTTGCTGATCAATTCACAACAGAAGCCCATGTGCTGATTGGAGCTGGGTACTTAGCGGAAGCTGACGTGTGCATTGCCATGTCCGCCGCGGTGAAGCCATATCATGAACTTTCTAATGTTATTTCGCCGCTTCTGGATGATGACATACCTCTGCTTAAGATTGTACAGTTTTTATGGCGGGTATCTCCTAACTTTCCGCCACCAAATTTGGATTGCAAGACTACCGCTGCCATGGCACCTTCTTATTCTGGAGAATACTATCATCCACCTCCAGCTTCATTTAGTAATCCTCAGCCTTATTATAACTCTGCGCCTCATCCTCAACCAAATTATAATCAACAGTTCGATCAGCATCAATGGGCTGGCCATGACAACTGCCAGCAACCTAGTTATTGACCTGGACCCAATTACGCTGACCATCAACAATCAGCTTACCAACCTGGAACTGGGTATACTGAGCGACCCCAACCCTTCCAGTCTGGACCTGCTTATGATAACCCAGGACGTGGTTCCTATGGGATCAACTGCTACAAATGCGGTCGCCCTGGTCATTTGGCAAAATTCTGCCACAATCGCCAAGTGAATTATGTACAACAAGACCAATACTACCAGGGAAAAGATGGAGCGGAGTAGAGATGGGACCCTCTACCTCCGCGATACCCACTCAACACGTCCCCAAATCAATAGTAGTATATCCTGCAAAAGTTCCTCAGTACAATGACAGAATTTTATACCAGCAGCTGGTTGGAGGAGTAAACGTAGTAACCTGAGCTCAAGCTAAGGCGGCGGCAAAAGAAGAGCCCCTCAATCAACCAAAGCCCTATGCCTGTCAAATGCTTGATCAAGCGTCCTTGGACCAACTTGATCCTGCCATGCAGATGCGCCAACTCTGAAAGGAGTAAACGTCGCCCTTCCAGTAGATACCATTGTCAGAGAATACCCCCAAGTCAGAGAGGGGATTATGAATTTTCTTGGGAAAAGAGAACCCGTAAATGTTCATGTATTAAACAGTCAATATTCTTCTTATTCTGAGTGTACATACTGTGATATTTTTGTAGTGAAAAATAGAGTTCGCGCTATAATAGATACTGGTGCTCCAGTCAACATAGTTTCCACTAAGTTAATGCAAAAATTGACGTTGAAACCTGATGTAGACCATCACATGGTTTATGGAACTGCTGGAGCTGTAAGTACTGTCTCTGAGGGAGCTTATAGTGCGCTGCCTCTGCACTTTGGGTCCATTGTCATTGTGGCTCCAGCGATTGTATTACCAAATGAACACTATGACATATTAATTGGGACCACTTTTCTACATCATTTTGGGGCTATCATTGATATGATGGAGGAGACCCTTGACATCTTGGGTCAGCGGATCCCAATATACTTTACTACTAGGGGAGTACCAAAGGATCCAGTACATACAAGTCATATCAACCTCGCCTACAGTGATGGGGTATGGCCTGTTTGCTACCATCGACTGAAGCGCAAAACTTGGGCCCTTCCTCAGCAGATTTATGAATATCAAGGGATACCTCTTTGAGTGGCAGGGCCCATATCCATCCCTTCCGGCCATCAAGTCTTAGTGAATACTGAGTTAGAGGTAGAAGTGCCAAGTGGGTTATATGGGGAAGTTATTGGGCTCTATCATCAAACATGGTTTGAGCCGCATGTGGCTCCAGGAATTATACTCCTGGGACATGGGGAGATAAAGGTTTTGTTAGCAAACCTGCAGAGCAAACCAATGCAAATCCGCCGCCACCAAACTATAGCGTATCTACATCTGATTCCCATAGATGAGGTCCGCCAGGTTCATGATTTCAGATCATTAGATGAATTTGGACTACCGCTCAAACCATCAGTTGATGTACTAATGGTGGTACCAAGAGTAATTTAATGGGATTAACGGATGAACAAAAAGATCAAGCAATGGCTTTATTTCAGAAATACAAGGGGATTTTTGCTGTTGACAATCACGATTTAGGGTGTGCTTGGGGTGGTCCATCAATTGGACACCGGGATCATCCTCCAATAAGGTCTCAACTGATCCGCCGCTCTCAGCAGCAGAAGATGAGGTTACTGAAGAAATTGATAAGTTATTACAACAAGGGATGCTTGAGCCATCCAAGAGCCCATGGGCTTCACCTGTTCTAATAGTAAAAAAGAAGGATGGCACCAACTGGGTAGTAATAGACTATTGGAAGCTCAACAGTATTACAAAAAAGGATTCATACCCCTTGCCAAGAATTGATGATGCTCTGGACCAATTAGGGGGTGCCCGCTACTTTTCTGCGATGGACTTAATATCAGGCTACTGGCAAATTGAGTTACCCTTGGCAGAACAGGAAAAATGCGCTGTGATCACCTCTAAAGGCCTTTTTCAACTGACACGGATGCCTCAAGGACTGTGTAATGCTCCTGCTACTTTTCAGCGGGCCATGGACACTATTCTTGGCGACCTGAAACTGTCATGCGTTCTAGTATACCTTGATGATATTAACATTTTCTCTCAAACCTTTTTGGAGCACCTAGACCACCTTGAAGCAGTATTCCGCCAGCTGGCTGAGGCAAACATAAAAATTAAACCTCAAAAGTGCAACTTTTTCAAAGATCAGCTAGAATACCTGGGTTTTGTGGTAGATGCAACTGGGCTGCAGCCACAACTGGCTAAGGTGGAGGCCATTAGCAAAATGGCTACACCTAATAATAAGCATGACATACAGGTATTTCTGGGGATGGTCAGTTACTACTGACGCTTTATCCCTAATTTTAGCTGTATTGGGGGCCCGCTATTTGAGTTGTTAAAAAAGGATGCTGTGTTTTGAGTGGATGGAACGTCATCAATCCACTTTTGATGCACTCCGTATGGCGTTGAGCAGTGCACCAGTGCTGCAATACCCAAACTTTGACCAGGAATTTATTGTTCAGATGGATGCATCCCTTTCCACTGTTGGGGCAGTACTTTCTCAGAAAGATGATGAGGGAGAAGAACATCCTGTTGCTTTCTGTAGTCATAGTCTGAACTGTCATGAGCGTAACTATACTGTGACTGAGCAAGAGTGCTTAGCAGTAATCTATGCATATAAACAATTCAGAGTCTATCTGCATGGGGTAAAGTTTAAAGTTGTAACCAATCACGCATCATTACGCTGGTTGCAAAATCTCAAAGAACCAGAAGGACAGTTGGCTCAATGGGCTCTCAAGTTACAGGCTTATGATTTTGAGATTCTCCATCAGCTGGGAGCAAAGCATCAGAACGCGGACTGTTTATCTCAGTTACTGACTATTGCAGTGACAGTGGACCTTAGCGACGTGATGTATGATAAGATGCTCAGCAGAAAATATGATGACAAACTGCCTCAAGTAATCAAAATGTTAAATGAATTGCGCACAAATACCTTCCAATGGAATGGAGAACTGTACAAATGAATCAGCAATTCTACGGTGAATTTCCCACAGCCCTCCACATGGCTGGGAATCATTATGAGCGCTCACAGGGCGGTTGGGCATGGTGGCATGCATAAGACTATGGAGTTGTTACACCCACAGTACTATTGGGAAAGTATGAGTTTCGATGTGCTCAAAACTATTTCCTGTTGCCATCAGTGCCAAGTGGAGAAGCCATTCCATCATATGACATCATATCAGTTAGTGAAACCACATTTTGCTTGGCATATGGTCTCCCTCGATGTCATTGGGCCCTTGCCCACAGGAGCCAACTATTGTAAGTACATTCTAGTGGCTATCAACCACTTGACCCGGTGGGTTGAAGCTAGGGTGATATGAGATCTGGGGGCAGTTACGGTGGCTAAATTTGTGCTGGAATGCATTATTCAGTGGCACAGTTGCCCTCAGTTTATTCTCACTGATAATGGCACCAACTTCACATCACACATACTTCCCAAGTTGAATGAGCTTATGGGGATCCGCGGAGTTCTGATGACCCCATACCACCCTGAGTCCAATGGAATGGTCAAACGAGTAAATGGAACTCTGGTGAACATACTCTGAAAATTAGTAATGGATCGCCCTTCTGATTGGAGCTCCCTCCTTTCCACCGCTGTGTTCACTTACAACATTAGTTACCATTCCGCCATGGGAAAGAGCCCCTTCCAATTACTATATGGCTGACACCTGGCTCTTCTGGCATTGCTTTATGCATGTGTAGAAGACACTGGCAGATTAGAACCCCACTGCTATTTGACTAACCTCACGAACATTCTGATCAAGCTACAAACTGAAGCATATTCCTTCAGCTTGGCTAAGAAGATTAAGAATCAGGCAGCTGATCAGGCACACCATAGTGGGTTGGTGCCATTCAAGGAAGGCGATATGGTTCTCTTTCACGATCAGCATGGATTTGGGTGGAAGCATAAACTTGCTAGTATTTGGATAGGTCCATTTGAAATAATAGAGAAGACTGGAGTTGATGCATATACTATTAAGGATCCTACAAGTGGTCAGATCATTAACTGAGTACACGTGAAGTTCCTCAGACCTTATAAACAATAGGATCCTATCATCCAGTCAAGGAGGGGGTAATGTCACAATTTTGATATGACTGGATGATAGTCTTGGGACAGCCAGGCGGAAACTGCCAAACACAGTATCAGTTACAATATTTGATTGCCTTGAGATGAGGCAATATTGGGATATAACGAGTCTTATTGGATATAATGAGTTTATTGGATCGCCTCTATATAAGGCAATAAGGCGATGTTGATGTTTGACAAATATGAAGTAAATCGCCTACAAATAGGGTGACAGCGGATTAAGAATAATAAGCCAAATTTGAGGAAAATCGGCGGAATAGAATAACCAAAGCAATGAGAAATAGTATCACCTGCAGCTGATGTATATAAGCGAAATGGGCGATTGAGAGAGGTAGGTTTTTTAGTGAAAGACGAGTGGGACAGCGAAATATAGCTGTATTTATAAAATAAATAAAAGAACTGGTTGGGGCAATTGCTCCTATTTTTAAATATATTTTCAAGTGCATCTGAAGGACTGACAATCTTCACATCATCCGTCCATTGTTCAGAGGGCTCAACCTGTGTGAATAGCCTTGCAGATCCTAGTGATACCATTCAAAATTATAATAGTGCTGATGCACCTCAGCCATGAAATGGCAGTCATTGCTGTTGAACTTCCTTATAACATCTCACCAGCAATCATCTTCTCCATCAGGTTTGGATTCCTCTATCAAACATCCTCAAGACCTAAAATGGAAAGAGTTAGAAAAAGTGTCCCTAACATTTCCCACTCAATCACAGCAAACTAACCATATTTGGCTAGTGACCTGCTTAGGTAATGGGACTTTGTACCCTTTATGGCAGGTCACAAGCCAATTATTAATTCACTACCTGTAGGTGGCATCACTCGCCTCACAACTGCTACTAAAATTCCCAATAGGTAAGTGATGAAACCTGACTAATCCCAATTGGTACACATGATAGTTAATCAATGATCAACTATCAGATGCCCCTCATTTTGTCAGCAACTACGCCCAACAAGAGTTTAAGCATTCAATAATATTGATCCCTGATGCATCTGAACCTGGCGAATTACCCTAAATTCCTAAAAGCTATTAACCCAAAATTGGGGTCAACCAATATTTAATTCACTTGCCAGCAGGACTCATCCTCTAGAGATTCAACAGATAATCTAAAAAGCTGAAAAGGTGGGCAATAACATCAACAACTGGCTAAGACATAATTTAATTCCTCACTTCCCCTCCTACTATTTCATATCAAAAAATTAAATGGAGATGTGTAGATAAAGATAAAAAATAAAAATAGGGTAGTTTCCTAGCAGGATGAAACGTGTTACCACTCTGATATGGTTTGGTTTGTGACAGGTGTCAATCATTTGCCCTCTAGGCTACAGAATAAGGATGTTTCAGGGAATAATCAGCCAACAAGGTGAAATGTTAGACATATGAAACTCTCTGATGGTAATGAGATTGATTCTGAGTTAGATGAAGATTTGTTTGGCCAAAAGACCCTGTTTGATTCTCAGTGGAACCCCGCAGATTGGAATAATACTGTTTTGAATCCTGCATTGGCACTAAATATAAAATTGAGCAGTCAGATTACTCTGACCATGCAATGAACCCTGGGGTACCATTGGAGGGTACTTTCCAAGCCACAACCAGGTCCTTCAAAGCACCTACGTGGGGATCCCCCTTTTATAGGCTTGGCATGGGTCCTCAAAGGTGCAATAAATTTCTAAAATGGTGATTAGCTGAAGTTTATAAAAGAGTTACCTCACAGGTACGTTTTAGCCAATAATGATTCCCCATCCATTGTTCAGTCCCAGAGATACAAGTTTGTCAAGCCTTAATAGGCTAAAATTGCATATTACTAAATTCAGAAATTCTCAAGCCGTACAAAAGTCGAGCTTCAACGTTTAACTACCTTTATCAATTTATTAACAGAGACACTCTCTTTTACCCCCACGCAGCGCCTAATAAAATTTAAAACCCCATATTTTATTAAGTCTTTAAGTTTAAGTATAATGATTATTCTTGTGGTATCAAACCCCATTGTTGGATTTTGGGGGAATAAGCACTAAGCGATAATCTCTTACACCCATAATCCAACAAGTGGTGCTCACTACAGGGGGCACTGCATACCACCAAAATGATTACTAATCTGGAACCCAGGCTAGCTGCATTAGAAAACCAACTAGCCAGTGTTTGTCTCGCCTCAAAAGTCTTAAGCAGCACTCTTCCAAAAGCCCTATTATTTTAAACTTTCATTCCGAGATAAGTTCATTCCTGGTGAGGCCAGTATTGCCTCTTTCCTTTATGTTTATGAATCTGTGATATAAGGAGCGACTGACCACCAAAAAATCAGTAATATCTTTCCTTGCTTGAATTGGATGGCTCAGGAGATCATGGTTCCTCAAATGGCCACACTTACCACCTGGGCGGAGGTCAAACAAGCGCTGATGGACGAGTTTGGTTCAAAACAGAGCTTACAACTTCAAAAACAGGCCTTTATGTGCCTTAGCCTGTAAGAGGGTAAATCGATCTCCTCATTTGTTGAGCGTTTTTATAGCAAAGCTCAACCTCTGTTGTTGGCCAAACTGCTCCCTCTAGATGATGCTATTGCAGCTATTGTGGCTAGCTTGGCATCTTACCCCTCTTTAGCAATGCATATCTCCGCAGTCAAGCATACCTTCCAAACTGTACGGGATATCAAAGAGTCACTCTATCAATAGCTGACATTTTGAACCTGAACTTCTGAAATATGTACCAAAGTGGGAAGCAACTCCGACCTTTTCAGCCTCTTATATGGCTGTATCCCACTGGAACCCAGATGCTACAGAGCTACAATGACCTAATACTCCTCCACCATGTGAGGACAACCAGAAACTATTGGCAGTTATGAGGCAGCGCTCCCCCCAGATTCAGGTTCAAAAGTTCAGCCTGTGAAGGCAGCTAACACTTTGCCTCGTCCCACTCTTGTCAAGCGGTCTACTATGATGAATCTCGCATCACGTCATCATAAGCTGCTGCCTAAATCCCCTTCAGCCTCAACTCTGGCTGTCTCTAGTTCAAAACCTACCATTATAGGGCAGCCAAAGACGATCACTCCTAAGGCAACTGTTAAAGCTATTACACATCCACCATCTCACCCAAAAGTTGGTACAGCCACGATGCTCCCTTTAAAAGTCAAAAGGGTAGATGAGAGTGACAAAGCTCTCTCTGTGAGGAAATTAAGCCAGTTTCTCCGCCCCCTCTTAGTAACTCGTTGAAGTGCATTGACAATCCCTCTGTTGACGAGTCTGAGGGGGTGGTTAAGACGCAGGCTATTATGTTTTGGGAGCCTCAATGGAAGTTCAGGTTCTGGATAGGTTGAGGCCAGAAAGAATTGATATTGCCATAATATCACGACAAACCTATCTTCAACAGTTGTTGAGAATTTCATAGGTTATTGATACCGTTAGTGATGCATACCAGCTTATTGAGACAGTGATACAATCCACCCAGTAGGAGCATACCCTCCAATATATCAATGACAACTACCCTGCAATGGCTAAACGCCTTGCTTCCACTCTCCGTTTGAAGGAGGTCCTTGCCCTCCCCCTACTTTTGGTACCACCATAGCCAAGGTAGAGTTTGTTATCAATAAAGTGCGCATTCTAGCCGTCCTTGATATGGGTGCTCCAGTGATCATGGTCTCTTGAAGCTCATCAAGAAAATTAAGTTGGCGCTTGATCTGTATTATTCCCAATAGTATGGAACTTCAGGGCCTAACAATACTCGCGCTATTGGAGCCTACTCTTCTCTACCCATACGAATTGGGAAACTCCTACTTGCTGCTCCTGTGGTGGCTTTGGAAAACAACGCCTACGTTTTTCTCCTTTGTACTCAATTCATGTTTAAGTATGAGGGAATCATTAACATGAAACATGGATTTCTCTCCCTTCTAAATTACAAGGTTCCCTAGTCTATACAAATGATGAGCATAAGAAGAAGGAATATACATGCGTAATTGAGTATCCTTCTTCCACCCTCACCCTTACTTATACCACATTGAGCAGAAACACAAAAAAGCTTCCTGACTCTATGGATGGTTCAGAGGGCTCCCATTGTATGCGTCAGAAGAGGAAGTCGTCAAAGCGGGTGAACAAAATTTGATAGACACCAAAATTACTATGCAAATCCCCCGCAACTACCTTCTGCACTTAACAAGCATTGATGGAATAAGCCCTTTGGAACCTCGGGTGTTTCCAGGTATCCTAGACCCTGCCTACAAGAGACCTATCAATCTTCTGCTTGGAAACCTCACTAACAAGGACATGGTTGTAAAGAAGCATCAGGAGATTGGAAAAGCCCTGTTGCTTCCCATTGATGACATCCATCAAGTCCGTTTTATTAAGTCTATGCTAGATATGCGACTACCCACGGACCAAATGATATGCGCTTTGCCCAACGTGCAGATTTCTGATGAGCTAACTCCCGCTAAACCTAATAAAGTTCATCCCTTACTAGATTCCTATAGTGACATTTTCTCCAAATCTGATGCTGACTATGGGCATATGAAGGGCTGATGCCATACCATTGATGTTGGTGATGCCAAGCCTATTTGATCCAAACCTTATCGGAAAAAAAGTTGAGGAGCTCCATATGAGGATGGAGCTTAAACAGTTACTAGATGCGGGGCTACTGGTGCCTTTGAAAAGTCCCTGGTCATCTCCACTTTTGCTCATAAAAAAGAAGAATGGTTGCCATTGAGTAGTTATGGACTACCGCAAGCTGAATAACCTCACCAAGAAGGACAACTACCCCATCCCACAAATTGATGATTCTCTGGCCCAACTCTCTGGGTCTAAATTCTTTTCCGCCATGGACTTGGCTAGCGGATACCGGAAAATGGACCTTTCTCCACAAAATCAGGAAAAGTGTGCGTTCATCTACAGTGAGGGTTTTTTCCAACCTACCCAATTACCACAATGGTTGTGAAATGTGCCCGCATCTTTCCAGCGAGTCATGGGCCACATTTTGCAGGACCTGAAGCTTAGTTGCGTGATTGTATATCTAGATGATATCACCATTTTTCACGAACCTTTAATGAGCAATTTTCATCTAAGGAAGTTTTCCAATATTTGCGGGCCTCTAACATTAAGCTGAAGCCCTCCAAATATACCTTCTTACAAAAGAAGTTAGACTTCCTGTGTCACGCCATCTCTTCAGATGGGATCCATCCTCTCCATGATAATATCAAAGCAATATCCAATATGCCTGCCCTCAAAACCCTCCGTGATATTCAGGTGTTTTTGGTCATGATGGGGTACTACCATCAATTCATCCCCAAATTTGCTCATCTCAGTGAGCCCCTCATACGCCTTTTAACTAAAATCACCCCTTTCTATTAGGGAGTGGAACAACAAGCTGCTTTTGAAACGCTAAAAAGCTACTGCAGAAAAGGTAACTCTATGCCACCCTGATTAAAGTAAACATTTTATGCTGTTTACTGATGCTTCCAATTATGCAGTTGGAGCTATTTTGGCCCAACTGGATGAGCATTGGGTTGATCACCCCGTTTCATATTTCAGCAAGATGCTTTCAAAGGCAGAACGCAACTATAACGTCACTGAGAAGGAATGCCTGGCCATCTTGCTTGCTGTTAAACACTATCGCCCTTTCTTATATGGGACCTCATTTAAAGTGATTACTGATCACGCCTCCTTAAAGTGGTTACAAAATATGAAGGATCCCACTGAGCGGTTGGCATGCTGGTCCTTAAAGCTCCAGCACTATTATATGACCATTGTACACCGAGCTGGAACGAGCCACATGAATGTAGATGGGTTGACTCAGCTGCCCATCCTTCACTTAGATAATAGTGAAGCGGAGCGGCTACATGATCTTCTAATGACCCCTGATGCTTTGAAGGATGAGGATAGACCAATTCAGAAGATGCTAGCTCGCCATTTCTGTAATGGTTAGAAAATGACATCATCCTTAGGACCAACGTGAGAGATAAAGCTGCATGCAGGGAGGCCAAGAAGGTGAAGCTAGCAGGCCTCCCTGACCTCAAGCATACCATAGATTAACGCTGGGTGAAGGCAAAACATGTATAAGTTGGTTCTATGGATGCAAGCGAAGTTTGGCCCTGTATGAGAGCAGGAACCTTAAATCAAACTAGCTTTGTTACAAATAAAGATGGTTTGCTTCAGTTAATAGGAGAACGGGGTCTCAGAGTCTGTTTGGTTTTCAAAATTTTGAGCTTGGGTCAGCTGCTCCTACAATCAATTACCCTAGTTCAGTCAATTACCAAGTAAAGTGTATTGCCCAATGGAAGCGTGCGCCTATTGGTGCACCTCAGCTTAGATCCGCTTCCCTCAATTGATTGTTTTCCCAAAATCCCTTGAAATATCTTATGTCAAGACCAATCTCCCCCATTGGTTGACTTCTACCTATCAATAAACCCATTGCTAAGTACACCGTTTCCATATTTATGTTATATTGGACGTTCCTGTGCGTGAACCTCTTTGTGGAGGTCTCATACTACGTTAACTTTTTAATTTTAACTATGATTAAACTATGTGCTTGTGCACCATTGGGACGCCCAGGTTCCCTCCAACCTAGAACGCCTAAATCTTACTACTTATTGCACCACGTTGCTTATATTGGATTACTCACTCTAACAATAAAACTACTTTTTCTAAGTGATTAATGCTTAAGCACCTCTGCTGGGATCTAGTAACGTGTGTACTATTGACTAGTTCCCTAGCGTTGACCATGTGCACTGTGCACTACCATGCTTGGAACAATAGCTATAGATAATCTCCTTACAATTCCTGTAACACAAAGGTTGATAATGACCATCTTTACAAGAAAGTGGGGGTGAACTGGTTACTCTATCTCTGACCTTCAGAGAGAAAACCTGTCATTATGGAGTCTCATGCTCTTCTAGGGCATAGTAGAGTGCGGAAAACCTATGAGTGGGTAAAAATACCCTACTATTGGGAGGGAATCATGGAGACCATTGTTGAAGTATTGGATGCCTGTTTAATATGTAAGAAGCAATCCAACTTCAAAATAAAGTATCAATATCAGCCTACCACCCCTCAACATCCTTTCCACACAATAAGCCTCAATGTGGTTGGCCCTCTCCCCAAACTACGGGTGGAAATCGATTTATATTGGTTGGGATTGATCACTTTACCAAATGGGTCGAAGCAGTTGGTATCCCAGCTCAAATGGCTAAGGCCATGGTCATTTTTCTCCACCAGTATATCTTTACCTGACATGGTTGCCCCAAGTTTTTCTCTGTGATAATAAAAACTTCACCTCTCAAGTGTGAAGATTCTCACAACTTCCATGGGCACCCAACAGCTCATTTCCGCCCCCTATAACCCTTTGACCAATGGTACAGTGAAAGAGCAAATGGGACCCTGGTTTCTATATTATGGAAAAATGGCTACTTCGTAATCTCCTCCACTGGGATCAGTACTTACCATGTGCCATCATGGCGTACTGCATCAGCTATCATCAGATCCAAAAAATGTCGCCTTTCCAAGTATTTTATGGGTGAGAACCTGGAGTTCCAGCTTTACTTGATAAAAGATATCTTCACTGATAAGACTGATCCCAAGCAAGCTATGAAGAAGTTAGCCCAGATATCATACAGTTGCAATCAGAGGCAATGACCAACTTATCAAAGACACTCACAAAAGAAGGTCAAGACACAAATGAGCTCTGGTCCACTCTTCCTTCCAAGTATCTGACTTGGTGCTTTACTATCATAATTGTATCACCCCTAGAAGGGAGAAACTCGCGTCTGTCTGGAAAGGGCCATTTTCAATTACATACAAGTGAGGGGATGAGTACTCAATCAAATCCTTACCTTTGGAGTCACCATAAATCGGGTATATGGCCGCTTTCTACAGCCTTATTCTCCCCCAACATTCTTGAGGGGGGCGATGTCAGACAATCTCCCTCTAGGCTACAAAATAAGAATGTTTCAGGGATTACTTATCTAATAAGGGGAAATGTCAGACATTTAAATTCTCCAATAGTAATGAGATCAATTCTGAGTTAGATGAAGATTTGGTAGGCCAAAAGACCCTGTCCAATTCTTGGTGGAACCCCACAAATTGTGTAATACCGTTTCAAATCCTACATTGGCACTATATAAAATTGAGCAGCCAGATACTCTGACCATGCAATGAACCATGGGGTACCATCAGAGGGTACTTTCCCAGCCACAACCAGGACCTTCAAAGCACCTATTCAGGAAACCCTCCTTTTATAGGCTTGGCGTGGGTCCTCCAAGGTGCAATAAATTTCTTGAATGGGGATTGGCTGAAGCTTATAAAAGCGTTACCTCACGGGTACGTTTTAGCCAATAATGATGCCCCATCCATTGTTCAGTCCCAGAGATACGAGTTTGTTGAGCCTTAATAGGCTAAAATTGCATATTACTAAATATAAAAGTTCCCCAGCCCTACGAAGGTCAAGCTTCAACGTTTAAATACCTTTATCTATTTATCAAGGAGATACTCTCTTTTACCCCACGCGGCGCCTAATAAACTTTAAAAACCCATATTTTCTTAAGTTTTTATGTTTAAGTATTTTATTATTCTTGTGGTATATAACCCCCATTGTCAGATTTTGGTGGAATAAGCACCAATCGAGCATCTCTTATACCCAAAATCCAACAACAGGTTTGAAACCTGTACTATCTAGGATGAAATATTTTCCCTCCTATCCCCTCTTAATATTATCTTCTTTTATAAAGATAAAATAAAGTTATGGATAGTAAAATTTTTTGGGAAAAAAGAACCTCCTCTAAAAAGGCACTAAAATGTATGAATCGATTGAGAAATGATGCCTCCTCAATAAACCTTTTTAAAGATGGTGCCATATTTTAAACTGAATTATAGATTTTGCTCATAAATACAAATTAAAGCATATGTTAGATTGTGTAAGTCTGGGGGGAGCGGCCCCTCTGCCTATATTGGGCAGTATTCCCATTCCCCACTAAGAAAAGGGCATAAGAGTGAAGCTGTACCCCTTGTCACGCAGGGCAATCTCGCCCATGTGGTAGATGAGCGTTAAGTGACAGCCATCTCTCTGAAAATTCACCACCGGTTTCCACAATTTCTTCTGCCAAATTAGTACGGCAAATTAAAAAAAAATTGTGCTAAAATATCCAGAGTACTTACTTCCATGGAAATGAGGCCCAACGGGTGCACACATTCAGGTAATGGAGTATCAGGGGTCAAATCCTCAGTCACACTCACCAGTGGCATCAAGCTATTGAGAAATGATGCAGTCAATTTGAAATTTGTCTCCAAAACTTTGAAACAACTCCCAGCGGGCTTGTACATATTAAGCCAAGAATGCTTGATGTCAAATCTGCAGTGAAATTCTATGAGGGCATCAGGTCATTGTTGGAAGTCGTTTCCAGCTCCAAACCCTCCCCTCTCATATTGGGATCACTCATGAATCCCACTTGGCCAAGCGGATGCCAAAGCAACCAGGTGTGGGTGGGTTGAGTATCCCAAACCCATTCCTAACTTCTTGGTACTGACCCTATGTGAGGTGGCACTGGGAGGTTTCCGTTGCCCGTCAGGTGAGATGCTGTTGCATTAACTGCCAAAAAAATTTGCAAAAGTTGAAATTTGAGCATTTGAGGCTAAATTGGCAGCAACTTGGCCCACTGCTTACTCCTTTGAAGTCAATTCCCATTAGGTTCGATCTTATTTCCCCTCTACCTCTAAAGTTTGCCAGGTTATGTCAAAATTTGAGGTCTCTGATCCCATGCTTTGATAAGTTTCTCCCAAACTGACCACTATTTAATCAGTCATATCGCACTGAAGAACTTGTCATTTGATTTTCTTTCCTAAACTTTTCAATAAAATTCTGTTACCCAATTCCAGTTTTAATATGTTCAAATCTAAACCACCCTTCCCAACTATAATTCAATAACCCACGGGCTCCAAGGCTGTGTTTACCTGACTTATTGCTAGGATCCTATACAAAACTATATCTTAAGGGTGCTAAGTGGCAAAATTTCTAGCTGGACTCATAACAGTCATGCAAGCATTGTCACTGGCATTTGGGCTTCTCATTTGGGTGCTTCGGCACTTAAACTGGCAGGCCAATCTGAAATTAACTTGCTGTCTTCATGACATAATCAACCAACCATTATTCTTAACCATTTCCGCATTTCTCGTCAAGATGAGCATACCAGTGTTTATTTTCTTTCATATTAATATGGTTGTGAAGAAGTTCTACTATAGCCAGAATAGGCTATTATCTCCTGTAGTTACTAAGCCCACACTCCAAAATAAATTTTCAAACTAGGAGCCGCCAAGGTGGCCTTGGTGTCATATCCCGCTCCAAATTATTGTCTGAATTGATTACAATAGTTGCCACAGCCCCTGCACCCATGTTAGTATATTCTGTCATTCTGACTTTTGAAGTATCTGCCCCTGTCACAAACCTTGTGGTTTCCCACAATCCTAGTACAATCTCTTCCTTATCTACGGACTCATTTTGTAGCTGCCAATAAAGAAAACTTCGCCTATTTTTATTGCCCATGAAAATTAGTTTGGAGCTCACCACATGTCCTTTGAAGCCTTAGTGGACACTAGAGCAGCAGGTAATTTTATAAGTTTAGAGCTGGTCCACCAGTTGGAACATGACCTAGATTTGGGTCCTTTGGTGATGGTTACTTCATTGGCTTCCCAGCCCTTGTACCTAGTACAACGTCCAGTACCTTTCTTAGTTCACCAGGTTTAATTTTATGATCAGTTCTCCGCAATGCCAAGTTTGGTGTTTCTGGTAATTTTGGGGGTGGGTTGGTGGCATCAACAGCATATTAGAATTCACCTTGAGTCTAATTTGTTGTCATTTGCTAATGACCAGTCATAAGGCAAGTTCCCTTTAGTGGATACTCTTACTAAAAATCTATGTTGCAGTTAAATTACTTTCCTTGTTTCCCCTGTGGGCCTCCAATTGGATTTCACTGAGGCTTTGATGGGATATCAATGTACCTTCAATTCTGAGAAGGTGGACCGTCTCCCCCCTCATACAAAATTCGATTTGGGGTTTAGAACAAAAGTGCAGGTGGTGAAATTAACTATTCTTTGTATCCACATACAGCGGAGGAGGAGGCTTCTCTCAATGCATGGTTGGATGACATGCTTAAGAAAGGGTGGTTGTTCAAAGAGACATCACCAGTTGCTTCTCCCATCATCTTTGCCAAGAAGGCTGATGGTTCCCTTCGTCCCTGCATGGATTATGGTCACCTAAATAAGATCACAGTCCATGAACCCTACCCTTTGCCGTTGGAGCAGACAATTGGTCAAGCAATTTCTAAGTTGTGTGTTTTTCCAAACTCAATCTTTTTAATGCTTTTAATCAAATTTGGGTGATGGAAGGTCAGAAATGGCTTACCAATATCTGGAACAAAAAGGGGTATTTTCCAATTTTGGGTAATGCCATTTATGTTAAATAATGCACCGGCCACATTTCAAAGAATGATTGATAATGTGCTGGGTGACCTCCAATTCACCTGCGCAGTCACATACATTGATGTTATCTTAGTAAACTTTTCAACTCCCAAACAACACGCAAAGTGATTGGAAATGGTAGTGGCTGCTTTGCACAAGGCGGGCCTGTTTGTCAAGCCTTCAAATGTGAGATTTATAGGGAGGAGGTTACTTTCTTGGGGAATCTCATCTTGAAAGATGGTTACACCATTCCCCCTAACAAGTTGGACGCCATCCGCAAATGACCAACTCCAACAACCCAAAAGCAATTTGAGAAGATTTTTGGGCAATATCATCTCCTTGAAAAATTCTCCCCAGCCCTATCTCAGTTAGCCGCTCCACTACGTCCGCTCACAGGTAAGAATGTTCCCTTTCTTTGGATTCCCAAGTGCCAGTAGGCATTTAATTCAATTAAAGAGGTGTTTTTATCACCCCCCATCCTAAAACACGCAGACCCCTCCAAACCCTATATCGTTGCATGTGATGCCTCATCTGTTGTGGTAGGGGCAGTCTTGCTTTAGGAGCATGATGGGTTGGAACATCCGGTCGCCTCTTTTTCCTGAAAGTTCTCTCACACTGAGTAGGCTTAGGCAATCTATGATAAAGAGTTGGCAGCCGTTGCATGGGCCTTGAATAATTAGCGGTATCTCTTACAAGGCGCTCAGCATGAGTTAACAGTGCGCATGAATCATCAAGCTCTCCTTTATTTTCATAAACCACAAAAGTTGGCACATTGGCAGGCTCAAACCTATTAGGATTTGTGTAGTTTCAACTTCAAATACAAGTTTTTAAAAGGAGCATTAAATGTACTCCCCAATTTCCTCAGTTGTAACCCTTCTCATTTTCCCACTGACTCAGATGAAGCGGATCTAGTCACAGTAATTTTCCCTACTCAAATCTTATCCATTATACCTCCCGTGGTCTCATCAGTAAACTTAGTTCCTGACGCTCCACTTATTTCATGGGTCTTAGAAGCCCAAATGACCTGTTCCAAAGTCGTAATCTTCTGGAGCAATTGTCCCTCTCAGCTCAAATTCAATCCCTATATTTCTTGGTGGAGGACCTCATTCATTTTTGGTCATGGATGTGGGTCCCTCCTCTTCTTAGAGCTGAAGTGTTTCAAGCTCATCATGACTCCCTCCACAGTCAGCCATCCCAGTAATAAGAAATGCATCGACTTAATCAAACATACCTATAAATGGGTGGGCTTGTCAAAAGAAGTACCTGCCTGGATTGCCAATTGTGTCACCTGTGCGTGGGCCAAGTCAGATTGATCAGGAAGGAATGGTCCCCTTCACCCTTTACTACAGGCTGAGGGTCCATGGACATGAGTGTCCATGGATTTTATTGTCAAAATTCCCTGTTCTAATGGGTTACTGCAGTAATGGTGGTGGTTAATTGCTTCACAAAATTTTCCCTATTTATCCCATGATTTTCCGCCATTACTTCAGAGAAAACTGCTTATCTCTTTGTGCGCCATGTGTTCTCTATGTTTGGTCTCCTGAATGTAAGGAGAGTGTCTATAACTATCCCGTTCCCAGCGTCATAGTTCACTATGCACAAGGCCAACGCCAGGGAACTAGCCATTAATACAAAAATTATCAGAGCCTAGCAGAGGGTGCTGGTGTCATAACAACTTAGGCATATAAGTGTGATTAATATATTAAATAACCCACCACCAGTAAAACGGTGCACAATGAGGAAGGGGGTAAGCGACACAGGTTGGAGAGAACCTGGGAGAACCAACGGTGCACTAGGAGATAGCTTGTTCATATTGGAAATGGCAAGGTTAACGGAGTGTGAGACCTCCTAGAAGAGGTTTGCCCACAGGAGCGTTCAAAATAACATAAAAATTAAAGTAAAACGAGGAAAATATTTATTCAGGAAGTCAACCGATAATGAATGTTGGTTGTAAAAACATCTCTAAACTTGGACGGGAGAATAGGGGGTTTGTTGCTGTGGGCCCAAGCATCAATCCACCAATAGGATTATCTCCCATCCAAATTGGTTGAATAAGCCAAAACTGACTTCATTCAAGTGATTGATTGAAGTTGGATTCGACCTAAACGCATTGTTTTGCATATGGAACAGGTTTCAAAACCATATTCCTTGACAAACCGAATGGAACCATCTGTGTTAATTTGGTAGACCATCCGTTTTAACGCCTGGACTGACGTAAGGGGCTGGGCATCTGGCACCCCACTAGTTCCAACCTGGGCATACACTGCCCATACCCAGCGTTGGTCTAGGGTATGCCTCAGGTATGAAAAGCCCTGTAACTCCACCTTTTGGGCCTCCTGGCGTCCAGCCTTATCTTTGGAGTTAGTCCCCATTATGATGTCATGTGACTATGAAATTACCCTCTCCTCCTGACGGGGCTCAACCCCCTCCAGGGGCTTGCGCAAGGGAAAAGTTCTTGTGGGCAGGGGCCAACTTCATGGCGGCAACGGTCAGTTTAGGTTGAGATCCAGAAGCCTGGGGGAAACGCTGGTGGAAGGCGTCAATCAGATCTTGGGCATGCACACAGTTGCGCGCTGGAACCCAACTGTTCTCTGCAGCGTCAAAGCCCTTCCAGGTTACCAGGTACTAAGTCTTCTTTTTATGCTGCAGGAGGCAACTATCTCTTCCACCTCCCACTCTGGCGCCCCATTCATAAGATAGGCCTCGGGAGTCTCTGGTGGGGGGCCCTCAAACAGCATGAGTTTGCTCTCATGAAACACCGAGAAGATCTGAAATGAAGGGGGAAGATCCAGCTGGTATGAGGCATGGCCCACCCTTCTAACAACGCGATAGGGGCCAATCCTCTTTGGTCCCAGCTTCTTGCATGGCTGCTTGATAGGAATGTTACGAGCATCAAGCATCACGAGATCACCTTCCTTGTACACAGGACCCACCTGGCGTTTTCCATCAGCATTCTCCTTATACACTTACATTGCTGCCTCCAGACTTGTGGAAACCCCTGGTGGACCTTCTTGACTATATTGGCAAAGTCCACCACCGCTTCAACCTTAGACCCACAGCTGAGCTCCATGTTAAAGGCGGGGTTAAAGCCATGGCTGGCGAAAAATGGAGAACAACTGATTGAGGAGTTCAAAATTGTTGTAGCTAAACTGGGCCATGGGAAGTGAGAAACACAATCATAATGATCAGCGGCGGTGTAACACCGCAGAAACCTTTTCCAAACACTGGTTCACTCGTTCAGTCCGCCCATCTGATTGGGGGTGATAGGCAGTTGAACGGCAAGGGCGAATCTGAAGAGTCTTACACAACTCTTCCCAAAAAAACAGAGGTAAACTGGGGGCCCCAGTCGCTGATAATTTCTTGGGGAACCCCATGTAGCGCAAACAAATGGGTGATGAAGAGCCTAGCCATCTCAGCCATGGTTATTGTAGTTCTGCAAGGAATAAAGTGGGCGAACTTTGTGAACTGGTCCACCACCATGATGGCATCATAACCATCAGAGGCCGGTAATTCCACAATGAAATCCACAATAAGGAAGTCTAAGGACCTTCAGCCTTTTAAACTGGTACCAACAACCCTGCTAGTGTCTATCAGTTTGGCTTCATTTGATTGCAGACCAGTTACTCTACAATACCTGCCCACATGAGCGGCTACCCCTTCCAATGGTATGTGCAAAGATTAGCTCCATAGTATTTGCCTTTCCAGTATGACCAATGGTGATTATGTATGATGGTCCCAGATGATTTCCAGGCGCAGTGGTCCAGCAGGTACCCAGAGGCAGCCCTGAAACCACTTAATCTCATCCTTTACGTGATAATCCCTGGATAGGTCCTCTTGATTTAAAGCTCTCTTAACAAGTACCATAGTATATTCATCTGACAGCAGCTAATAAAGGACAACCTTTCTGAACATACCATATTCCTCCGCGTTTTCCAGAGGTGCAAGTGCTGTCCCGTTGGCCAAGGGAGAGGGCTGAGCGGCAAAATTTTTTTTGAAGGGATCATCACCTGTGTGTTGTGGACTTCTACCTCCTTTGGATCAGGAGCTAAAGCAGGGTTGCAGCTTAAAGCATCCACCAAACCGTTATCCTTGCCCTTGGTGAACTCGTACAAAAAGGAAAATTGGGAAAGGGTCTAATGCCAACGGGTCTGCCGTGGGGTTAGGACATGAGGAGCGTGGTAGTACAGCAAGGCATGGTGGTCTGTATGTACCTGGAAAGATTTGGATGAGCCATGCAAGTAGTGACGCCAACAAGTCAGCGCCTCCACCACTGCTAGTAGCTCCTTGTCATAAACGGCGCAATACAACTCTGACAAAGACATTTTCCTAGAAAAATATCCCACCGGATGCTCTATCCCATATTTGCCTACTTGTAACAAGGCGGCTGCTATGGCGAAGTTGGAGGCATCAGTGGCCACAATGAACTCCTTTGAAGGGTCGACATGATGAAGAACAGACGTGGACAACAGGGTGCACTTCACTGCTTGGAATGCATCCTTCAAAAGGGAGGACCACTGAAGCACCTTGGCACCGCTAGCCTTATATAAGGGAGCTTCCACCTCAGAGATATTGAGTTTACTTCTTGAGGAACGTACACGTCCCAAAAAGCTCCTCAATTCCTTGACCAAGGTAGAGGGTAGGCCACTCACAAATCGCCTTCTCCTTGTCTGGAGTCATCATGTGTCCTTGGTCAAACACGACGTTGCCCATAAAAGTGACCTGGGACTTGAAAATCTCACACTTACTTATCTTCAGTGTAAGGCTGGCTGCCTTTAACCTCTCCATCACTTGCTGAAGGTGTACTGCATGGGACTCATGGTTGGGGGAAAACACCAGAATGTCGTCCATGTAGGCAACCACGCATACCCCTAACAAGCCCCCCAACGCTGCATCAATGCAGCGTTGAAAGATAGCTGGGGCATTCTTATGCCCAAAGGGCATGACCCAAAACTGGAATATCTCTTTTCTGGTACAGAATGCGGTTAACCACTTTTGTCCTTTTTAATTTGGATCTGATTGAACGCATTGAGGCAATCCAGCTTGGAGAAGACCTTATCCTTCTCCACATAGCGTGCAATCTGTGAATCCAAAGGGATGGGATGGAGGCCTGGTAAAGTAACGTTATTGAGGTTCCTATAGTTTACGCAGGGGCGTAGAGTGCCATCAGCCTTCTTAACAAAGAGAAGTGGGGAGCAAAAGGGGAGGTATGCTGAAAAATGACCACTTTGGCTAACTGATCCTTTACCCACACATCCAACGCCTCTTCCTCCCGCACAGTCAATGGATAAATGAGGGAAAATATATGCACCAGATCCACAGTGAGCTTGAAGTCACAATCAAATTCCAAGTGCTCAGGAAAGCATGTTAGCGGATGCTGCATCAAATGAAGGTTCCAACTGTCAGATTCTGGTGGTTGACTCAAAATAAACCTTTGAAAATCATCAGATTGGGCCTATTATTCTTTCAACGCTTGAATAAGCCTAAATCAATTATACAACTCAGGCCGATTAACTCAACGACAATTTGATCAAGTAATTTGCCAGGAGCTTGGCCCAAATATGCTTGAATACTATGGCCAATTCTGATGCATCAAATCTTGGCAATTGGTCCCAATTATTTAAAACACAAAACATTTAATAATATACAAAATAATTTGGGGGATGACCCAATGTTATGTTTAAAAGTCCCATGGACAATTAAATGAATGAACAACATTATCAATTTTCCACCTGAGGGCGAAATTTGTATGTTGATACACGTAATTGGCATGATAGCACATATGTGGACCGCCCAAAGGGGGTTACTTAAGGCTATCGAGGAAGAGGCCTGCCAACATCCCAATTAGGGGTGCGTCATTTTCTTCAATTGAGGCCAGAATTTCACAGAAGGTGTGTCTCGTCAGCAGTATGACGAAAACTGAAATCATGAAGATCTTAGGACAATTTTGCATGCTTTTAGCGCAACTTTTGTACCTGAAATCCTCCCAATTTTGAGAGTATTTTGCCACCAATGAACCTAAGAAAAGATTTCAATCGTAGGCTGAACTGAGTGGCAAAATAGCTGTTGAAATTTTGTGCTGGATGTGGCCAGGAGATGCCCTAGAGGTATAAATACCAGCGCCTGGCCTAATGACCATTATCTAATAAATAGCTTGCAATAAAAGTCTTATTTATTTTATCCTTTTCCTGGTTTATATGAATCCTAAATTTGGAGAAGTGTTGACAAACTGGAAGGATCAATTCCTAGTTTGTATTGAAGCCTGCCTCATAAGAATTTCCCAAATATGAAGGGAAAATTATGCCTGAAATCAGCCATAAGAGTTGAGGCGAATTAAATAGGCCTAGTGAGTTAATAGATGATTTGAATCCCAAAACCACAGTCACTATCAAGGGTCAATTATTGGAACTTCAGCCTGAATAGACATGCAGGATAATAACTTCCAAGCGAGAGATCCTCAGAATTTGACAACTGGTGCTCACTCAAACTGGTTACATTCTCCAAAATGGATTCTCATGACCAATTCCTGGCAGAATCAGCCAGACGAGATAGTGACAATGAGATTGAAACCAGCGATAAGGAAATCTCATATTATTTTAATACTAGCTGCCATGGCTCTGAAGCGGGTACCTCCTACTCCCTGGATCTTATCACAGTGGGGGGAGCTCATGCAGATGCAACCAGCCTGATTGATCCTACATCTGTAAGCGTAAAAGCTATGCTGGAAACCCTATATCAGGGTTTTAGGATTGGTACTTCACAAATTGATCCCTCCTTTGGCTTGTTCTACTACCTTAAGGATCAGGCACTCAAGATGGAGATATATATGAAGTACCGTGATGCTTTCATGGCATCCCTTGCCAAATATCTCACCAACAGTCAAGCAACTAATGAATTCCTGGTTAACTTTGTTCAACCCTCAATTAAGCATACCCAGAGAATAATTGCTAGAAAAAATCTGGAAATCACGGAAATCTACCATGTGCAAGGGGAGGAACAAACTTTCTCAAAATGCCCTACTGGACAAGCTAAATTCCAGTTTTGCTGATGTCTGAAGGCTATGGTTGACAATATGGGACTTGCCAATGAAGCTCATGGGAGATTAAACACCATCAAGGAGCTTCTGAATGAAGGAGTCCCAAAAATAGCTGCAGAAGTTCTGGCCCACCATGGGTTATCACAAGAATGGGTACAAACTATGAATAACCGCTGTCAAAAGCTGGAAAGCCATTCATATTACATATTGTCTCAATCTGAACGACTTACTATACACTCCACTGCTGGCCACTGAAATCACCTATAGTTATGTGTAAAAGTTGTTGAATTTGAAGAGTATGTTTGGGCCAAACTGGATACTATCAACAAAAACTTTGAAGACCTTGCAGCAAAGTCAGCCATCCCAAATAGGGACGAAGAAGATGCTCAAATCAAAGAGGAATTTTCTAAACTTTATATTGTGGTGTCGAGATTGCAGGCTAGAAATACTAAAATTACTCAGGAAAATTGGGAACTCAGAATGCAGCTAACAACTGCAAATTCCTGAGGAGACAGTATGGACAAAGATATAAAAAGCTTAACAACCAATCTAGCTCTATTCAAAGAGGAGTATGACAACCTTAAAAGAATTTGAATCCCTCAAACAGCAAGGCTGCCAATGCTCACCCAACTTTGACAAAAAAAGTAGGAAAAAGCTCCACGTATCTGGCCAGAGAACAGCCTGGGAAAGTAACTAAGGGCTGAATTTAGGCGTCAGAATCCAGTAGTTTGGAGCAATATCATGAAATTGAATCATTGGACGTTGACACTGATGCAGAAACTGATATTTTAAACATCTGTTCTATGCCTAGAGTCCAATGATCAATACCAACTCCAGATACTTCTCAACAGGAAAGAGGGCCAATTATGGGCGATGATACACCAAGACGCTCAAGAAGAAGTACAACCCATATGCCCAAAATAGGGCGAGATGACTTCAAGCCACTGAATTTAACTAAGTTTGATAAGAATGGAAACGTTCACTCCTTCCTCAAATTATTCGAAAAAGCACTGAGAGGAGCATCAGACCATGCAAAAGGATTGGCACTGATTAACTCACTCAATGTCCATATCTGTGACCTCATTATGCCCTATTTGGGTGACGATTGATCATACATGGATGCCAAAATTGCTATAAAAAAACAGTTTGGAGGTCCTGGAAAACTAGAAACCCAAAAAAGAGAGCTTCCTAATATCAAATTTAAACAGAATGAGACTATTAAGGACTTTGCGGATAGATTCTTCCATGGGGCACAAGTTCTGCGTGGGTGCAATGCAATAGATAAGTTTGACACCAATCTTGCATTGAAGCACATTATTATGCCCTTCCATGAACTGCACAATGTCATGTTGCCTGCATTCAATAGAAGCTTGAATCCAAGAGCTCACCAATTACTTGAGAAGCTGTTCCCATAATTTCAACACACCTGATAGGGCCAAAGATCAGCAAAAATCCCGATTTTTGGGCCCAAAAAACAACACTATGTCCAACCAGGGGAAAAGTTTCCAAAACACAAGCCAAAAATTCGAGCAAAAACACTAAATAGGGTCGATTACATGCTATAATTGTGGTCAAATAGGGCACTTTGGTAATCAATGCTACAGACGATCCAACAAAAGCCTGGGGTCAACTTTGCTCTGAGATTAACAGTGGCAGAGAGGCGAGAAAAGAGCAGGTGGAGTAGAGGCGGAATGCTCTAACTCCACTAATTTTCAAGCCGTTCCACCTGATCCTGATGAGCTCTTTAGGGCCAAAGATTTTGCTAAAGATAACCTCCATCATATCATGGCTAATGATGTCATGATGGTCACTACCTAAGCCACATTAAAAGCAACTAAACCCATAAAAATTATTAAGGAAGCCTGAACTGAAGTATCAAAACCCTACGCAAAGCAGATCATTGACTAGGATTTTGACCTAACCCAGATGTTCAACTGACCTGCTTAAACTTACCAACGTTCAAGTAGCCATTCCCATGAAAACCTTAGCAGATAACTTCCCAGATATTTGCTCAAGTCTGAAATCACATCTGGAATCGGGCAGCAGCCACAGCATTCACACAATAAATACTTCTGAAAACTACTCTGGATGTACTTATGTGGACATAGCCGTGAACAAGGTGCAAGTTTGGGCCATTGTTGATAGTGGCGCTCCTATCAATATAGTCAGTACAAAATTGGTTAAAAAACTGAAAATTGCGCCAGATGTTGCTCACTGCCAGGAATATGGAACCACTGGAGCGCATACCACCAAATTGCTGGGCGCCTACAGTACCCTACCACTCCAATTTGGATCCATTGTAGTAACAGCACCAGCCATAGTGTTGCCTAATACAAACTATGATATCCTAATTGGGACTGATTTCCTAATAAAATATGGAGTTGTTACCAAACATAAGGGCGATACTCTCACCATTCTTGGCCAGATTATTCTACTTTACTATAACAAGGATAAGGCAGTTGAAAAATTAAACCCAGCCTATTTATAAATCTGGCCTACAAAGATTGAGTCATCCCAATTGAGTATTCCAAAGCTTGGTCAAAGATAAAACCACTTCCCACTCATATTGATGATTCAAATGACATTCCACTTTGATTGAATCAGACTATCACTATACCATTTGGAGAACAAGTAATTGTCCTGACTGGACTAACAATTAATATCCCAGAAGGACTGTATGGTGAAATATCAACCATGGTCTTAATCAAGATTCAAACCAAACATTGCCCCTAATTATCCTTCTGGGCCAAAGAAATACATAACTTGTGTGCAAACCTGCAAAATTGGTCCATTTCTATCAGGCGACATCAAATAATCACTTTTCTGCATCTATTCCCTACCACAAAAATTCACTCATTCCATGAGTTTGGAACCTTTGTCAAATTAGGGCTTCCCAATAAGGACCAACTCAGCATAAGTAATGTTGTCCCTATGGCCAATTTAAGCAACCTGACCAACTCTGAGAAAGGTCAAGCTCAGGAGTTATTCTATAAATATTGCTAAATATCCGCACAAGATGATTATGACCTGGGTTGTGCTAATAGTATCACACACAAAATTGATACTGGAGGCCATAAACCTATTTGATTATACCCAATTAGACGCTCAAATCATCAGAATAAACAGTATCCAAGGAGATTAAGGAACTTCTTGATTGCAGCATGCTAGCCCCTTCAAAAAGTCTATGGGCAACACCAATTTTAATAGTGAAAAAGGCCCAACATCAAAAGGACTTAGAGAATTTCTACCCACTGGCCAAATTTGAAGTCAATGACAAAGTTCTATTTTACAGCACCAACGGATCAGGCCAAATGCAAAAGTTAGATTGCATCTGGGTCAGCCCATTTGAAGTGATTAAGAAAACTTCTAAGTTTGTATACACCATTAAGGATATCAGGACCAACCATATATACAACCAAGTCCATGCAAAATTCCTAATAAGGTTTTTTAGTGGGCCAATTAATAAAAGAAAAAGTTAAAACATAAAAACATAAAAATACAAAAATACAAAACTAAAACCAAAACCAAAAAAAAAACAGAAAAAATACTTATAGTTTTATACAAATTAATTTTTAGTTCACACTTGTGGTTGGGGAAGGGATCCAACTTCAGACTCGATGGGCATTTGGCCTGTCATTCTTCAGACCCATTGGCCAGTCTGGCCAAAGTTACCAAATAGAAAAACTAATATTCTTGTCAGGCTTTTGGACTGATAAGAAAAGACCAACCTAAGCTAATCGGGAATATTAGGGCTTATGTTCAAGTCAAGAGGGGGAAATGTCAGATTCTGGTGGTTGACTTGAAAATAAACCTTTGACAACCATCATATCGGACCAATTATCCTTTCAACGCTTGAGTAACGCCTATTGCAATTATACAACTTGGGCCAATTATCTCAAAGACAATTGATCAAGTAATTTATCAGGCGCTTGGCCCAAATATGCTCACATATTATGACCAATTCTGATGCATCAAAACTTGGCAATTGGTCCCAATTATCAAAACACAAACCATTCAATTGTATATGAAATAATTTGGGAATGACCTGAAGTTACATTTAAAAGTCCCATGGACAATTAAATGAATGAACAACGTTATCAATTTTCCACCTGAGGGCAAAATTTGTATGTCAATACATGCAATTGGCACAATAGCACTTACATGGACCGCCTGAAGGGGGTTACTTAAGGCTATCGAGGAAGAGGCCTGCCAACATCCTGATTAGGGGTGCGTCATTTTCTTCGATTGAGGCCAAAATTTCACAGAAGGTGCTTCTTGTCAGCAGTATGACAAAACTGAAATCATGAAGATCTTAGGACAACTTTGCATGCTTTTATTGCAATTTTTGTACCTGAAATCCTCCCAATTTTGAGAGTATTTTGCCACCAATGAACCTAAGAAAAGGTTTCAATCGTAGGCCAAACTGAGTGGCAAAATAGCTGTTGAAATTTTGTGCTGGATGTGGCCAGGAGATTCCCTAGAGGTACAAATACCAGCGCCTGGCCTAATGACCATTATCTAGTTAATAGCTTGTAATAAAAGTCTTATTTATTTTATCCCTTTCCTGGTTTATCTAAATCCTAACTTTGGAGAAGTGTCAACAAACTGGAAGGACTGAATCCCCAGTTTGTAGTTAATCCTGCCTCAGAAGAAGTTCCTGAATACAAAGGGAAAATTACGCTCAAAATCAGCCAAAAGAGTTAGGGAGAATTAAATAGGCTAGTGAGTTAATAGACAGTTCAAATCCCATAAATCACAGGCACTATCAAGGGCCAATTATTGGAACTTTGGCCTGAATAGACGTGCAGGTTAATAACTTCCAAGTGAGCGATTCTTGGAATTTGACACCAGCCCCTCCAAACAGGACGGTAGGGGAACCTCCACAGGGGCTTCAGCAAAGGGGCAATATTATGAAAGGGAACATTGGGCTAATGAGGTAGTTTGCCCAGGGCATTATCTTCTGACAAAGGAACAATCAACTTGTGACCATTGGAAAAAGACAAGGATAGAGTGTTTTATTTCAAGTTAATCCTGATGGCGAACTTTCTCCACTACTCTACACCCAAGATAATGGGAAACAAGAGGTTTCTGATAGCTTGAGATGGTCAGACAGAATATAGGCGCCCACCTGGTAGTCCACCAACTCCATGACGTTCAGTTCAGGGATACCTTGATAAGCCGCACCTCTAACCATACCATCTGGTGAGTAACTTAACTCAAGGTAGTCAGCAAGGTCTTGGTCAATAAAATTATTTGTGGACCCAATATCCACTAAATAGTTGTGCTGATCTTGCCCAGTGGGGATGTGAGGGTAGCGGTCAAGAGGAAATATCCAGAGTGGGATATATAAAGCAGACAACGCCCCCACCTCACCTAAAAATTCTTCTGACTTGAGCAAACCATAAGGGTAGGTTTTGGAATCATAGAAGGGGGAGGAATAGTGGGCCACTCTTACTACTGAGGCCACATATCCTACCACACCTTCTGCAGGTGCATATACATGATTATATTTTAGATAAAGTTTTTCTCCACTTCCTGAGTGCCCTGGATCATGGTAAAGGTCAAATGTGGGTTCTCAGGGGTAATCTGATATACCGGAATGGGGTCCTCATCCAGGCCATATGAGCAATAAACGGTTCAGAGGTAGAGACTAAGTTTTCATTATAAAACGCGTTTTTAGACATGAACGACCCTAACCCTTGAACTGCAATGGAATGGCCAATGTTATCCAAGGCCAACACCCCCAGGCCCCTCTGTGCCAATTCCGCTGGCATCATCTAAAAGCGCAGGCAAAGTAAAACTTGTTTATATAAATTGAAAGCGACAAATTTGGTGGAAAGTCAGAGAATCATGACTTTTGGACCTTAAAGCGTCCGTATCCACCAGGTACAAGCACAAAGGGTGGATATTTTCCAGTTGGAGGCAACCATAATAATTTCAAGTTGCTCCAACCGTTGGGAACAAGGGGAAACTGCAGTGTGGCTAATGACAGCTGACTCCCACAGCCAGCGCCCACTGTTCCCACTTTGGAAAAGTTCCATACAGAAAAAGTTCATGCACATAGAGTTAAGTGGTTGCTCGACTAATGTAAGGAGGGTGTCTATAACTCTCCCATTCCCAGCATGGTAGTGCACGGTGCACAAGGCCAACTCCAGGGAACTAGCCATTAATACAGAAATTATCAGAGCCTAGCAGAGGGTGCTGGAGCCATAACAACTTAGGCATATAAGTGTGATTATTATATTAAATAACCCACCACCAGTAAAACGGTGCACAATGAGGAAGGGGGTAAGCGACCCAGGTTGGAGGGAACCTGGGTGAACCAACGGTGCACTAGGAGATAGCTTGTTCATATTGGAAATGGCAAGTTTAATGGAGTGTGAGACCTCCTAGAAGAGGTTTGCCCACAGGAGCGTTCAAAATAACATGAAACTAAAGTAAAATGGGAAAAATATTTATTCAGGAAGTCAACCAATAAGGAATGTTGGTTGGGGAAAACATATTTAAACTTGGATGGGGGAATAAGGGGTTTGTTGCTGTGATCCCAAGCACTGACCCACAAATAGGATCATGCTCCCATCCAAATTGGTTGAATAAGCCAAAACTGACTTCACTCAAGTGATCGATTGAAGTTGGATTTGACCCAAACGTGTTGTTTCATAGATAGAATGGGCTTTGAAACCCCCTTTCTTGAGAAACTGAATGGAACTGTCTGCATTAATTTGGTAGATTATCCATTCTAATGCTTGGACCGACATAAGGGGCTAAGCATTTGGCACCCCACTAGTACCAACCTGGGCATATTTTTCCTGTACCCAGCGTTGGTCTAGGGTATGCCTCAGGTCTGGGAGGCCCTGTAACTTCACCTTTTGGGCCTCCTGGCGCCCAGCCTTATCCTTGGGGTTAGTCCCCATTATGATGTCATGTGACCATGACACTGCAGGAGATTGTCAGTGCCCATGAGCCCCAGTTTCAGCACTGTTCTGAAATGAGCTTTTGTCAATCTTAAAAATTCTACTCTGTCAATCCATGGTGTATCATCACCAGTCCATTGGACAAACTGAGCTGGTTGATAAGATCCTGTAACAGTACTTGCGCTGCTATGCTGCAGTTGCTCAGGATACCTGGGCTGATGACCTCCACCTTGCTCAGTTTGCATATAATAATAGAATGCATGCCTCCACTGTATTCTCTCCATATGAAGCGACCTTGGGGTATAACCCCTCATTCTCAGTTAGTCTGTGCCTTCTCCCAGAGGTACCAGCCGCCGCTGACCATGCCCAACATATCCAGACCATGCAGTCCTTAGTTCAGGAGCATCTCACTAAGGCTATAAGCAACTATAAATGGTTCACAGATCAGAAGCAGCTCTCTGCTCACAACATCAAGGTCAGTTTATATGTCATGCTCAATATGTGAATTTGTAGATGCAGCTTGCCTCATGTAAGTTTGCAGGCAAATGCTCAGGTTCCCACTTGGTGGAGGAAGATTTGGGTAATGGTGCTCTTCAGGTAAAATTGCTTTCTGTAACAGGCGGGTTTGCACCAATATGCTATGAACAAATTGGAAAGTAAGAGCCATGTTACTGACCATACTAGGGACAGGCCTGCTGAAGCCCATCCCTGAGCCTGAACACCATGCCTCATTGTTGCCACGTATTCTTGTATCACTGTTTCCATGATGCTGCACATTAACAGTGTAACAATCAAAAATTGTACATGAATCTCATAAGGTTGGGATTTATGAGATTTGTATATGTCAATATTTGCAATTCTGTTATTCTGAATAGGATTTTCCTATTTGGGTTGATAATGGAATAAATTAAATAAAATCGTTTATTTAATTGGTTGTTTGTTCTGAGGTTCTCCTCCATTTCTCCGTTGAGTTGCCTGGATGCCATCAATTCTGGAGGCTTTTTCACCCCTCATTACCTACAAATCATTTAGCCTTTCTAGGAAGTATGTCAAAGCGAGGTCAGCCCCATTGGACCTCACTTTGGAATTCTACTCTGACTTTGAGTCAACTCCCAATAAAGGCTGCTATTTGCTAGATCCGTTTTATTTAATTTTATTTATTTAAAGCAAGGATTGGGGGTGCGGATGGTGGTGTAATGAGGAGGAGAGGAAGGGGGTGGATGCGCCAGGATTCTTTTGAGAGTGGCCTTGCCCTGATGAGAGGGGAAGGAGCCAGAGTAGCCCGAGGTGACAGAGGCCAGTTGACCACACCTCAACTGGGTAACCCTGAGGTGACAGAGGCTGTAGGGACGCACCTCAGCCCGGTATGCCTGGAAAGGCCATCCATTTGGACAGGATCATTTGGAGTTGGTACAGCCACATATGGGGGTGGTGGTTTAGGGTTGGTGGCAGGCTGGGCCTTGGGAGCCCTGTCCGTTACAAACAGCAGGGTCTGGGACCAGAAAAGGGTCAAGAAGGATGCCAACGCTACGGCAAGCTCACTAGTTAAACTCATAACTCCAATAAGATATTTTATATTTTTTTAATAAATAAATCTCTTTTATTAGCCAGCAATCGCTTTTATTTAATTTTCTGTTATTTTGTATAAGATGCAACTGCCCTTCAAGGCCATGATATCCTCCCCTAAATAGCACTTTGAAAGTGTTGAATAAGCTCCTCCTATGCTAAGCTCTCTTGAGAACCACCCAGCACATCGCTTGCAAAGATTCTGCATCCCACCAGATCATCATCCATGCTGTGTGTATGCCTGACATCATTCCGCAGATGCATTTCAGGTTTGGGATATCAAATTTTCCCAGCTCCAACTTTCCTAATTCTAAGGCTCTTTAGATCAGAGTAACATTTGGATCAAACGCCACCCAATCTGAGGCAATGTACAGATCAGGTGTCTCCTGATCTGTTACACTGCCTCACTGGGAGCAACACCCAGTCTTTCATGTATCTCAGTTATCCCCATTCAAGGGGGAAAATCCCTTGGATCTGGAGCCTATTGTGATTGAGGATGTGGAGGAGGCTGAAGTGGAGGGAATCTTGGCTTCCCACAAATCTCATCAATCAGTTTAATACCTTGTCACTTGGAAAGGCTATCCAGCTTACAATAACAGTTGGGTTAGGGCTTATGATTGCACAAACTGCTCCAAGCTGGTCAAGGTTTTCATGTCTCCCATCTGGAAGCTCTTTGTCCTCCCCCAAAGATTTCTGCTTTGATGTCAATCAAATTTTCTAAAGCTCACAATAATGTGGCTTTTCATAATTCCTCAATGTTGGCGCCCCTCTTTGGCAAAAGGGAAGGGTAATGTAAGTCTGGGGGAGTGGCCCCTCTGCCTAGATCAGGCAGTATTCCCAATCCCCACTAATAAAAGGGCATAAGAGGGAAGCTGTACCCCTTGTCATGCAGGGCAATCTCGCCCATGTGGTAGATGAGCGTTGGGTGACAGCCATTCCACTGAAAATCCCCCACCAGTTTCCAAAATTTCTTCTGCCAAATTGGTATGGTAAATTGAAGAAATTTGTGCTGAAATATCCATAGTACCTATTCCCATGGCAATGAGGCCCAATGGGTGCACACATTCAGGTAATGGAGTATTGGGGGTCAAATCCTCAATCACACTTTCCAGTAGCATCAAGCCACTGAGAAATGATGCGGTTAATTTGAAATCTGCCTCCAAAACTTTGGAAAAAAACTCCCAGCGGGCTTGTACCTATTAAGTCAAGAATTCTCAATGTTGGATCTGCAGTAAAATTTGATGAGGCATCAGGTCATTGTTGGAAGTCGTTTTCAGCTCCAAACCTTCCCCTCTCATATTAGGATCATTGCTCAAGGAATCCTGCTTATCCAAGAGGATGCCAAAGTGACCAGGTGTGGGCAGGTTGGGTATCCTGAACCCATTCCCAACTTCTTGGGACTAAAACTCACAGCGGGCTTGTACCTATTAAGTCAAGAATGCTCAATGTTGGATCTGCAGTGAAATTTGATGAGGCATCAGGTCATTGTTGGAAGTCGTTTTCAGCTCCAAACCCTCCCCTCTCATATTAGGATCATTGCTCAAGGAATCCTGCTTATCCAAGAGGATGCCAAAGTGACCAGGTGTGGGCAGGTTGGGTATCCTGAACCCATTCCCAACTTCTTGGGACTGACTCTATGTGAGGTGGCACTGGGAGGTTTCTGTTGCCCATTGGGTGAGATGCTGTTGCATTAACTGCTGAAAAAATGCAAAAGTTGAAATTTGGGCATCTGAGGCTGAATTGGCAGCAACTTGGCCCACTGCCAACTCCTTCAAAGATAGTTCCCATTAGGTTCAATCTTATATCCCCTACCTCTAAAGTTTGCCAGGTTATGTCAAAATTTGAGGGCCTTGATCACATGCTTTGATAAGTTTCCCAAATTGGCCACTATCTAATTAGCTGTATCACTGAGGAAATCGCCAGTTGATTTTCTTTCTAAACATCTTTAATAAAATCACATTATCTGATTCCAGTTTTATTTATGTTCAAATCTAAACCACCCTTCCCAACTATAATTTAACAACTCACAGGCCCCAAGGCCATGTTTACCTGGCTCGTTGCCAGGATCCTATATGCAACTATGGCTTATGGCGCTCAGTGGCAAAATTCCTTCCTGGACTCATAACAGTTGTGCAAGCAGCAGTGCCAATGGCATTTGGGCTTGTCATTTGGGTGCTTTGGCACTTAAACTGGAAGACCGGTCTAAAATTAACTTGCTGTCTTCATGACAGATTGGATCCAAGTGTAAACTATAAGCAACTTAGAATATAAAATACTGAGTATATATATTATAAATTTCTATTACAAGTAAGTTAAAATATGGCACCAACTAAAAAAAGGGTTTTATTTAGGAGGCATCATTTTTCACTTTTTTTATACTTTTTAAAGATTGTTTGAAGGAGGTTCCTTTTTCCAATTTTTTTGAAAAATGTTTTTTTCTAAAAAACTTTATCTCTAGTTCTTTTTTACCCAAAAAATCTAGTGCATTTTTAAAAGTGGATCTTTTCCAATTTTATTAAAAATCTCTATATTATATATCTTTTTTAAACCCTCATTATTTCTCTATAAAAATGAACCTCATTGTATATTTTATATATAGTATCTCATAAACAAATATACTAATTCATCTATTAAATTTAGTTGAATCTATTGCTAAATCTATGCTAAATTTGTTGATTGCCATCTACAATAATTCATTTTAATAGATTAGGGTGACTTTATTAGTCAATGCATGCTAAATAAACTGATCGCCATCTTTAGTAATTCATTGCATTAATTTTAGTTAATTTTATTGGTCAATCTATGCTAAATTAACTGTTCGCCATCTACAATAATTCATTTTATTAAATTTGGTTAATTTTAATGGTTAATCTATGCTAAATTAACTGTTCGCCATCTACAATAATTCATTTTATTAAATTTGGTTAATTTTAATGGTTAATCTATGCTAAATTAACTGTTCGCCATCTAAAATAATTCAGCTTATCAAATTTAGTTGATTTAATTGGTCAAATTATGCAAAACGCTAGCCAACTATAATGACTTAAGCTCATCCCGCTATGACCTCATACTTGCCTGAGTTTGAATATACCCTCAGCCGTAGGACGTGCCAAAAGTCACCCCGAAGCTACTCCACTGATGCCGGAATAAAGTTTATCCGGAGATGGACATACCCACAATTGAAATCCATCGCTTCCGAGCCCATTTTAATATACTTACTAAATTAATGGGCAGATACTGGACCGATAATTACAAAAGTAAAGTGGGGCCTAAGTTGGAGCATACTCTTTTTTTGGAGATAAGGACATTCAAATTGATCCAGTAGTTTTAGAGTTATGCGTGAACAAACATAGAAATAAACAAAATATATACAGATCGAATTGAGAACCTTTTTCTTTTCAAAGTCGGTTAAAAATGGTATCTGGTGAGTAAATAGAGTACAGGAAAAGCTCACCTTTCAATAAGTTTGTTGATTCTAAAGTTTAAATGACCTTTTTAGATTTTGGTTATGGATCATAAGATGAACGAATACGATGGGTCAAAATCCTCGGCAACGAATCTTAGGGGGTACAATATGTGGCCAAGCCACATCTAAACCATGCGGGTAGAAGTCACCCGTTAACCGGCCAGAAAGGAACCCATAATCGAATCGAAAATCGAACCGGTTCGATCCCGATGAACTAAACTAGATGGATGGATACCGTAAACGCCCATATCGAACCCAACTTTTCCAAACCCATCGATTAAACCAGGTCGCCAACCTAAGGTCGCCAACCTAAAATCCGAGGTCAGGGGGATAGTTTGGTTATTTTACTTGGAACCACGCACAAAACAAAACCTCACCTAGCTACCACCGTCGAACCTTTAGTTTCATCTTAAACTTTTTAAGGTTTAAAAGCGAGAAGTAAATCCCTTAGCATCAAAAGCGAGAATTGATCCCCGTAGCATCAAGCGAGCGGGTAACAGGTACTGATGTTGGGCCTATACTTTTTTCGCTTAAGGTTGGTGGTGGGCCGCTTAATTGGGGATCCCTAATTTCGGGTTCCCTTGTTTATTTAAACGTTCCCGGTTCATATTTTTTGTAAGCTTTTTCTGGGTGTTCTTTAAAACCTGATATCGCTTCAACTTGGGACCGCCCATGAGATTGGCGCCTAGGTTAGTTGTTTAAATTGGGGTTTCGGTAGTTTTTAAACTGGCCCTTAAACCGGGTTTAATTGGCGGTGCTTAGCCTTGGCTGCTTCGAGCTTAAAGTATCGATCCCGTCAACGCCTTTCGCTTCGCCAAGTTTAAATCGCGCCGCGCCGCATCGAGGGTAAAGCTTAGCGGCAAACTTTGCTCTGCAGTCAAGCCGGCGTTTGGTCGTTTAATGCTTCATCTTATTAGCGTAGTAGCCACATTAGGGATGTTGAATCTTTAGCCGGAGCTAGCCGCGCGGGTTGAAACGGCTTAAACCTTTAAGGGGTGTAGTTTTACCGATATTGAAAGCGGGTTTTAGCTGGAGCGGCCTAACCGATGCTCGATACGGAAGCTTGGGCCAAATTCGGGATGCAAGTTGCTTTAGGGCTGGTGACGATACTCACCTTTGCGACGCTGGCTCGCTCCACCTTGGTCCACCAATTACTCTTCGGCGGCGTGGCGAGCCTTAAGCCCCCCAAATCTCGCCGGACCCGGCGAGCCAACCCGAAGGGGTCCCCAGGTACGGCCGCTAACCTGCTTGGCTAAGTTGCAGCTAACCAGGGGACCATCTATGGGCTGGCGAACACCGGTAACACCTGCTTTTTAAACGCCGTGCTGCAGGTAGGCCCGAGCAGGTTGACGTGCTGACCTAATTAGGCGCTCGCCTCCTCGACGTACCTATTCCACTACCTGCATTCCTCGCCCATCATCACCCGGCGCTTGGATTCGGTGGAGCTCGCTCTCGATGAGGACGAGTTCCCCGTCACGTATGCTCTGTTTCGGACCATTTCCGGTATCTCTCTAGCCTGAACTTGCTAAACGTGTAAAAGCCCTCAATCTGGTGGTGGAGGAACCCAAAGCGGCGTCGCCTACCGAGGTGGTCCGCTCCCTTAGCGACAAGATGCGCATCACCACGTACGAGCAGCAGGTATTGCGAGCTTGGCGGCTAAACCGCCTAGGACGCGCAAGAGTTCTTCCAGATCCTATCGGATGCCATCAACGCGGAGGAGGGTCGCGTCGTCCAGCGGGGGCGCAGCAACGCCTTGCTCGACACCGACGTGGTGCGGGGGCTCATCAGCGAGAAGCTGCGCCAAGCCCCTGGCCGGTTGGGCGGCTGGCCCACGGTGATGGCGCAGAGCGGGGCGCCCAACGGCCGGCGGGACCCGCTCCACGGGCTTTTGGCGTCGCGGCTCTCCTGTGTGCAGTGCGGCTACACGGTATTGGGCCGCTTTGGCCATGCTCACCCTCCGGTAGGCGGCCATCCGACATTTCACCTTCAACAACATCTCGCTCAGCCTGCCGTTCCGGGTACGTGAGGGGCTTTGGGCTAACCTGAGGGATGTAGGCCTCCTGTACCCTTGAAGAGTGCCTGCTCTCTTATATCACCATCGAGTCGCTCCAGGACGTCGTATGCCGCAAATGCTCGCTCGTAGCCACGCTGGCGAAGGCCGCCCAACCTTCAGCCCCCAGCCGTTCGGCCAAAGCTCGCCGGAAGCCCAAGAAGGCTGTGTCACTCACCCCAAATCAGATGGTCTCGGATCTCAAGCGGGCGCTTGAGTTTGATGTCGAGTTGGAGCTGGTAAGTTACGGATCTTGACCCCTAACTCGCTTCCAGGACCCTCACATCACCCTTGAGCGCGTTGTCAGCCGCCATTGCACCAAGCAAGTCATGTTCGCAAAGGTAATTGGGTCAATTGAAACCTTTTACCCCGTAGCCTCCGCCTGCGTTATGCCTCCACCTGAATCGCTCCACCTATTTCCCTAACGGGGCTATTGGCAAGAACCCCTGCCGGGTCAAGTTTCCGGAGGTGCTGGACCTGGCCCCGTTCTGTACCACCGGCCATCTGGTTCTGGGTCCCCAGTCCCCCCTCTCCTCTCCCGAGCCCAACCCGTCTCAGTTGCTGTACCGCCTGCAGGCGGTGATCGTCCATTACGGCTCGCATTCCTATGGCCACTTTGTCACGTTCCGCCGGAAACCCCACCCAGCCAAGGATGGCTTCTTCAACTCCTCTGCCTCCGAATGGTTCCAGGTATCGGATCAGTCGGTGTTGGCTGCTGACCGCTTGGATGTCCTCACCTCTAACCCCTACATGCTGCTGTACGAAGCCATACCCGCCCTACCCGCCGCGGAGCCTATAGATCCCTCCGATTCGGCTCTGCCGGGTGAAGCTTCAGCGGTCAGGAACCAGTCTCCCTCGCCATCCACGTCGCCGGGGCCTCCGACGCCAGTCGAGGCTCTACCGGGCGGGGAGTTCATTGGGGGGACCCCGCACCCCGCCTTTACCTCCACGTTCCCCTCCAGCTCCGTCGCCACCCCCTTTGAGGGGTTGGGTGGGCTCACTCTGGTGGGCGAGCCTTAGACCGTTCATCCGGTGGTAAAGGTGGGTTGGGTTCCTTTACCGGTGTACAAAATTTGGCCCTGGCTCAGCGTCTCCCTTAAATAAAGCTATGTGTGATGGTATCTGGGTAGCTTAGTGGGTGGCCTGGTTTTAAGGGGGTTAAGGTTGATAGCAACGGTAGATCTATAACTTAAGATTAACCCTGGCTTTAACTTCAAAGAGCTATTTTATCCCCTGAGCTCTCGCGGTGGCTAAAGCCTCCTGGGATGCTTCACCAATCACCTCAAGCCATCATTTGAAAGTTGCATACCTGCTAGTACTAAAAAAAAAAAAAAAAAAAAGTTGCATACCTGCTACACTGAACCTTTATCGTACCACTTTGGACCCTTTTTTTAGTACTAGATGGTTCCACTTTGGACCCTTTAAGCTCAATACATGAGCTTCGGATGGCATGCTCCGTTACTCCATCAACTATCTTTAACCCTACCTAAAAGAGACCCCATCAAAATGGTAAAAGTAGCGTATTAACTTTAAAACTTGGTACGGTAAACTATAATTACAACCCGTAAAAGTGATCATTTAACGGGGTTGGATCTTTTACGTCGATTAATCCGTTGGGCGGGGGTAATTAAATCCGGATTGAGGTCTTACGGTTAATCCATTGACTTGGGTAAAACGTCTTACCTTACCCGTTGTCGCCTATCAGATCCTTTAACCTAGAAAAACTTTATAGCAATAGGTAAAAAGAGGGGGTCGAAAACTAAACTGGTTCGAAAATGGGTGGGGTTTCATATATACCAACTTGGTGTGGAAAGGGTTAAAACGGGATAAACTGTAATCTGGTGAAAATTTAACTTGGTTGTTTGGTGGATAAAATATCGTTTTTAAACCCCCGATCCTTTTTGCGAGGGGATCGGAACAGATTTAGATAGGGGTGGGATGGTTTCTGGCCAAGTGGTTAAAACTTATTTTGTGCGGTGGACCCCTCATCATTTTATTGCAACGTGGGACCCCCTCTTAATATAAAAACCCCTGGCTCGGATAGTTTTATCGTTCAAAAAAGCTAGCAAAGGAAGATTACGTGATGCACGCTACCCCCGTAACTATGAGGAGCGAGGTTGGGGTTTTCGGCCCGAAGCTAGGGGAATCGGGTACATGGTATTCACATCTCACATAAACTCGTGATTAAACGGTTGGTTAGATCAGTGGTTTTTAAAGTGGTTTATTATACACCCCAAATTAATTTTAATCTTTCAAAGACCCCCCAACCATTCCATAGACCCCCACAGGTCTGTAAGGACTACTTTGGGTTCACCGCTCTTGACCATAGCAACTGCTTTAAAGGTTGTTTTTTAAAGCTATAGGCTTAAAGCTTTATCGTTTTAGGGATATCTTTTAGAAGAGAATTTTGGCCTACCAGTTGATCCCATCCTAATGATTGCCTTGTATACAGGAGGCACATAATGTTTCCGTTTTTCAAATAATTTTCCGTCTTTCAAATAATTTTTCTACTTTAAATTCTTTCAACCCAGAAATGCCAAATCCAGAACAGGAAAATTTATCAAGAAAAGAATATGTGAAATCCTATATTACCTTTTCGAGAACCTGGATAACCCTGAGAAGTTTAGATACTCCACATAGAAGGTAGCATGTGATGGTGGAAACTATATGATACTAAAAAAGATAATGTAAGGTTGAGGCAGTTTTACCTAATTTGGAAAACTGAAATAGATTTTGCAACTATCTCAGTTGTACATTACTATCCTCCTATAATCAAAGTCATTAGGCGTTCTAGAATACCACACTTAACATGCTCTTTTAGAATGAGAAAATAAGCTTAGTTCTGCATCTTAGGTGCCATGAGTTATCGGGAAAAGTTAAAATCATCTTTACTCAGGGAAGGTCAACCTGGGGATGTACACTTCTGATGCAATAATGATAAAATAACAATAATATGAGTGCTTAAAAAGGGTACCCCAGAGGGTTCATAGCCCCTCCTGTTGCCTATCAGGACTGCCAGGTTTAGGACGATGAGGGGATCTATGCTGACTTATCCTTGGATGCGGCATGAGTGAAGGCATGATTTAATATTTAACAGCCATATTGGAAATCATGAGTTGATTAGCTTTCAGTTGCATGGGGGTCATATTGCCAAACAACCACACTTGAAACTATTCCAATATATGGTAAAAAATGATTTGATAACTTCTTTTAGGTGGGTGTTGTTCCTGTAGTTGAATCCAAAACTATGGTATGGATTGTCCATAGTGCTATTGCTACTATTAATACCCATAAAGATAGATGAATAGGTGACTTCATGTTGAGAGCAAACATGTATCTTGCTAAACTGAATAATTGTCCATTACCTTGGTGGAATAGGTGCATGGCCTTTTTTCAGATAGCTAAAGATGGTGACATTGTTCTAGGTGGTGTACTAAGCTTCCATATTAGCCACATATCGTGCATGAAGGGTGGGCAGCATTTGATTGTTCTGCCATATGATACACTCTCCGCATGCATCTCCATACATGTGTCCATGTCCTGGGTTGTAGTGGTGAATGGTGTGTATATCTTCAGACCATTCTTTAGGTGTCCAGGCTATATGATATATCCATTAAAGCCAGGTAATCAATCCTGGCAATGGTACTCAGATTTTGGTTTATGTTATCTGTAACTACTTAGCCATTAACTTCCTGTCTGTGTATTAGCCTTGGGTGGCCTTGATGACCAATCTAGCCACTTATATGAATCTTCCACTCTGCTCTTAGCATAGCTAGAAGTATTCATTTGAAGTGTACAGGAGTGCCATACAATCCTGAAGCCTTTGGGTTAGATGTCAGATGCCCAATTGACAAATTTAGATGATTTGGATTACTTATTTGGAGCGCTCAGGCAAAATTTGATCCTGCTACTCTGGCTTAATGTATGTCTGGAAGGTCTGGGCTAGTCACCTGAGCTATCCAGGATCCTAGTATATGGGCTACCTGTTCTGCATTATTAGTTAACCCCATACCTCTATCCCACCTAGGTCCAAATAAAGTTTAAAAAGCACCATGGCTTTATAACCAGACCAAAGCCATCCCTGTATCAAGGCCTATATTATGTTAAAAGAGGATGATGAAAATTTGATTGCATGGGCTGTAAACCAGATGGTTGATAGTATTATAGAGTTGGCTATTGCAACTCCTCCAGTTAGACCTGTATGATGTCCATGCAAGGGGACAATGTGTTTTGTTATTTTATCTAGGACATGATCCATCACAGTGTTGGTGTACCCTCTGCCTCTAACCATACCCCCAAGTGGTGGACAGGTCCAGCTGCTGGCTTGGTGGTGAAGGGAAGTTCTAGTGGGGCAATTGGTAATCTTTACCTCCTAGGTCTGTCAAGGAGCCTTGAGGTTGTATTAGACTGCTGACCCAAGGTGAATGGCATCCAATAGGTCTGATATTTCCCCAGGAGTATAATTTCAGTTTTCACAGCATCGATTGATGCATTGCTGATGGATGAGTATCCTTGTATTGGTTTCTCAATTATATGAGTATCCTGGCTGCTGGATATACCCACCACACAGTTTTCAGCAAAAACCATCAGTTTGACTGGTAGTTGGCCCTGAACATCAATTTCATTGATGGGGCATTTGTATTCCAGATTATAGGATCAAGGCTAAAATTGTATAGTAGAGGGCTTAGAGGGTCCCCTCATCTGAGTCCCCTCTGTGAAAAACCTAGGTTAGTTAAAAAATCTTCCCCACGCATTACCACAGTGGCTGACTCTATATACAGCATCACCCAGTTTATAAACCTATTTGGGAGTTGATTTTTTGAAGGCAGGCCCTGAAATAAGTCCAGTTCACCCTGTTGTATGCTTTCTGTTGATCTAAAAAAATGAGCTAAGAGGCTTTAGATTTGCAGGCATCTGCAACTGTTTGAATATTGTCCCATATGGATCTCCTGGGGATAAATCCATACTGCGATATGGATATCACATCCGTTGCAATTTCCCCCAATTGTTTGGCCATAACCTTTGTGAATATTTTAGTGTCAGTATCAGTTAGGGAGGTTGGGCACCAAATTGGGTAGGTTTAGTCAATCTCCTCTTTTTGAAGATGGTGCCTGCGTATTCTTCTTTGCCTCCAGGTAGAAGGCATGTAACCATGGTGCACTTATCCATGAGAGCTAAAATAATATTAGATATGTCAGTAAAATAATCTTATAATATTTGTAGGTTAGCCCATTGGGTCCAGGGCACTTCCCTCGCGGTGCACTGCGCACCACTTCCCATAATTCCTCATGCAATATTAAGATGATCAAATTACTGGCTTGAGCAAGGGTGTCAATATGTGCACCTGCGAGAAATATTTTGATTCTTGCTGGTTTGACTGGGTCAGGCTTATATAAATTTGTATAAACCCTGTGTTCTTTGGTCATGACTTCCTTTGGGTGTTTCAACTATAGATGTGTCCGGTCGTCAGACCTGTGTGCAGGCTACTGTGTTCTTTTTGGGCATAATTTTTTAAAAGGTAACTCAAATGAGTTTTACATCTTTTAGGTTTTTTGCTCAGTATTAAATATCAATATGGTGTTGGTGTTCACTTATCAAGGTGTTTAGACATGTAGAAACCTCTGCCCATCTGTGTCCCCATCTAGGTCTGTATCCAGTGCATGGGAAAATGTTTTGCAGATGATCAATTTTGACCAAGATGCGTTTAATGGTGGCTGAAGCTACCCTATATCTTCTTGATGTTGTACGTTGAATCTGTTGTATTGTTGATTCATTGATTACCCCAGGTGATCAGTGACTCTGAACAAAAATATATTTTAAAATCCTGTGTTGAGGACGTTTCCTCCACCCAGGATTGTTATTAAAAGCCAGCTAAATTTTATGGACGTATTATGCACCACCTGGATGCTTGGATAAACGTTTTTGCTGGTGTGAAGGACACCAAAACTAGCCGGTGGTCAAATAAAACAATTTTTGTAATTTTGATTTTTTAAATGTGGTGTCAGAAAATTAGTGGCGCAAGTATTAGGTCCATTCATGACAGAAATAACTACACCATGTGCACATGTGGGCGTATCATGTTCTGCAGGAGAGGTGACCATTTTGATAAAGCATCATATAAGCTCAAGGTGGCTTTTAACATGTGAAGTTCCACATGTCCTTGTGGTTTCTATGTTGTGTGTGGCCATTGGTTGGTGACTGGGTTAATCCAGCAGTTCATGTCTCCCATGACAAAAGTGTTTACTGGAAAATGGAGTTGTGTTAAAGCTGATAGAAACTCTAACGCTCCATCACACTGTTTGGTGTATATATGTTGGCTATTGCGTGCACCTCTTTGTGACATGAGAAGGTAATGGCTAGTACACGGCCATCCAAAAACAAATTTATATTATGAATTTAAAATTTTGGTTCACACGTACTATTACCCCACAGGGTTGTGACCAAAACGATATTGTTGAAAGAAGCATGTTTTACCATGCCTCCTCCTTTCCCTGTGGACAGTAGGTTTCCTGCACCGCCAGGATGTCCACAGGGTGGTTGCGCAGGAGACTCAATTTCTTGGCCTGGGATGTTAAGGCCTTAAGTCCCACTATGTTCAGCGTCCCTATCTCTACTGAGACACCCAGTACGCCTCAGTAGCGGTTAGCAGGTCCCCCTTGCCCTACTCCCTTGCCCTCTTTGCTCATCTTTCATCCTTGCTGCATTTGGCATTATGATGGGTTGGCGCTGAGGTATATTCTTCCCCCTTGCTCACAACTATTTTTGTTCTTTTTTGCCTTTATTAGCTTTTAATTTATTATTGTGGTGCACTTGTGCATTCTCATTGGTCACGTTTTTGACTTGTGCATTTAATTGTTGATTTTCAATCCTGTTTGGGTTGTAATTCATAATCTGGGGAGATGCGCCAAACCCCTGTGCTGGAGAATTTGCTTCCAAATTGGATTATGCCAAATTCTGTCTGTTTGGATTGGTTGCATGGTTTTCTGTGGAATTCAATTGGCTCATTCTTGCAAGTTCTTCCATGTCTTTTGAATCTGTTCAGGCGAAATGGATGATTCCACTAAGGCTTTTGCCTTGGCCGTGACCAACTTTCAAGCCTGTTTGGCCATTTTCTGCTCCTTTGGGAAAATTGGATCAATAATTTTATATTGTCCAAATTCTCCCCAGTTTAATGCTTGTGTGTTATCAGTAACTTTTGGCCTATTCTGAGTCATCTTCGCCCTTTTTCTTCTTCACAGAATTCCATTTCTCTTAGGCCTCTTTTTATGGGACAAGCATGAATCTTGTGCCCAAAGACCTGACAGTGGTTGCATGTAGTGGGAGCACTCTCCACTGTTGCGCAGAATAATTGGGATTTTTCCTGATAATAATAATGGATGTGATATGGGGATCTTTGTGATATCTTTTGCTATCAACATGTTTGAGAAAATAATTTCAATTGCCTTACCTGTGCTAAGGGTTGGCATCAGCTGGTATTTTTGCATCTCAAATTGTTTACTTTCTACATAGGATTTAAGCCCTTCTGGAGATGTTGTTTGACTACTGTGCGAGCCAGTGTTGTCAGAAGATAGCAAAAAATTATAAATTTATCTTTGTATTATGTCCAACGTGTACATTTGGTCAATACCAAATGGTAACCATTGGGAAGGTCAATTACTACTCTGACCTTTGCAGCTTTGTTTGCTTCCTCCGCTGTCTTGAACCCAAGGTCCACCCAACTATGGAGGATAGTGTGGTTTGTCATGTACACAGAATGTGGGAATAATCCTTGTTGAGATTCAACAAACTTTTCCCAGATTGCTGGTGTCTCTGTGCCCAAGAATACATGGGTCCCATGCTCAACCAATGACAGTGATTGAGAGTGGGACACTTCCATGTAACTGCAGTATTTGACTAGAAAATCCACAAAACCTGCAAGGTGCACCACCTCAGGTTTTTTATTCTTTTACTTTTGTTTTTGTTTACTCCTATGCGCTTGGTGCCTTTGGGTGGTGCAGATCCAGGTCCACTACCCTTTATTGCGTTTGCCCAATTCTATCCTTGTTTATTGAATGTGCTCATCTCACCTAGTATTGATTATAAAATTTTTCTGTTTGAATTGAATCATTTACTAATAAGTGATAGTAATTGGAAAGAAAAGCTTTAGTGTCTGTTGTTTTATTAAAGATAAAATACATAAAAGAGTTGGTGGAGGAAACATTATATCAGCCTATATATATTGATAATAAGGATTAAAGGCATGATCACCATAATTTCTTACAATTATACCTAATAATTTACACAAGGAAAACTAGAATTTTGCACTTAAATCTGATGGCAAATTCAGAGCTTGGAATGATGCATCCCTTAAGCAAAGCAAAACAAACATGTCAGCACACTTTTTTAGGTCTTATATCTAAGTGAAATATGACTACACAAACTAATACTTAGATATCTCATAAGTCTGAGATATCAAATGACTATTTAAACTAGGAATTAGGTTTAGTGCCACTGGAAAAATATCCATGACTAAAATAACTACTGTGTACTTGTTTAAATTCTCACAAGGTCACAAAAAAGTTTGATATCAATCCCATTAAGTTTTTGTCAAGTCCTTATTAAAAAAGTAGCCCTTAGACTTAATTTCAGTTTAGATCCTAGTTTGGTTATGTATATTTTGTGAATTAAATTCTTGATCTTTAATATGAGCAAGATCTCAACTCTTTCTTTGTTATATCATTTAATATTTTGAGGAGCTTAAATTTCTGTTCCTTGATAAGCATGATGTCTGAAAAAAAGATACTAATTTTATATCTTGGTTTTATGATGATATAAACACAGAGAAAAAGCCTTTTCTTAATTAGTATAAAGTTATTTTAGCTATATTATTATCATGCTATATATTATGATATTTTAACTTTTCATGTATATATTTACCTACTTAGAAATTAGACTAAAATTTTATGTAGAACACAACCCTGAGAGATACCCTTTGCTAATATTCTTTAATATAATGACCTAATAATGTACAAATTTGAAATTAAGTAGATAAAGCTCCTGAAAAAAACAACATGATTATGCATGATCTTTTGACTAGTCAAAAAGTTGTAAAATCATGCAAAAGCACATTATTAGATAGTACATTTACCTTGGTAATCCTTTCAATTATCTTTAACCAATTTGGACCTTATAAAATCTATATGCGCAGGAAGTAAGGTTTTGTTAATTTCTAGAAGTTATAAATAAGAATGTGTTTTGGCAATTAATTTATGGAACTCCTCAACATTAGAAGATATCATTTTTGTATCTTTGGGTGGTATACTTGATTTATTACCTTATTTGCTTCATATTATTATTGTAATGTTAGTAAGTAAAACACCATTATTGCCATTAATATGTATGACGTTCTCAGTGATAGATACTTTTAGTAAGAGATATTTTTTAATTATATTTGTTAGTATAAGGTCCCTGGTTTATATGAAGATGTTAATCAAAGACAAAGTAGTTCAGATTTTCAAGATAATAAAATCTGAGAAGATGGGTAACTTGTTTAAGACTGAGTGTTAAAATCTTAAGACTAAATACTCTTCCATTATTGTAGCTCGCTTCAGCTCCCTAGACCTTTGCACAGGTTATTTCTATGTCTAATTAATAGTTGTTTATATAATCTGATAAAAATATGTGGACAATTTGATACTAGTATGAAGTCTAGTATCCAGTTGAGCTTTTCACAACCAAATATTTCTCCTTTTCAGGGTTTTATCTGGAACAGGTACATCCTATCTTCACTTCCCTGATGAAGGTACTAATAAACTATCCATATAACATGAGAATTCCAAACACTTCAACTCCTCCTTTTGAAGTTGACAACTTCTGGATGACAACAGAACTTAACCTAAAGGCAGTAGGTTCAGTGGTTTTTAAGGGAACTTCTTCTCTTGAGACTTGACTGCTATTTTGGCATAGAGGTTCTCTCCTAGAACTTATCCAAAAAATTATAATTCAGTGGCCTTCTTGGTGAAACTTCTATTCCTTCCTCTCTTGACGCAGGAGCCATGGAGAACTTGACAGTAATATCTAGTACTAAAAAAAGAGAACTTGACAGTAATATCTATTTAAAAGATATCTGATCCCTCAGCTCTAATTTTAAAAGTACAAAAATAAAACAATGTAAAATAGGTTAAATATTTGATTAATTACAAGATTCTTCATTATTCTTCCTTATTAAATAATTAACAAGGGAATATATTGGGGATTTAGTGCCCAACTATTATTTTGCGCTCCAGTTACATAGGGCATCCATCACTGCTAAATTACCCTTTATAAATTGCTTTAACAAGAAATAAGACTTGCTAATCCATTCACCTAATCAGGATCCACCACCAACTAGATAAAGAACTTCTATGGGTTATATTTAAAGGTATTTTGTCACAACGCTCTCATCCAACCCCAGTGGAGTAACCCTTATAAGCTAGTAACCTGCTTAGGTGATGGGACCCTTTACCCATTATCAGCAGTTCACGTTGCCTAAAAGATTAAACCACCAGTTGCTGATAACAAAAGTGTTGTCAACGCCCAGCAACTGCTCAATATGCCTTAGTTGATAAGCAACGAACCCTAATTGATTACTACAAGTGATTAAATTATCAATACTAAAATCATCAACTTGATTATTTGTTTAATGTCAAATTATCACTGATGAAACACTAGCAATCCTGCAGATTGTAATTTGGCAGATTACTTAATGTTCATCAAGGCTAAATTGCTGAACAATAGTTATCATATGGAATGATAACTCCCACATCTACTAGTGGGATTCATCCCTAGTAATAAACAGATGTAATATAATATGATCAGGAAGGATAATATGATCATATTAAACATCACAACATATACCCAGCTTGACCAGATTATTCAGTAGAAGGTTTAAAATTTATGGATGGATGCCGCCTCAGCCTATGGTCATAATTCAGCCATCATACTTTAATACAACTTAAAAAGAGCACAGTCTTCCCCACACTTAGCGAATCTTATGCCATGCTCAGCAACACAGTTCCTTCTCTTTATCTGCTCCTCACTGAAGCCTCCTCAGAGAGCAATTCCCATGGCCCCAAGATGTGCCAGACTATTTCAGTTGTTCTTGCCATTAATATGTTCTGGAAAGCCTGTTTTACCCCAGGTTGGGCTTATATGACCTTTCATCATTTAAAAGAATATTCTCAGGTGGCTTCCCCATTCCTTGGTCCTATACTCCCCATGCTTCATTTACTAGGGCCTCTTTATGGCAGATCCAGTTTCAACCCATCCTGATCTTGTCAATATGCTTAAGTATTACCTTGGGACCTCCTGTGACAGTTGAGGTCTATCCTCAGCATCACATTGCCATGATCTTTGGTAAGACAGGGCAGGCTGTGTCTGGATGTATGGAGGAGGAGGGGGCGTTGGTCCTGGCAAGGACGCCTAAGGGGCAGGAGCTTGAAGAGAGGCCAAGATGGGCGTCCAAGTCAAGGAAAAATGGGAATCGAGTAACATGGGTAGTTTTGAGATTTGATTTGGTTGAATCAAGAATGTAATGGAACGGGTGCTTGGAAGTTTCATTTGGGATTCAAAAAATGGAACTGGCGCGGAACTATTGAGAAACTGGCACAGAACCATTGAGTGAGGATTCCGCGATCATGCTGTAAGGTTTACACCAAGCATCAGTAAGATTAGCACCATAAGCTTGTGTTATATTTTATATTAGCTTTTAGCATGTGTATATAGGGAAGGAACTGGGAGCTGGAGGCTTCTCAGTTCTGTTTTCTATCAAACTGGCCCAATATTAAATAAAAGGAACTTAAAATTCATATTTAGACTTTGAGTTTATTTTAAAAATATTGCCTAACTGCAGCCATGTTTGGCTTGAATCAACAAAGAATTGGACTTTGATAGTGAGCTTGGGAAGCTATTGCCTCCATATACCTTGTCTTGGAGTCAAGGCATGTTGCTGGGGTTAAGTATATTTGCAACTGTCTTCCAGGGAGTGCTTGTCCAATCTTGTAGCGCGCGCACAAGGAGAGTAGTATCAGGAGCCCTGTCAGCCCTATGGTCTGTAACATGGATTCTGTTGCCTAACTCATTTGTGGCTCATTGGAAGGAGCCAGTGCGTTACATTAAAGCAGAACTCATTTACTTTCCTGTCGTTGTGGTGGCAAGCAAAGAGGTGCCAGAAGAAGTTGTGTCTCCAAAGTGGTATAACCATACTGCAACACTCTTGATGGTGATATTCTCCACCGCCTTTTTGCTTCATGAATTATACCAGGTTTAGAGTGTGTGTCCCAGAATGGTGGGAAAGTGGTAGGGCCTGGGAAGGACAAAGGAAGAGTTCCCGGTTTTGAAATTGGAAGACTTGGAACTGATCCACCAGACGTTTAGCTGGGTTCAGTTTCGGGACGTTTGACAAAGGCAGCAGGTGGGGAGGATTCGTTTGCCTTGCAGTTAAGTCAGGTTCTGTTGGCACTTCCAGTAAAGCAGTCAACTGGGTGCGAGAACTTTTGGAAGAGAAGTAAGGGTTACCCCATATCAGTGGAGGAATGTCTGGATTGGATTGATCGTGCAGCATGTCGGATGAGACGAAGGATTCGGCCTGGGCAGCTTTACTGCAGTGTGGTCAAGGAAGAAGTTAGTGGAGGAGTATGGCCAGATGTTCCGCGCATTGGCAAGAGCAGCAAAGGTACCTGAGTCTCAGCTTCCGCGCATGTTTCGCCAAAACTTGCAAGCTGATCTATTAGCAATGGCAATGAAACCTGCAGCGACGTTGGAGGAAGAGGTGGGTTTAGCCTTGCAGGTAGAATGACAGTTGGAGTTTGGTACGGGCCCATCAGGAAGTTGTGCGACCCCCAGGGGGATTCCGGACAAGTGGGTGGAAGAAGGGCAGGTTCCGAGCCCATATGGTTCTAAGGGGTTTAGCTATGTGGAGGAAGGGAAGAAGAGTCAAGGGAATCCTGAGGGTATGGTGGAGGTGCGGGAGACAAGGATTCCCATTGAGACACCACTCAGAATCCTGAGGCTCAGAATAAGAAGGCTTCTTATAATTTTCGCAAGAAACCGGTGAATCTGGTACCTCAAAATAAACCGCTTACTTCATCTTATCCTTATCTGATTTTGCCCATCAGTGTGCTTGTGGGGGATGAAGGAAGAGATTGCGGTGAAGTTCTAGCTTTGATTGATACCGGAGCTGGGGAAAATTATATTTGAGGAGAAGTGGGCAAGAAGCCATGGATTGTCATTACAGAAGGATGGATGGGTGAAGTTGGCAGATACCTCCAAAAGAACGGCGGTATGGCGAGTACAGGCCAAGGTCCTGTTGAGGCAAGGCCCAGAGGTATTCAGGGGAGGAGTTTCACGCCGTAGCTCACCTGCCACATTCTGTGGTGCTGGGGATGAGATGGTGGCACCATGTCCGTCCACAGTTTGATATGAAGAGAGAGGGTTCTGCTGTCGCCTAGAGGTCAGGGGTCGTTTGAATGGACGTTTCAGTCCCAAGGTTCGATGGTGAAGCACATGGGTGGAATCACCTCAAGTGTGTCAGCGGAAGGATTGCCAAGGGAGTATCAGGATTTCGCGGAGGTGTTTGAGCCTAAAGGTGATGCGCCCTTTTCGCCACAGGGGATTTTTGCATTTGGATTCCGGTTCAAGGAAGGCTCTGAGTTACCAAGGGCTGTCCAGTCTATCTATTGAATCCCTGGGCCCGAGAGGCATTGGAGGGTTATGTCCATAAGATGCTGGATATGGGTTTGATTGCGCCTTCCAAGTCGCCGGTGGTTTCGCCAGTCCTGTTGGTTCCCAAGTCAGGGGGAGTTACATCCTTGTGTTGATTTTCGACGCCTTAATGAGGTAACAGAACCTGACCCCTATCCAATGCCACTCATGGAGAACATTCTGCCCATGATCTCGGTGTGGGGTGTTCACCAAATTGGATTTGGTGGACGCTTTTAATCAAATTCCTGTTCGCCCTGAGCACCAGCGGTATACGGCATTCAAATGTCATCTGGGAAACTTCGAGTACAGGGTTATGCCATTTGGGCTACGCAATGCCCCTGCAGTTTTCCAGCGCATGATTGATCATGTATTGGGGGACTTAGTGGGTAATTGTTGTGTTGCCTATATGGATGACATCCTGGTTTTCCAAATCGGTACAGGACCATGTGAGGGATGTGAGAGTGTGTTGGAGGTGGTTAGGAACGCGGGCTTGAAGTTGAAGCCATCCAAGTGCGAGTTCAATAAAGAATTGGTGTCCTTCCTAAGGAACGTGGTCCTCCAAGAAGGGATAGCGATCTGTCCTGATAAGTTGCGGGTGGTGCGGGAATGGAAGGCTCCTGGGAATAGGACTGAAGTGCGAAGCTTCTTGGTGAGTTTTTGTGCGGAGGTTTTCTAGGGATCTGGCCCAATGGGCTGTGCCATTGACAAGACTGACGGGAAATGTGCCATTCGTTTGGGGGAGAGGCTGAGGAGGGGCATTTCAGCAAGTGAAGACGAGTTTAGTAGCCCCCAGTTCTGGCACACCCTGACCCAAACAAACCATTTGTGGTAGAGACTGACGCGTCAACCCTTTGCACTTGGAGCCATGTTGTTGCAGGAGGGTAAAGATGGGGTTGAACATCCCTGTCTGTTATTTCAGTCAGAAGATGGCACCAGCTGAAACCAACTATCCAGTTTATGATAAGGAACTTTTGGCAATAGTTGCAGCCTTAGGGAGTGGCAACACGTGTGCCAGGCACCCGGTTGTCATCTGAGCGGACCATCAAGCCTTAGAATACTATAAGTCCCCATGCCTGATGAACCAGAGGCAGTCCCAGGCACTTAGAGTTGGTTCAATGAGACCTGCGGATTGAATACAGCTGGAAAAACAAAATATCTTGCCAAATTTATTGATTCTGGACTGGTGAGGAGTTTTCTGTTGCCATTGTTTGCAACGATCCAGAAGGCTGAGAGAAGGAATGGCAGGAAGAATCCGGACTGCGCAGCAAAGATGTGAGCTGGGCCAACAGATAAGAGAAGAGACAGGAGAAGGTGGGGCAAGCAGGGCATGCGGGATTCTCAGTTTGGGTGGTATCATACGCCATGAGGGAAGAGTTTGGGTCCCGGTGAAGAGTCTGAAACAAGAGGTAATGGCAGCTAATCACGACCATCCTCTGGCAGGTCATCCCGGTCAAGAGAAGACGTTAGATCGCTGTCACTATTTGTGGAGAGGTGTGGGTGAGGTGGTGCGGAAGTATGTTTCGCATTGTGTGGTTTGCGCCAGGGCAAAGGCCCAACAGGTGGCACCGGGGGGAAAAGCTGCTTCAAATTCCTTCTAGGCCATGGTCCTCAGTGAGTGTGGATTTCATCACAGGACTGCCCAAGTCACAGGGGATGGATGCCTTGATGGTGGTGGTGGATCGCCTGACTAAATATGCAGAGTTTTTCCCTTGTTGGTCAACCAAAACTGCAAAAGTGGCAGGACAGATTTTGTAAATGAGATTTTCTCCAGACATGGGGTGCCTGAAGAGATTGTGTCAGATCGCGGTCCGCAATTTACATCTAAATTTTGGCTCCACATATTGGGAAATCTAAAGATCAAGGCTGCCATTCGTCAGCATACCATCCTCAATCAGATGGCCAAACTGAGAGAGTAAATCAGATATTGGAGCAGTATTTGAGGTACTATGTCTCAGGGCGGAAGGATGACTGGGTATATTGGGTGAAGCTGGCTCAATTTGCTTATAACAATCATAAGCATTCATCCATGGGTATGACCCCATTTTTCGCAAAATACGGCCAACACCCAGAGGGTATGGGGCCCAGGGAGCAAGGGCAGAATCCAGCGGCAGATGAACTATCACGAGATACCCGGGACACCCTGGAGCTCCTGAAGAAGAATTTGGTGGTGGCAGTCGCAGCTCAGAAGAGGAAGGCAGACCGGCATAGATCTGAAGGTAGAGCTTTCAAGAGAGGTGATTGGGTCTTGGTGAATGCTCAGAACTACGCCTTGCCTGTTAGGAGCCAGAAATTGGGGCCAGTGGCGTTGGGCCCATATCAGGTAGTGAGGGCGGTGAACGAGGTGGCATTTGAGCTGAAGCTCCCAGAAGGGTCAAGAGCTCATCTGGTGTTGCTTGTATCGCAGCTCAAGCCATTATTTGGCCAGCCACCTGAAAGTCCTTCTCCTTTATTCCCAGCTGGAGGAGGAGCCAAAGAGTATGAAGTTGAGGAGATTCTCGACACCAAAGTGGTGAGAGGACGTCATTCATTCTTGGTACGTTGGGTGGGTCATCCTATTGAGGAGTCCACATGGCAGTCAGCTAGGATTGTGCCCAATGTCCTGAGAAAATCCAAGAGTTCTTCCTGTCTAGGGGGGTGATGTGACAGTTGAGGTCTCTCCTCAGCATCACATTGCCCTGATATTTGGTAAGACAGGGCAGGCTGTGTCTGGATGTATGGAGGAGGAGGGGTGCGTTGGTCCTGGAAAGGACGCCTAAGGGGCAGGAGCTTGAAGGAGACCAAGGAGCAAGATGGGCGTCCAAGTCGAGGAAAAATGGGAATCGAGTAACATGGGTAGTTTCGAGATTCGATTTGGATTCAAATCAAGAAATGGAATGGGTGCTTGGAAGTTTTGCGGTTTGTTTGGGATTTGAAATGGAACTGGCGCGGAACTGTTGAGGATCGGAACTGGCACAGAACCATTGAGTGAGGATTCCGCGATCCTGCTGTAAGGTTTACACCAAGCATCAGTCAGATTAGCACCATAAGCTTGTGTTATAAGCTATATTAGCTTTTAGCATGTGTATATAGGGAAGGAACTGGGAGCTGGAGGCTTCTCAGTTCTGTTTTCTATCAACCTGGCCCAATATTAAATAAAAGAACTTAAAATTCATATATTTATACTTTGAGTTTATTTTAAAATATTGCCTAACTGCAGCCATGTTTGTCTTGAATCAACAAGAATTAGACTTTGAGTTTGAGCTTGGGAGAGCTATTGCCTCCCTTTATACCTTGTCTTGGAGTCAAGGCATGTTGCTGGGGTTAAGTATATTTGCAACTGTCTTCCAGAGGGTGCTTGTCCAATCTTGTAGCGCGCGCACAAGGAGAGTAGTATCAGGAGCCCTGTCAGCCCTATGGTCTGTAACATGGATTCTGTTGCCTAACTCATTTGTGGCTCATTGGAAGGAGCCAGTGCGTTACAACTCCCAGCAGACTCATTTTCAACCTGAGTTGGTCCTACTGACAGCTTGCTTATTCTAAGCGCCTTTGGACTACTCCCAGAAAACCCAGTTGCAACCTGAGCTGGTCCTGCTGACAATTACAGTCTTCTTCCATTGTAATTCATCCCCTCCTCATCAATTGACAATAGTAGGTGGGAATACCACTGATGCTTTTAATTGTGGCAAAGATAAAAATCAATATTTAATATTTATATCTTTTCATTTTTATCTTTTTATCTTTTTTATATTTTTTTCTTTTTCAATAGGACTTAACCTATAAGTAGGTTCAGAGGCCAATCTTTTCTTTTCTCCTACTCTGGTTCAGAGGTTCTTTTTTTAACTTACCCAATTATCATGGTTCAAAGATCTCTTTTTAAGACTTAACCAAACAACATGGTTCAGCAGTCCTCCTTGGGACTTGACCAACACACCAGGACTTAACCTATTGTAGGTTCTGCGGTCCCACAGGAACATTGCAATTATTATTTTCTATATCCAATAATTTAGGTATTTATTAAGAACTATCTTTACTATAAGTTCATCAGCAATGTATCTCAATGTATAGGCATATCTTGCCACTTACAATAATCTCAAATAGTCTCTTCCATTGGGCCTTTGTTCCTGACTTGTCACTCATTTAACAGGTCATAATTTTAATTCATCTTTTGAGCGCTGTCCCTTGATTCTCTGGTATCATATAATATGACTCTATCACCAATCGCCAGTTCCATTAAAATTAATTTTGATCATTTTTCTCTATAAATTGATTTTCAACATATTTGCTATCATTAACTTTTGATTAATTATGCTGAAAAATCTGGAAGCAATCCCATAATCACTCAGATTGGTATAACAACTTTAACTTCATTCAAATATAACTTAAATTGATCTTTGTCCTCATCATTTCTTGCCATATTCATTAATTGACTAATATAAGGTCGAGCAACTTCCACCACAATTTCTGGATCAATTTCACTCATTTTGATCTCACTCTCATAATAGTATTTCTCTTTGGCACCGTATCCAAACATAATTGATCCCCTCTTAGGTCTTTTATAAATAACTCTGTAGCATCTACTTTGTCTGAGAAGATATCCAGCGGAACAGGTTCCATTGCAGTGCTAGATTGTTCCACATCTAGACTGCAAAACCTTTTCAAGTATCTTGATCATCTTCATCCTCCTCTTGAGGCATCACAAGATTAATATCCTCTTCAACTTTATGCTTCAGCATTGAGCGGCGAAATTTCCAGGTTTCCCACATTGTTAGTAGTGGATCTGAGTTTTATCCGCTCATTTTTGCCCTTTAGGCTTGTTTCCCATCATGACTCAATTCTTCTGATTGGCGATTTTTCCATCACTCTTTATAACATCATCTTTGAATTCTGTGTATTTTGATCATCATTGGCCAAAATTTCCTCATATTTTTGATTAAAAGCATCAAACTTAAAGCTTTATATCTTCATAAATTTCACCATTTGCAATGTGGAAGTCATATTCATCAGCGATGAACCCATGGCCTAATGTAGATTTCTGTAGGGCCAAATTGCCGACTGCAATGATATACATGCATTGAATTCTATTAGTACTTTTGCCCCAGACAGAATCTGTGATTCCTGGTAAGAACTATTGGCAAAAGCAACCAAGGTCTCATCTTTTCTGAACTGGATACCCAAAAACGACTGTTTACGGCTTGCCATTCTCACAAGACTACCAAACTCAAGTATTATAACTTCCTTGATATTGCAAAAGGTTTATCTGTCTCCATTTAGATGAGATAACATCATATTCTGGTATCATTGTCCTAGCAGTTCATTACAATTACTGCCTTTTTTTGGTCACTAAAGCAAAACATCGTCATATCAAAGTTAGAAATATGCAGGTGCATTATCCTGATGAACTTAAAAAATAAGTGTATTCCAAAATTCTTCTGAAGATCCATTGTTGGGGTTCCCTGCCTGACAACCCTACTAACTATTGGAGTTCCTTTAGAGTCATTTCTGAATAATAGCAAATGATCTGGACATACTTTTTAATAGGCATACTTTCCTGACTGTAATTTTGGGCATACTATCTTTGGCTTTGTTTACCATTAAATTGTCAAGAGAGTGTCTATACCTCTCCAGTTCCCAGCACGGTGGTGCACGGAGCACTGAACCAACATAAGGGAACTAGTTGTCAGTTTTAGAATGAGGATATCCCAGCTGAGTTTGCTTAAGCTAAAGTGATATAGTGCGAGGGTGGTTAACACAGTACTCATAAATAGTGATCAAGAAAACAGAAAAAGCTTGTAAATGTTCCAAAGGGCCGTTCCTAACCCATTTTTGAACAGATCTATAGTGTACGGGTGCCCTGGTTTGGAGGGAACATAGGAGTCTCAATGGTGTACCTGATGCTATAATAATTTTAAAATAGATGAATTGGCTAACATGATGTGAGACCTCCTTGGAGAGGTCCACGCACAGGTACGCCCAAGTGAACATAAGAAAATTGTTAAACTGACTATGGGTTTATTGTAAGGAGGAAGGCAACTAACTATAAGAGTTGGTGTCAAAGAAACACATTTAAGCCAAACTGTAGAAATCATCTTTTGGGAAAGTGGTATCAAGCTGAGGTGCATCAATAAGTACACACTTCCATTTGACAGGGTGCTATACTTCGAAAAATAGTCCAAACTCAAGTAATTGTTTGAAGTTGAGGCCAACCTGAGTTGGAAATTTCACAAACTGAATGGGTTTCAAGCCCCGTTCACTAATTAATTGAATCAAGTCAAAGTTTTTTAAGAGTTAACTCATTTTTTAACGCTAAAACTGAAACAAGGGGCTGGGCGTTAAGCACCTTACCTGAACCAACCTGGGCATATCTGGCCTATAACCAGCGTTGATCCAAGGTGTGCTTTAGTTCAGGAAGGTCCTGCAACTTGACCTTTTGGACCTCCTGCCGCCCAGCCTTATCCTTGATGTTGGTGCCTTAATCATGTCATGTAAACATGACATTACCCTCTCCTCCTTTTTGGGCTTCACCCACCTCCAGGGGCATTCGCCAAGGAAAAGTTTTTATGGGCAGGGGCCAACCTCATGGAAGCAGCGGCTTACTTGGACTTAGATCCTGAAGCCTCAGGAAAACGCTCGTGGAATGCTACAATTAGATCTTGGGCATGGGCACAGTCCCGCACTGGGACCCAACTGTTATCCGCTTCATCAGATCCCTTTTAGGATACAAGATACTTTAGTCTTCTTCTTACCTGACGAGAGGCTACAATCTCCTGCACTTTTCACTCCAGCGCCTCAAGATGAGATAAGCCTTGAGTGTCTCTGGTGGGGGACCCTCAAACAACGTGATCTTGCTTTCGTGGAATACTGAAAAGATTTAAAACGAGGGGGAGATCCAACTGGTATGAGGCGTGGCCCACCTTTCTGATGACGCAGTATGGCCCGATCCTCTTAGGTCCTAGTTCTTTTCATGGTTTCTTGATTGAGATGTTTTTAGCATCCAGCATCACAAGATCTCCTTCCTTGTACTCTGGTCCAACTCATCTCTTTCCATCAGCATTTCCTTGTAAGCCTGCATGGCCGCATCTAAATTCGTGCTCACCACCTGGTGTACTTTATTGATCAATTTCGCAAAGTCTACCACCGCTTCCACCTTGGATCCACAACTTGGCTCCATGTTGAAGGCGGGATTGAAGCCATAGTTGGCGAAGAAGGGGGAACAACTGGTTGATGCATGTTGGGCGTTGTTATAACTGAATTGGGTCATGGAGAGATGGGAAGCCTAATCTGAATGATCTGCGGCGGTGTAACATTGCAAGAACTGTTTAAGACAATGATTCACTCGTTCTGTCTGCCCATTTGATTGGGGTGTGATAGGCAGTTGAACGGCAGGGACAGATCTCAGAGTCTTATAAAACTCTTAAAAGACAGAGGTGAACTGGGGTCCACGATTGTTAATTATCTCTTGAGGGATCCCGTGAAAAGCAAACACATGAGTGACAAATAGCCTAGGCATCTCATTTGCAGTGACTGTGGCTCTGCAGGGAATAAAATGGGCGAACTTTGTAAAACGGTCCATCACCACCATGATGGCATCATAGCCATCAGATATAGGCAATTTCACAATGAAATCCATTAATAAGGAAGTCTGAAGCCCTTCAGCTTTTTGAACTGGTACCAACAACCTTGCAAGTGGCTGTCAGTTCAGCTTCATTTGATTGCAGACCAAGCACTCTCTAGAATACATGCCCACCTGATTGGCTAACCCCTTCCAATTGTATGTGCGGTGAATTAGCTCCAGAGTCTTTTCCTTTCCAGGATGACTGATGGTGATTCCATCATGATAATTTTGGATGATTTCCAGGTGAAATGGTCCGGCGGGAACCCATAGGCGCCCCTGAAACCACACCATCTCATCTCTCATGTGGTAGCCTCTAGTTATATCCTAATGATTTAACGCACTCTTAGCAAGGACCATAGCATATTCAGCTGACAAAGGCTGTAAAGGACTACTTTTCTGAACATACCATATTCCTCCACATTTTCCTGAGGATCAAACGCTGGCTCATTGGCCAAAAAGATGGAAGTTGAGGCATAATCTTTCCCATGGAATCATCAAATGGGTATTATACACCTCTACCTCCTTCAGATTGGGAGCTAATGCAGAGTTGCATCTCAAAGCATCTGCCAAACCATTCTCCTTGCCCTTAGTAAATTCATAAGAAAACGCAAATTGGGCAAGGGTCTCATGTTAGTGGGTTTGCTGTGGAGTTAAGACATGAGGTGCGCGGTAGTACAGTAAGGCACGGTGGTCTGTACATATGCAGAAGGGTTGGGATGAGCCATGCAAGTGAGGACGCTAATAAGTCAGCGCCTCAACCACTGCTGTTAACTCTTTATCATATACGGCGTAGTTTAACTCTGGTAGAGACATCTTTCTGGAAAAATATCCAACTGGATGCTCTATTCCATCCTCACCTACTTGTAATGGGGCTGCCACTATGGCAAAGTTGGAGGCATCAGAAGCAACAGTGAACTCTTTATTAGGATCAACATGGTGAAGAATGGATGTGGATAGCAAAGTACACATTACCGCTTGGAAGTTATCCTGAAAAGTTGGGAGCCACTGGAGTACTTTTGCCCCACTCACCTTATACAAAGGTTCTGCAACTTCAGAAAGGTTTGGTGTGAACTTCTTAAGGAACGTAAACGTCCCCAAAAAGCTCCTAAATTCCTTAATAAAAGCTGGATTGGGCCACTCACAAATCGCCTTCTCATTGTCTAGAGTTATCATGTGCCCTTGGTCAAACACGACGTTGCCCAGGAAGGTGACCTGAGACTTAAAAAATTCGCACTTACTTATTTTTAATGCAAGGTCAACTGCCCTCAAACGCTCCACCACCTGCCAATGGAGTAGTGCATGGGACTCATTGTCAGGGAAAATACCAAATTATCATCCATTTAAGCTACCGCGCATACCCCCAGCAGGTCCCCCAAAGCTACATCAATACGGTGTTGAAAGATAGAAGGGGCATTTTTAAGCCCAAAGGGCATAACTTGAAATTGGAAAATCCCCTTTCTGGTACAGAATGCGGTCAGACACCTCTGGCCCTTCTTAATAAGGATCTTATTGAACGCGTTTAAACAATCCAACTTAAAGACTCACGCCTTCTCCACATAACATGCAATCTGTGAGTCCAGTGGGATGGGATGTAAATCTGTACTGTGACGTTGTTGAGATTCCCATAATCTACACATGGGCATAAGGTACCATTAGCCTTCTCTACAAAGAAAAGTGAGGAACATACATGGGAGGTTTGCTGAAAAATTGCACCTTTGGCTAACTGCTCCTTAACCTACACATCTAAGGCCGCTTCCTCTAGTATAGTCAATGGATAATTGGGGAAGATATATGCACCAGATCAACGTTGAGCTTGAACTCGCAGTCAAACTCTAAGTGGACTAGTAGTACATTGGCTGAAGCCACAATAAACGAAGATTCCAACCCCTCCAAGCAGGAAGGTAAGGGAACCTCCAAAGAGGGCCTCAACAATGGATCAAGACTGAGTGTGTGGATATTGGGCCAGTGGGGCAAATTGCCTTGAAAGTTAGCTTCAGCCAAAGGGACAACTAAACCGTGACCATTATTCAAAGTTAAGGACAGGGTATTTTCTTTCAAGTTGGTTCTGACGCCAAACTTTCTCCACCACTCTACACCCAAAATGATGGGGTACAAGAGGTTTTTATAGCTTGTAAGTGATCAGACAAATGATATTTACAACTTGATAGTCCACTAACCCATAATTTCCATCGTGGGAATACTTTGGGAAGCCCCTCCTCTAACCATACCACCTGGCAAGTAACTCAGCTCAAGGTATTTGGCTAGATCTTGGTCAATAAAATTTTCAGTGGCTCCAGTATCCACCAAAATAGTTGTGCTGGTCTTCTCTAAAGGGGATGGAAGAGTAGCAGATATTAAAAAATAACCTGAATGATCTTTATTTATAGCAGAAAATGCCAACTCTTCACCACCAAATTCTTCTTCAGGGTCTATCATACCCCCAAAATATATTTTTTCATCATATAATGGAGAGGGATGTTTGGCCGCTCTTACTACTGAGGTCACATACCCACCATATCCTCAGCAACTGCATAAACGATTTTATATTGTAATAATAACTCCTTCTCCACCTCCTGGGTTCTGCAAATCATGGTGGTATTCAAGCGTGGGTTTTCTGGGGTAATTTGATACACTTAAATGGGATCCATATCTAATCCATAAAAGAAGATATATGGTTCGGTTGTATATATGGAAACATCACTATAAAACGCGTTTTGGGCCGCAAGTGACCCCATACCCAATTTTGGTGACAGGTTGTATAACATTATCCAAGGCCATCACCACCAGACCCTCTGCTAAGGATACCACCTGCACCATCTGAACGTGGTGCCAAAGAAAAACTAGTTTATTTGTGTTAATTTTACAAAATTTGGTGGAAATTCGGAGAATCACAACTCTCATATCATGAATCAACTGTATCTACCAGGTATGAGCACAAAGGGTGGGTACTGCCAAGTCAGAGGCAGCAAGAATAATTCTGAGATTCTTTAACCTTTAGAAAATTGAGAAAACGGAGGTGAGCCCTACTGCAGATATGGCCAACAGCTGGTGCACCCCATTCACACTTTGCAAAAGTCCCACACAGAGAAAGTTTGTGCATGTAAGGGAAAATTGTAGGTTGTCTAATGTCAGGAGAGTGTCTATAACTCTCCAGTTCCCAGAATGATAGCGCACAGAGCACTGGACCAACGCAAGGAACTAGTTGTCAGTGTTAGAATGAGGATAGCCCAGCAGAGGGAGCTTGAGCTAAAGTGATATAGGGCGAGGGTGGTTATAATGGTACTCATAAATAGTGATCAGGCAAACAGCAAAAACTTATTAGTGTTCCAAAAGCCGTTCAAAACCCATTTTTGAACAGATCTATAGTGTACGGGTGCCCTGGTTTGGAGGGAACATAGGAGTCTCAATGGTGTACCTGATGCTATAATAATTTTAAAATAGATAAATTGGCTAACATGATGTGAGACCTCCTTGGAGAGGTCCACGCACAGGTACGCCCAAGTGAACATAAGAAAATCATTAAACTGACTATGGGTTTATTGTAAGGAGGAAGGCAACTAACTATAAGAGTTGGTGTCAAAGAAACACATTTAAGCCAAACTGTAGAAATCATCTTTTTGGGAAAGTGGTATCAAGCTGAGGTGCATCAATAAATACACACTTCCATTTGACAGGGTGCTATACTTTGAGGAATAGTCCAAACTCAAGTAATTGTTAGAATTTGAGGTTGACCTGAGTTGGACATTTTGTAAACTGAACGGGTTTCAAACCTCCGTTCACTGATTAATTGAATCAAGCCAACGTTTTTTTTTAAGAGGTAACTCATTTATTTAACGCTAAAGCTGAAACAAGGGTTGGGCGTTAAGCACCTCACCTGGACCAATCTGGGCATACACAGTGCATTCAAAAAGTTCTGGGACTAATGTTTTAAAGACACAACTTTACAAATAAATAAACTTTCTTTTATCATAATTTAACATACAACCTTTCCCTCTCTATACATATTTATATTGCTAAAACAATTGTTAAAAGGTATGCACATAGTTCCTATTTTGTATGACCATGTTTAAACCAGCTGTCACATTCTTCTGAATTGTCTCTACTATATCAAAAGGATGAACCTTCAGTGCCACCTTCAGATTATAATTATCCACCCTATTCACCAGATTTGGCTCTGTCTGACTTCTTTCTCTTCTCTAATCTGAAGGTGGCACTGAAGGTACATCCTTTTGATAAAGTAGAGACAATTCAGAAGAATGTGACAGCTGGTTTAAACATGGTTATACAAAATAGGAATTATGTGCATACCTTTTAACAATTGTTTTAGCAATATAAATATGTATAGAGAAGGAAAGATTGTATGGTAAATTATGATAAAAGAAAGTTTATTTATTTGTAAATTGTGTCTTTAAAACGTTAGTCCCAGAACTTTTTGAATGCACTGTGTATCCGGCCTGTAACCAGCGTTGATCCAAGATGTGCTTTATGTCAGGAAGGTTCTGCAACTTGACCTTTGGATCTCCTGCCACCCAGCCTTATCCTTGATGGTGGTGCCTTCAATCAGGTCATGTAAACGTGACATAAATGGGTGCAATATAATTCATAATTTTCTAGTTCCTCCATGAAATTCACCATGTGTGCTGTATCTCATTGACTCGTCAAATGCATTTTCTGTCCAGTTAATGATCCATTTTCAAAATAAATTCTCTTTAATAAGCTCAGTCTCTTTCTTATCTAAAGAAGTGACTTTCTCTTTAATATCGTTGTTGGCTTTTTCAAAATGTTCAATCTCTTCCTTGGCTTTTGTCACCCACTCCTCTAATGTAGCAAGATCAGAATGTGATGCCAAGTATAGTTTATTCTTATTGACAGTCTCTAGTTCCATCCTGAGCTTCCTTAGTTAGTTTTTGTAAGTTATAATTGATAACTTCTATTAAATTTGGTATAAAACTCAAAACACCTTTGTAGTGAGCACCAATTTAAAAGCTTGGGGCTGTATACTCTTCCATGATTGTAGCTCGCTTCAGCTCCCTAGACTTTTGCACAGGTTCTTTATATGTCTAATTAATAGTTGCTGATATAATCTGATAAAAATATGTGGACAATTTGATACTAGTATGAAATCTAGTATCCAGTTGAGCTTTTCACAATCAAATATTTCTCCTGTTTAAGGTTTTCCTTGGAACAGGTACAATCTTTCTTCACTTTAATGATGAAGGTACTAATAAACTATCCAGGTAGCAAGAGAATGTTAAACACATTAACTCCTCCTCTGGAGTTGGCAACTTCTGGATGACAACAGAACTTAACCTACTGGCAGTAGGTTCAGCAGCCATTAAAAAAACTTCTTCTCTTGAAAATTTGACTACTAATTTAGCTTAAAATGCTTCTTTTAGAACTTATCCAGCAATTATAATTCAGTAGTCTTCATGGTAAACTTCTATTTTTTCCTCTATCGATGCAGGAGCTGCGGAGAACTTGATAGTAATATCTATTAAAAGGATATCTGATCCCTCATCATTAATTCTAAGAGTATTAAAAATACAACAAATGTATAATAGACTAAATATTTGTTAACAACAATATCCTTCAAGATTAATCACAATTCTTCTTTACCAAAAATACTTAACAGGGTATATAGGGGATTTAGCGCCCAGCTATTCTTTTGAGCTCTAATTAGAAACGGCAGCCATCACTGCTGAATTAACCTTTAACATTTTGCTTTAAAGATAAATGAGGCTTCTGCTCATCCACTTAGTCAGGATCCACCGCCAACTAGATAACGATCTGCCATGTGTTATATTTGGAGGTAGTTTGTTCCAACGCCCTCATCCAACCCTAGTGGAGTAACCACAATAAGCCAGTAACCTGCTTAGGTAATGGGACCTTTTAAACATTATCAGCAGGTCACATTGCCTAAAAGATTAAACCGTCAGTTGCTGATACCAAAAGCGTTGTCAACGCCCGGTAACTACTCAATATACCCTTTAGTTGATAGGTGATGTTGAGAATTTATATGACTGGATGACAAGCCACTATTAAGACCACAAGGATCAGTGGAGGAATTCCGCTGAAGGATCAATGAGCAGAATCCACCAAGGATGATTCAGAGCCTAAGTGATTGGTCAATTTTGGATAAGGTGATAATGGGTCATAACGGGTCTTATTGGGTTGCCTTCAAAATAGGGAGATGATGTGATGTTGACATTTGACAAAAGGGTTTTAGATCGCCTCAAATCAAGGTGATAGATAACTAAAGAATAATATGCCAAAGCTAATGAAAAGACAGCGACATGAATAAACTAAGCGGAAGATTCAGTACTGGCAGAGGAGCTGGGATATCAGTGAAACAAGGAGACTGGAGGTCTTGTCTTGGATTAAGTGAAGAAAGAAGAGAGAGTAAGAGTGCGGACAAAGCTAGGATCCGCTGAAGATATATTCTTTTAGTAAAGAAGTGATTGGGAGATTGCTCCCATGTTTATTATTAAAAATTAAGTGGTTAAAGGTGTATCAAGGAACCAGAGATCATCATATTGCCTGTTCTAATTGTTCAATGGGGGAAACCCTGAATAAAAAACCCTTTAGCGGGTACTTACTGAATCGCTGAGATTCAACAGTGGTTCTCACTACAGGGGGCCCATTGACCAATAACAAATATATAAAATTCAACCGGTGGCTATGTTGCATTCTGGTTGTTTCCAGACGAAATCTGCACTAAAAAATGGCCCTGGGCCCTACAAGGAGTTGAAACTTGTGTTAGATACGGTGCTCAAAAAACAAGAAAGTTGCTTCAAAGATTTTACATTGACAAGTTGCTGCCATTCGATCATGAAGGAAATATCATGGGTTCCTTCAGCAATTTGAGTTTGTAATGGAGGGAACTTCAGATCAATAAAGGGCAAAGATGATACTTTCCTCTTTGGACGTTGGAAGTGCGGATCAAGTCATCTGTTACCTCTCAGCTAGTTCCATTTCATACCATGAAGTTAAGGAGACTGTGCTGCGATTGTTTGGCAGAACTGCAAAAATGTCGCAGTGGAAAGCTGAGTTTTTGACCATTAGGTTTCAGCAGAACGAGACCCTCACTGCATTTACTGACCAATTTACTTTGGAAGCACATGTGTTGAGTGGAGCAGGCATTCTATCAAAAGTTGATGTGTGTATAGCTATGGCCTCAGCAGTGAAGCCATACCCTGAGCTTTACAATGTCATAGCTCCATTGTTAGAGCCAGATGTACCTCTCCTTAAACTTGTTCAGTTTGTACATTGATTATCTGCTAATTTCACTCCACCCAATACTGAGCAGACCCACGCTATCACAATTGTTCGCCCTAATCATGTGAGAAAGGATAACTGGGTAGGAGAAATTCCATCAGGATACCCTTCTCAGTACCATGGATGTTCCTCGGTTGCTGATCAACATCAAACCAGCTACCAATCTAGGCCTAACAACGCTGCAAGGGGTGGTCATTATACTGTGGGGGGTCTGGTCATGTCGAACCTCTTCAGAATCATCTGCCATATGTACCAACTTATCCTAAACATGTCCGTAGGTCTTATGGAGTAAGTTGTTTTAATTGTGGATGTAAAGGGCATATGGGACGATGGTGTCCTAATCAACGGATCCCTCCCTTGCAATGAGAGCAGGGCTATCAGGGAAAAGTCTGAGCGGAGTAGAGAAGGGACTCTTTACTGCCGCTACCTCAAACTTACATATCCCACCTGAGTCCACCATGTTAAAAATAGCTGAAGCTTCGCAGTATGATGATACTTTCCTCTACCACCCACCGGTTGGGAAAGTAAATGTGCTGACCCAAGCACACATTGAAAAAACGGCGGACAGAAACTCTCTGGATCAACCAAAGATTTATGCTTTTCAAATGTTCGACCAAAATCTATTAGACCAGCTAGATCTGATCGCAGATGCCCTGTCATTAAGAGGAATAAATGTCGCTCTTCCAGTGGACACTATTGTAAACAGATACCCTAAATTTGGTGCGGGTATTTTGAGTTTCCTGGGAAAGCCTGAATTTTTAAGTGTACATAAGGTGAATAGTCAGGATGCATCCTACACATAATGCACTTACTGCGACATTGTGGTAGCCAAAACTTGGGTACAGGCTATCATCGATACAGGCGCACCTGTTAACATTATCTCCACTAATTTGGTGGCGAAGTTGTCCTTAAAACCTGAAATAGACTACCAAGTGGTGTATGGGACCGTGGGAGCTGAAACCACCACTTCTGAGGGAGCATATAGCGCTCTTCCCTTGCAGTTTGGATCTATTGTTGTGGTGGCTCCAGAGGTGGTATTGCCAAACAGTAACTATGATTTACTGATTGAAACTGCATTTATGTGACACTATGAGGCTATAGTGGACATGATGGAAGAGATCCTAGACATTGCGGGGCAGAGAATCCCTATATATTTCTCCTATCATAGAGCATCAAAGAGTTCAACACACATGGGACAAATCAACCTTGCCTACAGCGATGGGGTGATCCCAGTGCACTATCATCATTTAAAAAAGAGAACGCGGGCCCTTCCTCGTCTTATATATGAATACCAAAGGGTTACCGCTTAGAGCAGCAGGAGCTATATCCATTCCCTCTAGACATCAAGTAATAATTGACACTGAGCTAGAGGTGGAAGTGCCAGCGGGGCTCTATGGGGAGATCATTGGGCCTTATCATCAATCGCGGCTTGAGCCCCATGTGGCTCCCAGCATCATACTACCAGGCCATGGGGAAATCAAAGTATTGATAGCAAATCTTCAGAACAGTCCCATTCGAATCCGCCAGCATCAGATTATAACATATTTACATCTGAATTCGGTAAAAGAGATTAAACAGGTTTATGAGTTCAGTTCTCTGGATGAATTTGGTTTTCCCATCAAACCGTCTCTTGACGCAATGGTGGTTGTACTGAGGGAAAATTTATTGAGGTTATCAGAAGATCAGAAAGAGCGGGCTGAAGTGCTGTTTCAAAAGTATAAAGAGATCTTTGCGGTTGATGATCATGATCTGGGGTGTGCTCAGGGGTTGTTCATTGACTTGATACTGGGGACCATCCTCCCATCAGGTCTCGACCGATCTGTCAATCACGGGCAGCTGAAGAAGTTGTCACTGAGGAAATTGAAAAACTGTTGGAGCAGAAAATGCTTGAACTGTCCAAGAGCCCATGGGCATTGCCTGTCCTAATTGTAAAAAAGAAGGATGGCACTAACTGTGTAGTAATTGACTACCGGAAGCTCAATAGTATCACCAAAAAAGATTCATGCCCTCTGCCATGGATTGATGATGTGCTAGATCAGCTTGGTGGAGCCCACTACTTCTCGGCGATGGATTTAATATCCAGGCATTGGAAAATTGAGTTGCCTAGGGAGGAGCAAGAAAAATGCATGATAGTCACCTTGAAAGGGCTTTTCCAACCAACACGCATGCCACAGAGACTATGTAATGCCCCAGATACATTTCAACGAGCGATGGACACCATTCTGGGCGATCTGAAGCTGTCATGTATACTTTTGTACCTTGACAACATTAATGTCTTCTCTCACACATTCACTGAGCACCTTACCCACTTGGAAGAGGTATTTTGATGACTGGCTGAGGCCAATATCAAAATCAAGCCTCACAAATGCCACTTCTTCAAGGATCAGCTTGAGTATCCTGGGTTTATGGTGGATGCGACTGGTTAAGACCTCAACCAGCCAAGGTAGAAGCCATTCAGAGGATGACTAAACCCGCTAATAAGCAGGACATTCAGGTGTTTCTGGGAATGGTGGGTTACTACTGCCAATTCATACCCAATTTCAGTTGCATCGGAGGTCCACTGTTTGAGTTATTGAAGAATGATGCAATGTTCAAATGGATGGAGCGATGTCAATGCACCTTTGATACACTTTGAATGGCTTTAGTCAGTGCGCCGGTGTTGCACTATCCTAATTTTGATATAGATTTATAGTGCAAACAGATGCATCCCTTTCTGCTGTTGGGGCAGTCCTGTCTCAGAAGGACGATGATGGAGAAGAGCACCTCGTGGCATACTGTAGTTGCAGCCTGAATTGTCATGAACACAATTACACCGTAACTGAGCAAGAATGCTTATTGGTGATCTATGCATATAAACAGTTTCAAGTTTACCTGCATGGAGTAAAGTTTAAAGTCATGATGGATCATGCATCAATGCGTTGGTTCAGAATTTAAAGGGGCCTGAAGGGCGGCTAGCATGATGGGCTCTTAAACTGCAGGCTTATGACTTTGATTTTACATTGATTGGGAGCCAAACACCAAAACGCTGATTGCTTATTGAGATTGCCAACAATTGCAGTTACAGCGGACCTAAGTGATATAATGTTTGATAAAATGCTCAGCAGAAGATACAAAGATGATTCGCCTCAAGTAATCAAGCTACTGGACAAATCAGGGCTGATATGTTCCTTAGAAATGAAGAATTGTATAAGCGTATAGGGGACGTTACTGTGAATATACCTAGGCCTTCTAATCGCGCAAATATTATTATGAGTGCACATCAAGCAGTTGGCCATGGCGGAGTATGGAAAACTCTTGAATTGTTAAAACCAAGGTATTATTGGGTAAGCATGCAATATGACGTGCTTGAGACCCTGTCTTACTGCCACCAGTGCCAGGTGGAGAAGCCATTCCATCAGAAGACTTCATACCAGTTGGTAAAACCTCACTTTGCTTGGCACACCATCTCTTTGATGTTGTGGGCCCCCTGCCAACCGGAGCAAAATTGGTCTAAGTATGTCCTGGTGGCAATTGACCATTTGACTAGGTGGGTGGAGGCGCGAGCCATTCAGGATCTGGAGGCAGTTACTGTGGCTAAGTTTGTAATGGAATGTATCATACAGCGGCGTGGCTGCCCACAGTTTATCCTTACTGACAATGGAACCAACTCCACCTCCCACATTATACCCAAGCTCAACAAACTAATGGCCATTCGCGGGGTTCTAACAACCCCGTATCACCCTGAGTCTAATGGAATGGTTGAGCGAGTTAGTGGGATTATGGTGAATACACTCTGGAAACTGGTTATGAATAGACCCTCTGACTGGAGTACCCTTCTTTCTTCTGCGGTATTTGCCTACAACATAAGCTATCATTTGGCCACAGGAAAAAGCCCCTTTCAATTGCTTTATGGGCGGCACCCTACTTTGCCTGCGCTGCTATATGCCTGTATTGAGGACACCAGCGGAGTGGATCCACAGTGATATTTAACTACCCTTTCAAACACGCTGATTAAGTTACAAACTGAAGCGTACTCATTCAGCCTCACCAAGAAAATCAAAACCCTGGCTGCAGACCAAGCATGGTGGAGTAGTCTAATGCAGTTCAAAGATGGGGATATACTGTTATTCCATGATCAGCATGGGTTTGGCCAGAAGCACAAACTAACTAATATTTGGATTGGGCCATTCGAGATAATAGAAAAAATGGGAGTTGACGCTTATACTATCAAGGATCCTGCAAGCAGCCATATTATAAATTGGGTGCATGCAAGATTCCTTTGACCATATAGCAGCAATAAAAATAAAAATAAATATTAAATATTAAATAAAATAACAAAAAAATAAGAAATAGATATAAATGAACAAAAAGAAAGATAATAATACATATCATATAAATATATATGTGCAAGTGCTAGCAGGATTTTTATTGCAGGTTGTCCTTTAAGGCCTTTCACTTTGCTGTTTTTGTCTTCCTGTCTTTTTTGGCTTCCTGTGATGTTCTTTTTGCTTCAATTGACGGGACCTGTGTTTCTTCTTCCACTGCTTCAGGCGTGCCATAGTTTCTATGGACTTGACTGGGGTTGGGGGTGGAGGCAAAGGCTGCTGAGGTGATAGCAAAGGAGCTGGTGTCCATCCTTGGGCCATTATGCTAGGTTGAAGTGGAGAGGATGGTGCGACAAAACTAGGAGAGGAGGATGAACTGGGATTCCATGGTAACAGATGAGGTGGAGAGAGTTCAGCTGGTTGATTGAGTTGGAACCATTCCTGTCCCATGAGGAGCAGCGCTTGTAACCACACGCACTGATGCTCCCAGGAAATCAAGGAGTACGCCAACAAAGGGGGCCAAAGTTGTAAGGGGTGGCGAGTGAGCAGGTGTGTGCCAGCTCGAGGAGAAAAGGCTGCGCAAGGCCAGGCAATTCACAAGGAAGTCCTTCATGCTCAGATATGCTATCAGAAGAGGAGCAATTGTGGTGAATGTTGCGCGGTGGCCAATTTGAGAGCTGCCCGGTGCTGCTCTATTCCTGAACCTAAAGCAGTGGCGGGATGCAAAATTAAGTTACCTATGAGCGGCATGATGAGAAGGTACTGTGATGGATCATCAGCGCTGAGGGCGGTGAACGCTGCAGTGATCCCGGAACAAAGGCGAGTTAATCAGTTGTTGTGGAAGTTTACCCCTAAGGATCAAAAGTGAGTAGGAGAGCTGAAGAATGACCCTGACCAGCAGGCTATCACCCACTGCACAAAGCACAGCATCTGCTGTATGGACAGAGGCACCAGATGGGGTTCTACAGAAGTCAGAAGTACTAGGTGACTAAAGCCACTTGCCAAAAGTTGGGCTGTTTCACTATGAGAAGGCCCTCAACTCTGCTCCCCTCCCCACTGGAGCTGAGCCACGATGTCCCTGAAGGGGGCGCGCAAGGAGTCTAAGTGACCGATGGACTTGGGAAGAATCTTTTCCTGGGTCAATACAGTTGTGAGGTCCATGTCAGCCTCATCTTCATCATCTGGGGGAAATGGGAACCAGGGAAGCAGAATATGGCTTGGGTTGGGTAATTCTGGCCCTAACCGCAACCTGTAGAAGAAGGTGTACTCCTGAACTCGCAGATGTTGGCGCAGAACGCTCTCATAGTGATTACAGGAAAAAGAGGAATACAGCTTATTGTCCAGTCAAAGGGGGGTAATGTTGAAAATTTATATGACTGGATGACAAGCCACTATTAAGACCACAAGGATCAGTGGAGGAATTCTGTTGAAGGATCAATGAGCAGAATCCACCAAGGATGATTCAGAGCTATAAGTGATTGGTCAATTTAGGATAAGGCGATAATGGGTCATAATGGGTCTTATTGGTTTGCCTTCAAAATAGGGAGATGAGGCGATGTCAACATTTGATGAAAGGGTTTTAGATCGCCTCAAATCAAGGCGATAGATAATTAAAGAATAATATGCTGAAACCAATGAAAAGACAGTGACATGAATAAACTAAGTGGAAGAGTCGGTACTGGCAGAGGCTGCCGGGATATCAGTGAAACAAGGAGACTGGAGGTCTTGTCTTGGATTAAGTGAAGAAAGAAGAGAGAGGAAGAGCGCGGACAAAGGAAGGATCCGCTGAAGATATATCCTTTTAATAAAGAAGTGATTGAGAAATTGCTCTCATGTTTATTATTAAAAATTAAGTGGTTAAGGTGTATCAAGGAACTGGTTATTATAATATCAACTTTCTAAATGTTCAATGGGGGAAACCCTGTATAAAAGACCCTTTAGCGGGTACTTACCAAATCGCTGAGATTCAACAGGTGATAAACCCTAATTGATTCCTTCTAGTGATAGAAATTATTGATAATAAGATTGACATTTTTAATTTCTTGTTTTATTGTCATGGATCATCCCAATGAAACTTTGGAGATTCAGCGGATCAAAACCTGGAGGATTAATTAATGTTCATCAAGGCTAAATTGATGAACAATAGTTATCACATGGAATGATAACTCCCATATCCAATAGTGGGATTATTCCCCTAGTAGATAGGCAGATATACTATAGCCTGATCAGGCGGTATAATATGGTCATATTAAAATTCTTAACACTAATTAAGTAAATAAATCCTTAGGTGTTATAATATCTATGTGTTTTGATGTTCTAATTATTGAACTGACCCCACACAATGATACCCACTAACATCAGATGAAGTAGTATATTTGACAAATTTCATAAACTAATTAAATTTAGATATAATGGCGTGCTTGTAAGTTAAGAAGACTTTGTAATTCATTCTTCCGTTTTCACCTAGGGTGGTACATAATCAAGCAAAGCAGAGATAGACTTAATATTAGTTTGTATTTACTAAGGGCTTATAAACATTAAAGATCTTATAAACAGCTATAGGCAAAACTCTACTCTCTTTTGTGTACTCCTGTGATATATATAGGAGGCTGCTATAGAGATGAGTTTTCCCTAACTTAGTTTGTGATAGATGTAACAAGAGAAAGAAGATTGTTGTGATTTATAAGTGCCTTTCAGAAAATTATAATATGGTGCATTGTTGCGTTTAAGTAGATCTAAATACCTCTGAAGTGAGCACAAAAATGTGTGGTGCTAAAACTAAAAAATGTGTGGTGCTTGCATATAGTTTTTTACAATCTCAACTAAAGGGCTATAACCTTACTAGAGTACTTATAGTAGGTTAGTATATAAAGATACAATAGTTTTGATCATCATAAGTTTGACATTGAGTAATGGTTAAGTAGCTAATTACATCACACCTATACTTAGTTTGTTGCTTATTAGATACAGAACAATCTATTAAGATAAGTATATATCTAAATTTAAACAATTATATAAGATTTTTGATGAAAAGAGATAAGTGGTATTAGATAATTGTGTTTAATTTAAAGAAATGAAGGTTTAAGTTCTTTAAGGGGATATTTTATGGTTAACTTTAACATTATATCTGGCGTAAATCTGTATAACTGGGTAGAATAATTGGTTGACTTATAACAAACTATAAACTCAGTATAAGAAAGATTTTATTTACTATAATGGAGGCTTATAAAAAATTTGTTGAGCTAAAAAGGTATAAATAGACCTCTTAGTAGTTTTAAAATTTTAAGCCCAAGAAAGTTTTTGTAGAACATTAACTCAGTCTGTGAGACATATAAAGTTGGTTTTATTAATGGATTAAACTAGGAATGGTAATGAACAATTTGAGATATAAAACAAAGTAATAAATTTATTGAATATTTTAGAAATGATGATAATGTAAATCTAGTGAAGTCAGAACCTTGTTGTACAATTAAATAAAAAGAAAACAATAGCTACAATGTCTTATATTTTCTCTCATAAGTGAGGTTAATTAGAATCAGGGTGTTAGTAAAAAGCTCTTTGGAATGTATTAAGTAATGACTAAGCAAAAAGTTCAGTAAGAAAATTGTTGGAAGATGTTTCCTAGATAACACAGTGCTTTCTAGAAATGATATATACATATGCAACTTCAAAAAAGGCTTTAAATTGAACACCTCCACTTTAAAACTATGGCTCTTGAATATTATCAGAAATTAGATTAGACTAATAACATTAAGGATACTTCTAATTTATGAGTTATGGGGCTGATTGTCCTAAATACAATGATGCAACTATCTGTTATATAAAGGATTAGTAGCGTGACCTCACAAGGATAAAAACCTCAATATATGCCATAGCAAGGAAACAGCTAACAAAAAAATCCAACATAAAGATCCAGGTGCAGTAAAATTAGTAGAACCAGCCTTGAAAGAGCACAGGCTTGTAAAGCTCATAGGGCACAAGCTAAAGCAATAAAATGTCTTATTATCTAAAGATATCTAATTATTATAATTTAAATATGATGCAAAAATAGTTATGCCATAAAAAATGGACTTCAATTTAGACAATTTCAGATGCTCTTACATTTCTACACAGTCTTAGCCTTTCACAAATCTACTACAATATAACCTTGCAATTGATAAAATAACTTAGTAAAATAATATAAAAATTAAGCACATTACTTGTCATCTAAGATATTTGTTGTTTATTAGTAGAAAGCCACTTATTTCTCTCACATAGCTCTATGTACAAACGCCACAAATAAGTTATGCACAGCATGCAATGGAATGGAATCCCAAAAGCACATACTACTTAAGTATAGCAATTCTTACTTAGTGAATGAGGAATCAGTACATCTTAAACAGCTATGCACATTTGTCCAATCACGCACAATCAATAAATATTTTCATTCTATATCCCAAAACTAGTCATTGAGCATAACTTTTGAAATATTACGCTACCCTAGATACTTGGTTCCTTTAGATATAGTTATTGGACACCATAGAATAATGGCGGCAAACCCCATAAAGGATCCCACTGACTCAGTGAAAAAGACCAGAACCAATCCAAACCCTACAGCAAAACCAGGTTGCCAACATGTGCATCCACCAAGACCACTCACTCCCAGTTGGAAGCTGCAAATGAAGATTCTACCCCACGTTACACTGATAACAGTGTGTTCATTGCAAACCATACTGCTGATGAACCCATTTTAGCTGACCCTATTGGACATTCTCCTTATTGACTTAAGAAAAAAAATGTTGGAGGTATTAGTGCTCCCAAATCTGCTACCATGATTGGCTCATCTCCTGTCTGATCATCAATTAATATTGTGGATATCAATGATATGATTACCCACAGTGAAAAGACCTTGGCAGATTCTCAGTGGAATCCTAACTATCAGAAAAATATGGCTTATAACAAAAAATGGCTTAAAAAGGTTTTAACTAATAATAGGATTACTCTGACTTCTCAGCTAAATTTGGGGTGTTCATCACCACACGGGTTCAATCACCTCTGAGGTGAGAAGATTTTACCTGTCAATGATTAGGTGTGAATTAGCCAATCATTACCACTCAGATCTGAAACCTCCTGAGGTGAGAAGATTTCACCCATCAATGATTGGGTACAAATTAACCAATCATTATCACCCAAGTCTGACCACCACCGAGGTGCAAAGATTTTACTCAACAATGATAGGGTAAAAATTAACCAATCATTACCACACGAGTCTGACCACTGCCAAGGTGAGAAGATTTTACTCACTGGTGATTGGATACAATACATCAAAATTACCACACAGGTCAGTTTTTCCTCAAAAATATTTATCTTCGATCTGATAGGCCAAAAGCCTATATTTCCTAATTTAGATGACTCAGCTTTATATACTTTTGCCTCAAATACCCATGGTCTCAAAATCTGAACTAGTTTAAATAGGAAAAACTAGTATTGAGAAAAGGACCTTTATTTGGGTTTGCCCTGCTTAAACAATAAAAAACTTAAAAAACTTTAACAAAGTGCTATTTATTACTTTTATTAAAAAGTAAATTTCTCACTTTAAACAAAATATTTGTGGCATCCGTTGGTGGATCCCACAAACTGGTGCTCACTACAGGGGCTCACCCTGAATACTTTGATAAGTATTAAAGAAATGGAGAGTGTCACCCATTGGGTGCAAAATGGGGAAGGGACTGAAGATGATGATCAAATGGATAGCCCTACCACTTTGATATTTGGAGAAGAAGAACAATTTGAATGCATATTAATACCTGAGTCTCATTGCATCACCTGGCCAGCTACTGAAGCCATGAGAGACCTTACTCATGGTATCCTTAACCCTGGCGACATTGCATCTCGTGAATGAGCGTCATTGGTAGAGGAACGCCACTTGTTTCTCTATGAGACTAGTGTCCTCCCAGAGACCTATGGCCAGCTTACAAATTTGACCACCTACGTACGCAAGTTTGCTCACCCTGCCTTGGTCCATATGATGCATCTCTTAGCCAGCCATCATGAAGAGCTTCATCAACACCTAGATACCCATGCAGCTCTGAATTTAGCCTATGATAAGTTGTATCAACTGACCTCCAAACATCTTGGAGCAGTTAGATCTGGTGTGGAAGCTAATTGCAACTTCATCATACAGCTGCATGACCAACTTACTACTATGGACACTGGGATTGTAAAGTATGTTGAGGAGGCCATGAAGATATTCCAGGATGAACTGAACGCATCCTCCACTAGCACCCGCTCATTGTTGGAGGAGTTTGCTAAAGAACTTGAAAAGCAAAATGAGCAAACGCATTGTGACCTTTCAGCCCCTGACTCCATCCTTCAAGAGAAATATGAACAGCGTGTGGCTGTGGTGGAGCGGCAGTTAATTCAGGCCTTTTTGTGTGTTGATGAGCTTGAACATCATCTGTTGCTTGAACCATCTAGCGCCACCACCACCCTCGCAGCCAAGGTTGTTCAGCTAGAAAAGGAGCTAGCTCTCAAAGCTTCATTTGAAAATACCAAATATTTGGCACATCGCCTGACTGAATGCAAAATTGAAGCAAAAATAAAAGCTTCGCTGGAAAGCCCTGTGCTGTTGAAGGAAGTATTTAGTCAACTAACGCAGGTCGAGCGGAAGTATGAACAGATTAAGGAGGGGGTACAAGGCCCCAGCTCCCACTCTCGTGATGATGAAGAGTGTAAACAAATGAAAGAAGAGCTGAAGAACCACGTGAAAGCCGTGGAAACTGCTCAATTAAACCTAAGCTCAATGGTGTCACAACTCCATTTTCAAGTCACTGCAATGGAGAGCTGAGTGGAAGATTTTGAAACTCATAAATCAGGGATCGAAGCTCAACTGAGACTATGTGAATCTGGGCCCCTAGAAGCCCTCTCTAAAATGGAAACCTGGCTTGAAGCCATGCAAGATCAGTTTGATCGCCTTTCACGTATCTTTGATCAGTTAAGCTACCGCTCTGAAACCTCAGAAGTAGAAGCTCCAGCTATTCATACCCTTACCAGGAATGACTATAAATCATTCAAACCAACGTTTAAAGACAAGTTTATCCCTGGCAAGGGTAGCATTGCTTTGTTTTTATACGTTTATGAAGTAGCTATGGAAGGGGTGACTGATCGTCAAAAAGCCAAACATATCCTTTCCTGTTTGGGCTGCATGGCACAGGAGGTGATGGTCCCACATATGGATGCTCTTAACACATGGTCCAAAGTTAAAGAGGCCCTCATAAACATGTTCTGTTCAAAACAGGCTTCAAGTATGAAAAGGCAAGCTTTTATGCGTATGAGTATCCAAAAAGGAGAGTCAGTGGTCTCCTTTGCGGAACAATTTTATATGGAAGCACAGATGTTGTTAACTTCCAAGATGTTGACTTTAGATGATGCTGTAGCCGCCATTTTGACTGGAGTGGCTACTTACCCATCACTAGCAATGCACATCACCTCAGTTAAACGCTATTTCTATACCATTCAAGATATCAAGGAGGCGTTAATAGATGTCACTGATTTCCATAAGCCTGAAGTTTCATGCGGAGCAGTATCTCATCCTCACGTTTTAACCATTGAGGATTCAAAGCCTAAGCCTCAGGCCTTAGCTATTGAAGACAAGCAAGAGCCCCTTCAGATAAAGTCCCTGAAGAACAAAACCCCAAAGCAAAACGTCCTGAACGCCCTCGGTGTGAATACTGCAACAAGTTTGGACACAAGGAGGCTGTGTGCTGGAAAAAGAAAGCTGATGCCGAGGAACAGGAGCAGGGAAAAAAATGTCAGCATATGAAAGGCACACCTATTGCTGACAAATCTCATGTGCCTGACTCATTTGACCAACTTATGCCATTACCTCGCGTTAATAATACTCCAGGAGATGATTCTGAGGGGGGTACAGATGAGGTTGGCTATTACATTGTAGGAGTATCTGCTGAAGTGGAAGTCCCCAATTGCTTGAATGCTGGAGGAGTGGATGAAGCCACCATACCTGAAGAGATGTATCTTAGCCAAATTCTAGGGGAGCCAGTCATTATCAATACTGCCAGCGATGCAGATGAGGTGATGTCTCACCTTATTCACCTTATCCAGCATTGCTATACCATGAAGTCCATCCAGGAAATTACCCTGATACCGCATGCAAATTAACCTCCAATTTCCATCTTAAGGAGGTCTTAGCGCTATCGCCCACTTTTGGGGGGATACTTATGAAGGTCAAAGTGGTTATCCAAAAAGTTTGGGTGATGGCTATCTTAGATACAGGCTCACCGGTGAACATAATCTCCTCCAAGTTGATGAAAAAGATCCAACTTGCACCTGACTTGGAGTACAACTAAGACTTTGGAACCACTGGTCCTAACAACACCCACGCAATGGGTGCTTACTCATCCCTTCCCTAAATATTGGGAAGCTTATTCTATCAGCCCCCGCAGTGGCTTTGGATAATATCGCTTATGATATGCTTATAGGTTCTCAGTTTATGATTGAATATGACGGCATTATCAATATAAAGCAAGGGTTCTTGTCGTTGCTCAATTATGAAGTCCCCTTAGTTTTAACCAATACAGAACCCAGCAAGATGGAATACTCTTGCATGTATACCAACCTCGCAAAAACAGGGACTAAAGAAGGGCAGGCTGCCAATGAGCTCCGCACCCCCTTCCTACATTTCAAGTGGCTGATAAGGTGTTATACTACCATACCCGCATCACCCCAAGAAGAGGTAAGCTTGGTTCTATTTGGGAGGGACCTTTCTCCATCAGCTACAAAAGAGGCAATGAATACTCCATCAAATCATTAGCCACAGGAGTAACTATAAGCTGGGTACATAGCCGTTTCCTACAATCCTACACCCCTCCCAACATTCTTGAGGGGGCAATGTCAGACATTCTCCTTCTCGACTTAAGAAAAAGAATGTTGGAGGTATTAGTGCTCCCAAATCTGCTACCATGATTGGCTTATCTCCTGTCCAATCATCAATTAATATTGTGGATATTAACGATATGAGTACCCACAGTGAAAAGACCTTGGCGGATTCTCAGTGGAATCCTAACTATTGTAAAAATATGGCTTATAACAAAAAATGACTTAAAAAGGTAATAAATAATAATAAATTTTTCTGACTTCTCGGCTGAATTTGGTGTGTTTGTCACCACATGGGTTTAATCACCTCTGAGGTGAGAAGATTTTACCTGTCAATGATTGGGTGCGAATTAACCAATCATTACCACTCAGATTTGATCCCTCCCAAGGTGAGAAGATTTTACCCATCAATGATTGAGTATGAATTAACCAATCATTACCACCTGAGTCTGACCATCGCTGAGGTGCAAAGATTTTACTTGATAATGATAGGGTAAAAATTAACCAATCATTACCACACATGAGTCTAACCACTGCCAAGGTGAGAAGATTTTACTTAACAATGATAGGGTAAAAATTAATTAATCATTACCACACGAGTCTGACCACCGCCAAGGTGAGAAGATTTTACTCGCTGGTGATTGGATAAAATACATCAAATTGTTACCACACAGGTTGGTTTTGCCTCAAAAATATTTATCTTCGATCTGATAGGCCAAAAGCCTATATTTCCTAATTTAGATGACTCATCTTTATATACTTTTGCCTCAAATACCCATGGTCTCAAAATCTGAACTAATTTAAATAGGAAAAACTAGTATTGAGAAAAGGACCTTTCTTTGGGTTTTCTCTGCTTAAACAATAAAAAACTTAAAAAACTTTAACAAAGTGCTATTTGTTAATTTTATTAAAAAGTACATTTCTCACTTTAAACAAGATATTTGTGGCATCCGTTGGTGGATCCCACAGACCCCACCTTGACTTAGGAAGATTGTGACACCAATTCTTAATTGGATGTTTTACCCACCACAAAGTGTCAGCGGCAGAATTAACTGTTAACACAGAAACCACCCATGGTAGTGATATGGTTCAACCATCAACAACTTAATAATACTGACTGTTGAGACCTGGCAAGAATTGAGTGATAACGCTGGATCAAATGACTGTAACCATAACCCCCAAAAAATAGAATTTAATCAATCCAGGAAATGATCTAATTGGTAGGACCCTCCTAGGAGGGTAACCCTAATGATTGGGTGACTACTACTACCTTTAATTGGTTTGATGATGATCCTAGATCCATTAGTTTCTTGACACCAAGCAAAACAAAAGGAAATATACCAATCTGAACCACCAAAACTGAGGACCTGAAGCAGAAAACTCTTATATGACTGTCAAGATTTGAGATAATAAATTAATATCTTGCTCCCAAATTGATCCCTTGTAAACTCTTAAGCCCTTACAATCAAAATCTGTTCCTGAAGGCACCAAAGGTAAATTTAATCAGAAAGCATTTCAATTTATTTGAGGTACGCTGACCAGGGGATGGACAGTACTGAAACTCAAAAACAAAATGAAATAATTTGATTGAAAGAATGACTGGGAAGACAAAACAAAAACAACAAACCAGGCAGGGAGCGGAAACTGCTAACCCACCATGGCTGAGGGTGAGGGGGGTTGGGTGGTTTGTCTGCAGATGAGTTCACCATAACTATGTCATGTTGGCTGGAGAGATGGACTAAAGAGGAGAGCCAGGGCGTTGGGGAATCAGCGTAGTGTGGGTATATGGCGGTATAGTATGTGTTCTCCACCTCCTCATCAAGATTAGTGTGGTAGACCGCTTCAAAAAATCTACTATGTGAAGTTCAGCTTGAATGTGGGCTTTGGGGAGTTGAGCAAAATCGGAGATACTCTGGCAGGTTATTTTAGAAGATGGGTTAAAATCTGCTAGTTTAGCAACATGCATGACAGCAGCTTCAGCCTCATCAAATAGTTTTGAGATATTGCTGCAGGAAGATTCAGGAAAGCTTGGGGAAAGTAAAGTGTGGGCAGCTTTAATTGGTATTGAGCCACTGATTTGGCCACTGCTTTGCTTAGGTTTGGGCAATGGGGAGAGGCCACCGCAGCTAAGGTGAGCTGGTGGTCACTTTGGTAGGGGGCAGCATTGGGTTTAGGAGTGAAACGTTTGGGGGTGGGGTACCATCAAAATCAGAAATGAAAAATATGGCCTGACCATATTCAAACTGGCCGAGAGGTTGACCATTTTGCTCACTCATGATAAACGTTACCTGATTCATCAATCTCAGCCAATAGGTCCCATGAATTCTGATTCATGAGAATAGTGGTGTTAAAAGTTGGATGAGTGGTAGTGAGCGAATGGGTTGCTTGGGAGTGAATAGCGGTTCAAGCCTTACTCTGATTGGCAGGAGTAGAATTGGGTGGGTTAATGTGGGTGGTTGATTTGGTGGGGGCCAATTTACCACTCTGGCCCATTGAACAAGAAAGTTGGGTGGGAGGGGGCAGCAAAACGCCCATTCAGAACCCACTGAATGTGGCTCTGAAGCTGCATCAGAGGAAGTGGCTCAGGGGCAAAGTTTTTTGGAATGGTTGAGTCCAAAACAGAGGTGACAAATTTGGCGACCATTATCCACCTGAGCCCAAAAAAGTGCTCAGGTGCTGCTGCAATATGAGCATGGGGGAATTTGGTGGGCTATGGCAGGGTGGTGTGGGATAATGGTGGCAGTTGTTTGAGGGGCAGAAAGGCGCTCCACACTGGAGGGAACAGTGAAGATGAGGTTAGGCTGAGAGCCATACACCATAAGCCTGCCATCAGCTGATTGTACAAAACTTGGGGTGGGAGGTGGGAAGGGAGGGATGCAAAGGGCCACCATTGTGGTGTCTGTAGGCAGGCGAGTTTGGGTAGTAGGGATGGGAGTATTTTAAACATAAGGGAAGTAGAAGATGCTGCAGCGGCCTCCTCCATTTAGAATTCAATATTAAAATAGCCCTTAAAAGGGCGGAAATTGATAAAGCCAGCCAGCGCAAATGTAGCGGTGGCCAATTCAATAGTTGCCTTGTCAGCATACGGGAATAAACGCCTGTAGTCAACTCAGAGGCAAAATTGGATTGTTGATTGAGGGAAGGTGAGAGGATGGTGGTGAGAAGGGTGGATGCATGTCAGGTGGAGTGCTAAATCCTGTAAGGGGACAAAATGGCCAGATGAAGATGGTGGGCTATTCAACCCTGTGCAAACACATTTGTCTACAGGGCAGAAAACACTAGGTAGTGTAGCACTGCTACCTCACATTGGAGCAGCAGGCGGATGATCCGCTAACATATAGTAAAAGGGCGTGGCCAGATGGCAGTGGTAAATTGAAAATTTCTTAATTAATTTTCTAAAAGTGAACTCGAGTGGAAAGAAAAGAATCAGGAAGCATCTCATGCATGTAACTAATGGAGATGCCTTCTGGAATTGCACTTACACTTCCTAAATCTCAAAAGGCGTGACTCTCATCAATGTAGTCACAAAGATGACATTGACAAAAAACAATGAAGGTATCAACTTGGCAGTCAATCCAGAAGGATGTAGAAGATCCTGATCATATGTAACCATGGAGGTCCTCTCAGCAATATGTCCCCACTTGCCCTATAAATATCAAATTCTTTTAACTCAATAAAATATTCTATTTACCCAATCTTTTCGCATTCATAGACCTCTCTGCTAGTTTAACAGCTTTGAAACCTATTTTAAATCTCAGCTTACAGAAAAGAGAACTGTAAAGTTGACATGTGGTTCTCAATACAGGGGGCTCTGAGCTGTACAATTGAAAAATCTATCATTAAGAATGGAGAACATTAGCAATCAAGAAGTTCAATTCACTGAATGGTCAATTTGCATAACCTGATGGATTACATCTCAGTTTGAAGTAAATTACTCTCCATCCTGAAAGCTTACATTTTTAGGCCACTTTTCAATTCACCCTACCTTCTGTTGATCAAGATTAATATCAACTCTAATATGAGAATCTTAACAAGGTTATTTAACAACTCTTGAATGGCATCTACTCCATGGGAGGACACTCTAATCATTCCAAAGCCTCCTCTGTGCCTTCCACAATGTGAAATTTATATACCTCAGCTCTACTACCCTCAGGAGAACTGGCTTTGGGAACTGTTTGCTATCTCTGAAGCTTTGTCCATCCAGCTATACACCGCATATCACAAATAGTTGGTCTACATCACCATGAAGTAGCTCAACAATTAAGGCTTGCACAAACCCTACACTTGAATATTGTTAATCTCTATAATTCTGCCTCCTCTTTTTTATGATAATCAGAAAGCCATTTGTCACAATTCTGATATGACTGGACGATATGCCCTCAGTTGTGATGGCGGAATGGATTGGATCTGTTGAGTTTACTATGAGTATCTATTAATTGAGTGCCTTGACATAAAGTGATATTAGGTTATTGAGAATTTGTCTCAAATTAGGTGATGGCGAAATTAATGAATGAAGAATTGATGGAGCCAATGAGATATGGCGAATTAAATTACTAAGCTGTATAAATGGTAGCATCCAAAGTCGCTACAATATAGGTGAGACAAGTTGATCAAAGGTTGGTTGTTGTTAAGTAAGTTAAAAGTAAGCGGAACAGGAAGAATACGCGATATTAAATATATCAAATAAAAGAAGTTTTGGGAGAAAGTGCTCCATATTTATTTGAAAGTTTATTCTGTTGTTTCAAGGGCAACGATCATCATATTGTTGTTCCTACTTGCTCAGTGGGTTGAACCCTGTGCAAATCCGTCAGTATATATCTGAATATCGCCAATTTTATAAAAGTGTTGCTCACTACAGGGGGCCCATTGATCAGATATAAATGATTAAAAGTCAGTTTTCAGCAATGTTGCATTGAGTTGTTTTGATAAATATCCTACCCAAATCTCTGGGTCATTTGCCTATGTGGAGCTAAAACTGGCATTGGATGCTGTGCTCAAAAAACAAGATGAGCTGCTCCAGGAGGTCCACTGAACTAAGCTGCCCCCATTCAATCGTGAAGGGAATATTCATGGGTACTTTAAGTGATTTGAGATTGCAACTGAAGGAGTCTCAGATTGATGAATAGCAAAATTGTTCATTTCTTCCTTGGATGTTGGAAGTGCTGATCAAGTCATCTGCTACCTTTCAGGTAGCTCCCCTATATCCAAGAAGTCAAAAATATGGTGCTGCGATTGTTTGGCAGAACTGAAAAGATGTCCCAGAAGAAGGTCGAAGTTTTGACCATCAGTTTTAGCGGAATGAAACTCTCACCACTTTTGCTGAGCGCTTTATGGTGGAAGCTCACATGCTAATTGGGGCCGGAGTTTTATTTGAAGATGATGTGTGTATTGCAGTGACTTCTGCTGTAAAGCCGTACCATGAGCTACATAATGTAATGGCCACACTATTGGATGAGGATGTACCTTTGCTTAAAGTTGTTCAGTTCTTGTACCGCATATCAGCAACTTCCCTCCACCTAATGCTGATCAGAATCCTACTGCTTTAACTGCTTGTTAAATTTTGATGGTTGACTCAAAATAAACCCTTTGATAAAACCATAAAAGCTAATATATTGCTCCCATTGATGGATCCTTTGATCCTTCCCAATTTATCCACATAACTAGATTCATCCCAAAACTGCCTCAATTGTACTTAAATCATCCCAATTATCATAGCTAATAATAGTTATGATATAATTACTTTATGGTTAATTTATGGGAACCACTTGGGTGAACCAAATGAATCTATGGCACAAACTTAATTGAATTTATGAATGTAATGCATATATGATTAGTGAATAATAATTTTCATGTATGTCAATCACCATAATTGGCATGATAGTACTTACATATGGACTTCCCAATTAGGGAGTACCAAGTATTATCAAGAGGGTTGCTGACGTCCCAATTAAGGGTGCATCATTATTTGAATTCTATATATTCTTTTCCCCTACTTATTTTATTTTTTCAGCTGTATGATGAAATATAATCAGGTTGAATAAAAGGCAAATATACACCGCTGAGGTGCTAATATTATGCCTAAAATCTTCCTAATTACAAGAGTAGTAGTGCCTCCAATTGGGCTGAAATTATTGTAATTAAGTTAATTCAAGGGATTAATTAACTTGGTGATATTTTAATTGCCACTGCCATAATCCATAGCGGATTGGCATGATTTAATTAACTCATCTGACATATTAGTATGGCCAGGAGATGTCCTAGAGGTATAAAATACTGGCGCCTGGCCCTAAGTAAAATCGTCATCTTTACATATCTTCAAATTTTCATCTTATATCTTTTTTAGTACTAGTTCATCTTATATCTTCTATCTTCTTATATTAATTTGATCTTCATATTAAGAGTGTAGACAAGCATTAGGGGAGCTTGTCATAATTACCTGTGTCTGGAGAGTTCCCTATTAGAGAGGGAAAATTACCCTAGAAGAGATCAAGAGAGTCAGATATTGTTGTTTAGCTTTGTGAGCTTCCAAACAGTTAGGAAATACCATAAGACACATAGCATATTTGAGGATTTATCATCTTGAACTCTTCCTGACTAGTGAAACAGGAATACATTTTATAAGCTTACTAATCCTCAAAAACTCACAAGTGGTGCTCATTACAGGGGGTCATCCAGAAATACACTTCTAATAGGAATTTATGAAAACAGACATTTAAACAAATATTTACATTTGGTACAAAACACCTACAGTCAACCCACAATGAAGAAGGAATGAATTTAATTAATTCCCTCAAAGCAGGCAAAGAGTTTTTTATATAGACCCTTATGCCTATAGATATAATAAAGGTTCTCTTTCTTCCACACAAGATGACCATTAATTACACATAAATCCAGTCTTTAGTAAATTGGGACCAAATGATCAATATGAATGGAATGAATTGAAAGAAAACCCAGATGATGGTGGAAAATCCTCTGATCTTAAGCACACACAAAATCCAATTTTGCCTAATTGTCCTACATGCAATCCTAATGAGAGAGGAGATAAAGCACTGACCACTGAAGGATCAAGCCAAGATGTGATTGACTCAACTAAATTGCCAAAAGTTGTTAAAGATAGTCTTAAGCCACAATCAGCCAAGTTTGAGAATATTATGAAGATGATACAGCTCAATTTTAGATGTGAAATTTAAACTCTATATAACATAACAGGATATGACAGATGGCTTGTTATTAGCTTTTTCCAGAGCAAAGAGTCAATATTTTACATTTTGAAGATCATGGCAAAATTTGATTGGATTATAGCCTGGCAAGGAAAGCTTTTTTGTAAGCTCCAGATTAAAGATTGAATCTGGAATCAGGCCTGCCAGGAGGCCTTTTACCAGCTTTATTTGGCCCTATTAATTGCATCAGTATTGTTCTATCTTGATTTTGACCAAGAGTTTATTTTTCAGAAGGATGCATCATTAACAGAAGTTAGAGCTGTTTTGTCCCAAGTTGTAGAGGATGGTGAGAAACACCCAGTTGCCTTTGCTAGTCGGACCTTAAACGTCCATGAATGGAACTACACAGTGACAGAATGGGAATGCTTGGCGGTCATATATGCCTACAAGCAATTTTAGGTTTATCTCCATGGCACTCACTTTACGGTTGTTACAGACCATTCATCCCTAAGATGGCTGAACAACTTGAAGGAACCTGAGGACCAATTAGCGCGGTGGGCGCTAAAACTTCAAGCCTATAATTACATGATTAAACATCATGCAGGAGTGAAGCACCAAATTGCCGACTGCCTATCCTGTTTACCTATAATTGCCACTGTCAGTTTGGCCGCTGATGAGCTATTTCAAAAGATTGTCAGTGGAGAATTCCAGGATGAGCCCAAATCTGTTCAAAAATTACTCACGGATCTACAAAAAACACTTTGATTGAAAATGGGGTACTGTACAAATTAATTGAAGGAAAAAAGGTTATTTTTCCATGACCCTCAGCCTGAACAGACCTAATAATGGCAGCGCATAAGGCCATAGGTCATGGTGGATTTAAGAAAACGAAGGAACATCTTAAATTGTACTACTACTGGGAGTTGATGCACTTTGATATCCAGGAAACACCAGAGTGTTGTGCCAAATGCCAAGGTGAAAAACCGTTTTAAAAAAGCACATGTTACCAGCTTGTTTGGCCCAAGTTTGCTTAACACCATATCAATAGATGTTATCAAACCACTTCCCACTAGCAACTCTAAGGCCAAATACATCATCGTGGCTATTGACCACTTAACTAAGTGGGTTGAAGCCAAGGCTTTTCGGTAAGTAGGTGAAACAACCCAACTAAGTTTATCCTTGAGAATGTTATCCACAAGCATGGTTGCCCGCAGGTTATTCTAACTGATAATGGAACCAATTTTACAGCCAATGTAATTATGAAGCTTAACCAGCTGATGGGAATAAAAGGTGTACTCTCTGCTCCCTACCATCCTGAGACAAATGGAATAGTTGAGCGCATAAATGGGACGCTTGTGAATATTGTCCAGAAGTCAACATCAAGCAAATCATCTGATTGGAGTACATTCCTAAGCTTGGATGTGTTTGCTTACAACATTTCATATCACTTGGCCACAAAGTTGTCGCCTTTCCAGGTCTTATATGGAAGACATCTGGACCTGCCATCGCTGCTTTATTCAGTCCTAGAAGATCCTGGTGAAAGCAGTTATCCTCAACACATCAAGAAGCTTGCCAAAACCCTAAATAAGTTTAAGCTCAATCCTTCAATAACAGTTTTGCTGTTAAAAAGGACCAACATGAAAAGGATTCAAAAGGTCGATATTAATTGGCCAAATTTGAAGTTGGTGAAGAGGTACTATTTTGTAACACATATGGATTGAACTGATTATAGAAGTTAAATTGCAATTGGGTTGGCCGATTTGTGATTATTTAGAAAACATCGAGGTTTGTTTATGTAATCAAAGACATTAAAACAGGCCATATTTATAATCAAGTCCATGCAAAATTCCTAAGGAAGTTTAGGAAAAGGGCCAATTAAAGAGAAAAAATATAAAAATATATATACACAATTTATAAGAGAATAATAGTTATAAAATATAAGAAAAATATATAAATAGTAAAAAAATGAATTGGTAAAATTAAATACCTAATTAAGGTTTTTATTCCTCCACTTCGAGGGGGAGGTGCCTCAGGACCAGATTCCTCATTCCCATGTACCAATTTTGCCCAATGTAGTTTCTGATTGAAAAAAACAGGGCCAAAAAGATGTCATTAAAGTTGGTAAAAAAATAATACTCCAACAGAGACTCTTAAAGTAATATTAAAAACACACCCATACAAAATGTTTGGCTCAACTAATTGAAATGAGACTTTATTTGGGATTAAGAGCAGTGACTAAATTACAATATGAAGAAGAGGCGTTGTTACCAAATATTGAGGAGGAAATTGGGAAACTCAGGGTTTATGTTCCAGTCAAGTGGGGGAAATGTTGGATTTTGATGGTTGACGAAAAAATAAACCCTTTGAGAAAACCATCAAAGCTGATATATTGCTCCCATTGATGGATCCTTTGATCCTTCTCAATTTATCCGCATAACTAGATTCATCCCAAAAGTTCCTCAATTGTACTTAAATCATCCCAATTATCATAGCTAATAATAGCTATGATATTTACTTTATGGCCAATTATAGGAGCCACTTGGGTGAACCAAATGAATCTACAGAACAAACTTAATTGCATTTATGAATTTAATGCTAATATGATTAATGAATAATAATTTTTATATATGTCAATCACCATAGTTGGCACGATAGTACTTACATATAGACTTCCTGATTAGGAAGTACCAAGTACTATTGAGAGGGTTGCCAACATCCTGATTAAGGGTGTGTCACTATTTGAATCCATATATTCTTTTCCATCAATTGTTGTATTTCATCAGCTGTATGAGAATCAATAGCACTTACACATGGATGGCCCAAATAGGGAGTACCTAGTACTATCAAGAGGCCTGCTGACATCCCAATTAGGGGTGTGTCATTGTTTGAATTCTATATATTCTTTTACTTATTGTATTTCATCAGCTGTATGATGAAACGTAATCAGGCTGAATAAAAGGCAAATATACATCGCTGAGGTGCTAATATTATGCCTAAAATCTTCCCAATTATGAGAGTAGTAGTGCCTCCAATCAGTCTGAAATGATTGTAATTATTTTAATTCAAGGGCTGAATTAACTTGGGATATTTTAATAACCACTGCCATAATCCATAGCAGATTGACATGGTTTAATTAACTCATCTAATAGATGAGTATGGCCAGGAGATGTCCTAGAGGTATAAAATACTGGCGCCTGGCCCTAAGTAAAATCATCATCTTTCCATATCTTCAAATTTTCATCTTATATCTTCCTATCTTAATTTGATCTTCATATTAAGAGTGTAGACAAGCATTCAGGGGAGCTTGTCATAATTACCTGTGTCTAGAGAGTTCCTGATTAGAGAGGGAAATTTACCCTAGAAGAGACCAAGAGAGTTATATATTGTTGTTTAGCTTTGTGCTCTTCTGAAAGTTTAGGAAATATTGTAAGACACATAGCATATCTAAGGATTTATTGGCCAAAACTCTTCTCAACTAGTGAAATAGGAATACATTTTTTAAGCGAGCTAATCCTCAAAAATCACACTTCTGAACCATCATATTTGAGGAACTCTATCAGTCCAGTTCAGATTTCACCAAGTTATCATCAGCAGTTAAACGTCCACCTCATTCCTGCTTATCATCCTCAGGTCCGCTACCACACTAGACCTGTTTATGCTGATCATTGCCAGCCCAACTCTCACAATGAATTGTATCGCATTAATCAAGGACGTGGGCCCTATGGGGTCAGCTGGTTTAATTGCAGTCATCAAGGGCATCTGGCACGATGGTGCCCTACTCAACTGGTCTCTTGTGTACAGCTGGAACAGTACAGCAAGGGAAAAGTCAGAGCGGAGTAGAGAAGGGACTCTCTATCTCCGCTATACCAAACCCAAACATCCCACCTGAACCCAAATTTGAATATTGGAGGAAGTTTCCTTGCATAATGAGTCAGTTTTATATCAGCAGCCGGTTGGAGGGGTGAATATTTTGACACAAGTACAGTCAGCGGCTATGGGGGAAAAGGGGTCTCAGATGCAGGTTGAGCCATACGCTTGTCAAATGTTCAACCAAGTAACCCCTGAAAAGTTAGACCCCTCCTCAGATGCACCTTTCTTACAAGCAGTAAGCATCGCCCTTCCAGTCCAAACTATTATAAAACAATAAATCAGAATTGGTGAGGGGATTGCGTGTTTCCTTGGAAACAGGGATTCTTAGATGTCCATGTTATCAACATTGAGATGCATCTTACTCCAAATGTACTTACTGTGATCTGGTTGTAGCTAAGACCCAAGTCCGTGCCATCATAGATACTGGTGCACCTGTCAACATAGTCTCCACCAAATTGGTGTCCAGGTTAGCATTAAAACCAGATGTGGAACACCAGATGGTATACGGCACTGCTGGAGTGGAAAATACAGTCTCTGAGGGTGCATACAGTGCCCTTCCGCTGAGATTTGGTTCTATTGTTGTGGTAGCTCCAGCTATAGTGTTAACAAATAGCAATTACGATCTGTTAATTGGAACAGCCTTCTTGCGACACTATGGGGCTGTTATTGATATGACAAATGAGACTTTTGAAATATTGGGTCAGCGAATCCCAATCCACTTTACCTCTAGTGGAGTACTAAAAGACCTGGTGCATATGGGGAATATAAATCTAGCTTATAGTGACGGAGTAGTCCCAGTGCACTACCATCGGTTAAAGGGCAAGACCTGGGCCCTTCCTCAACAGATATATGAATATCAAGGGCTGCCGCTCAGAGCTGCCAGACCTATATCTATTCCATCAGGGCATCAAGTTATAGTGAACACTGACTTGGTGATTGAAATTCCAAACGGACTCTATGGGGAGGTTATTGGGCCATATCAGCAATCACGGCTTGAGCCCCACGTGGCTCCAGGTATTATTTTACCAGGGCATGGGGAGATCAAAGTTTTTCTCGCAAATCTACAAATGGTACCACTGCAAATCCGCCACCACCAAATAGTGGCATATTTACACTTAATCCCTGTTGAGGATTTTCTTTCAGTTCATGACTTCAGGTCACTGGAGGAATTTGGTCTGCCGTCCACACCACAGCTCAGTGTAATGGCAGTTGTTTCATGTGATGAATTAATGGGGCTGTCAGAATCGCAGAAGTATAGGGCAATCGCTTTATTTCAAAAATATAAAGAGATTTTTGCTGTCAATGACCATGATTTATGATGCGCGCAAGGGGTAGTTCATAATCTGGACACTGGAGATCATCCTCCCATCAGGTCAAGGCCAATCCGTCAATCAAGGGTGGCGGAAGAAGTAGTGACTGAGGAAATCGACAAGCTATTAGTGCAAGGGATGATTGAACCATTAAAGAGTTCATGGGCTTCACCTGTTCTGATTGTTAAAAAAATGGATGGCACCAACCGCGTAGTAATAGACTACCAGAAGCTCAACAGCATCACTAAAAAGGACTCATATACCTTACCATGGATTGATGACGTTTTAGATTGGCTAGGGGGAGCTCGTTTCTTCTCTGTTATGGACCTGATCTCAGGCTATTGGCAAATCGAGTTGCCACCGGTGGAGCAGGAGAAGTGCGCTGTAAACACATCCAATGGTCTTTTCCAACCAACCTGGATGCCACAAGGGCTGTGTAATGCCCCAACTACATTTCAACGGACATGGACACTATTCTTGGGGACCTAAAACTGTCATGCATCCTTGTATACCTTGATGACAACGATGTTTTCTCCCAAACCTTCTCCAAACACCTTGATCATCTTGAAGCTGTATTTCGCTGGCTTGTTGAGGCCAATATCAAGATCAAACCCCGGAAGTGCCACTTCTTTAAGGACCAGCTGGAGTACCTGAGGTTTATGGTTGATGCCACAGGGCTGAGACCTCAACCAGCCAAAGTGGAAGCTATTCAGAAAATGAATCCACCCAACAGCAAGCGGGATATACAGGTCTTTTTGGGAATGGTCATATAGTACCGGCGCTTCTTCCCTAATTTCAGCTGTATTGGAGGCCCACTATTCAAGTTATTAAGGAATTACACTACTTTTGAATGGATGGAATGACAACAACATGCTTTTATTATGCTTCAAATGGCACTGACCAGCGCGCCAGTGTTACGCTATCTAATTTTAAAAAGAGTTCATTATTCAGATGGATGCATCCCTTTTCGCCGTGGGGGGAAGTCTTATCCTAAAAGATGAGGAAGGAGAGGAACACCCCATAGCATATTGCAGTCATAGCTTGAACAGTGTCAGACATTCTCCTTCTCAACTTAAGAAAAAGAATGTTGGAGGTATTAGTGCTCCCAAATCTGCTACTATGATTGGCCCATCTCCTGTCCAATTATCAAATAATATTGTGGATATTGATGATGTGAGTACCCATGGCGGATTCTTGGTGGAATCCTAGCTATTGGAGAGTTATGGTTTATCACAAAAATGGGATAAAAAGGTAAATACTGATAATAGGATTACTCCAACTTCTCAGCCAAATTTGAGGTGTTCAATATCGCCTGGATCTGAACCCTCTCGAGGTGAGAAGATTTTACCCATCGATGATTGGGTGCAAATTAACCAATAACTTATCACGTGAGTCTGAACACCGCTGAGGTAAAAAGATTTTACTCAACGATGATAGGGTGAGAATTAACCAATTAATACCATATGATACTGATAACCGCCGAGGTGCAAAAATTTTATGCAATGATGATAGGGTGCGAATTAACCAATCATTACCACTCGAGTCTGACCACCACCAAGGTGAAAAGATTTTACTTGACGATGATAGGGTAAAAATTAACCAATCATTACCACATGAGTCTGGCCACCACCGAGGTGAAAAGCTTTTACTTGCTGGTGATTGAATACAATCTATTAAATCATTACCAAATGGGTCATTTTGCCTCCAAACGTTTATCCTCAATCTGATAGGCTGAAAGCCCATATTTTCAATCTTGATAACTCAGCTTTTTATTCTTTTGCCTCAAATACCCATGGTCTCAAAAATTGAACTAGTTTAAATAGAAAATACTAGTATTGATAAAAGGACCTTTCTTGGTTTTGCCACGCTTAAAACAATAAAAAACATAAAAACTCTAATAAAGCATTATTTTATACTTTTATTAAAAAGTAAGATTCTCACTCTGAGAAAATATTTGTGGCATCCGTCGGCAGATCCCACAAACAGCCATGAACACAATTATACTGTGACCAAGTGGGAGTGCTTAGTGGTGATCTAAGCCTATATTCAATTCTGGGTGTATCTGCATGGGGTGAAATTCAAAGCTGTAACGGATCATGCCTCACTATGCTGGTTACAAAATTTGAAAGAACCAGAAGGGCGCCTGGCCTGATGGGATCTTAAATTGCAAGCATACAATTTTGAAATTCTTCATTGACCTGGAGTAAAACACTAGAATTCCAATTGTTTATTGAGATTGCCAACAATTACAGTTACGGCAGATGTAAGTGATATAATGTCTGACAAAATGATCTGCGGAAATTATGACAATGAACCTCCCCAAGTGATCAAAGCATTAAATGAAATAAGAGCGAATACCTTCCAATGGAACGGGGAACTGTACAAGTGGATCAACAATTCTATGTTGAATTTTCCATGACCCTCAGTCCGGTCAGGAATTATTATGAGTGCCCACAAGGCAGTTGGACATGGGGGGTGCATAAGATAATGGAGTTGTTGCGCCCTCAGTACTACTGGGAAAGTATGAACTTTGATGTGCTCAAAACCATTTCCTGTTGCCATCAGTGCCAAGTGGAGAAGCCATTCCTCCATAAGACTTTGTATCAGGTAGTGAAACCACACTTTGCTTGGCATATTGTTTCCCTGGATGTTGTTGGCCCCTTGCCAACTGGAGCTAACTGGTGTAAGTACATTCTTGTGGCTATCGACCAATTGACCTGGTGGGTCAAAGCTAGGGCAATACGAGATTTGGGGGCAGTTACAGTGGCCAAGTTCGTGATGGAGTGTTTTATTCAGGACATGGAAGCCCTCAGTTTATTCTCACTGACAACGGAACAAACACCACCTCACACATCCTCCCCAAACTGAACGATCTTATGGGTATCCGCAGGGTTCTAACGACCCCATACCACTTTAAATCTAATGGAATGGTCAAACAAGTGAATGGGACTCTGGTGAATATCCTACACAAATTAGTAATGGATCGACCATCTGATTGGACCTCCCTTCTTTCCACTGCTGTGTTCACCCATAACATCAGTTACCATTCCGCCATGAGGAAAAGACCATCACAACTGCTTTACAGCTGACACCTAGCTCTTCCAGCGTTACTTTATTTGTGTGTAGAAGACACTGGCGGAATGGAACCCCGCCGCTATTAGACTAACCTTACAAACATTCTGATCAAATTGCAGACTGAATCATATTCCTTTAGCTTATCCAAGAAGTTTAGGAATCAGGCTGCCAATCAGGTATGTCATAGTGGGTTGGCGCAGTTCAAGGAAGGTGATATGGTTCTCTTCCATGACCAACATGGGTTTGGCCAGAAACTCAAGTTGGCCAGAATCTAAATTGGGCCATTCAAAGTTATTGAAAAGACAGGTGTGGATGCATATACTATCAAGGACCTCACTAGCGGTCATATCATCAACCAAGTGCATGCAAAGTTCCTCTGTGTGTATAGACAATAGGAGCCTTATTGTCCAGTCAAGGGGGGGTAATGTTGCGATTCTGATATGACTGGACGATATGCCCTCAGTTGTGATGGCGGAATGGATTGGATCTGTTGAGTTTACTATGAGTATCGATTAATTGAGTGCCTTGACATAAAGTGATATTAGGTTATTGAGAATTTGTCTCAAATTAGGTGATGGCGAAATTAATGAATGAAGAATTTATGGAGCCAATGAGATATGGCGAATTAAATTACTAGGCTGTATAAATGGTAGCATCCAAAGTCACTACAATATAGGTGAGACAATTTGATCAAAGGTTGGTTGTTGTTAAGTAAGTTAAGAGTAAACGGAACAGGAAGAATACGCGATATTAAATATATTAAATAAAAGAAGTTTTGAGAGAAAGTGCTCCATATTTATTTGAAAGTTTATTCTGTTGTCTCAAGGGCAACGATCATCATATTGTTGTTCCTACTTGCTCAGTGGGTTGAACCCTGTGCAAATCCGTCGGTGTATCTCTTGAATATTGCCAATTTTATAACACTATTATTGACAATTGCCAACTTATTAATGAGGCTTTTAACTAACTTGGTATGTTATATAGTGGATCTCAGGTTAACTTGAGGATCAGCTTCATCAAAATATACAACTCTTCAAGTCCACCTGGAGCTAATGTCTTAATCAGATTGAGGTCCTCATTCAGTTGCTCAAACAATGTTATCAGAAGTTAGTCTCTCACGATAGCTTCCCAGGAACTGAGGGGCCTGAGGGGCCAAGAGGACCAGATAGACCAGAAGGGCCTTAAGCTCCTTATGGACATCAAGGGCCATCGAGTTCCTTGATGCCAACTCTTGACAATCATAACAACTCTTGGAAATGAGACGTCCTGGCAGTGCTTGCACTTTACAAAACCAAATAATAAATGTGGCTTAAGGATGTAATCTTTACTTATATGGGGTCCCCCTTGATTATATGGTCTCAAATGATGCTTTGTAAGATGAGATGGATAATTTCAGTGAATTTTATAAACTCAACAATATTCACATCTTGCAGCTTAAGAAAACCTGCCAAGACTTTAAAACTTGCTTAAGTGACTGTGAAAGTCAGCTGCAACTCCAATATACCAGAATAAGATTTGAAGGAGCGAGTTGCCCTTAAGGCCTTTGTTTTTTAGCACTAGTAGTGCCCAACCCAAAAAGGGAAGCCGCCACGTATCACCCTTAAGGCCTTTGTTACCTCTTTAAACCACCATTGGGATGAAGTTCAGGAGGACCTATAGGGAACAAGATGCCGATTGGACCAACAGGCCCCTTTAAAAAATGTAAAAACTGAAAATTCTGATCCTGCACCAATTCCTTCCATAAATACTCTTTCCACTCCTATTGTGACTAACTTTGAGCCTAATTTAAAGAAATAAAATACTTTAATAAAGGAAAGTATAGCCTCCTTTCTCTAAACTTATGAGAGCTTGATGGAGGAGGCCACTAACCAATAGAAGGTGAAGCACTTCCATTACTGTCTGGATAGTATGGCTCATGAAATTATGACTCTGCATTTAGAGTAATGTCACACTTGGGGATAGTCCTTACCTCCCTAATTTAGGAGTGTAGAAGAAACCATACCATGAATAATCAAAAGCAGGCGTTCATGGCCATTTGTTCAAACAAAAATAAAGTCCTTTGGAGTTTTCCAGCTTATTCTATGCCCAAGCACAACCCTTGTTTACCAATAACTGTACTAAGCTGGATGACGCCATAGTCATGGTAATCTCTGCATTAGGGTTATTACCCTGAGGTCTAACTGCATATGATTTTACAGAAGAGCAACTTCATCTTCATCCAGGAAATTAAGGAAGCTCTTAACAAAATCCTTGCGTCTAACTTGAGCTCTTAATTCTCTGCTTCTACTTCTCCCAGCCATCTCAAGTTCATGTTGTTGAGAATCAGAAGAGCCCTCACATCGATGAATCCCCCCCCCTTGGGTTGGGACCATCTAGTACTAAAAAAAAAAAGAGCCCTAAACCTCAATGCATTTACTGCAACAGATTCCTTCATAGCGTCAAGAAGAGTTTGAATAGACTTGCTGAGGAGGCGGGGAAAGGGAAGTCAGCATGAAGAACGAGGCTCTTCATGCTAACATCCCTGTATCACCCTTAAAGAAATTAGCAACCTTTAATGAGTCTGATATCGTTGTTCCAGGGGGAGATGAATCAGTACCCATTGATAATAAAGAACTTATTAATGCTTATTCTTCTTTTGATGAATCTCATATGTATTTCCATCTTCCCTCTTAATTTGGGAATTTTGTCACAAAATTCAAAGTTTGAGTTCACAAGGTATATGTCCATGCCATCATTGACAGTGGTTCCCATGTGAATGTCATTTCATCTAAGTTAATGAAATGCATCAAGCTAGCTCCTGACTTGCCTCATTACGTGATATAGCACAGCTAGACTGCAATACATTCAGTCAATTGAGGCCTATTACTCACTACTCATTTCTTTGGCAATTTGTTATTAGATACCTTGTCCAGTGCGCTAGAAACCCCTTGTTATGATCTCCTCCTAGGAACTCAGTTTCTCCTTGACTATTCCTCCGTTGTACACTATGGTGAAGAGTTCTTATCACTTTTAAAACATAAAGCTCCATTGGTTTTTGAGACCTCCTGACATGCCAGGATGGAGGGCATATATTGGGCCTGCCTGTTAAAAAGTGAAAGTCAGATTGATAGGCTCAAATATCATGTGAGAGGCTCTCAGGTACAGGTACCATCTCCTGAAGTAGATGTCCAGGAGGGCATGTCATCTATTTACCAAGTTGACTACTATACCGCCAAAAGTACCAGGTTTTTGTTGATACTAAGGTACATATTAATATTCCCTTGAGACTATTGTTAGAAATACAAGGTGTAAATAACCCATCAATTAGGAGAATCCTGACTTTCCTGGGAATTTTAATTCCTGCTTATGCTGGATTTATATCAGTGCTGCTGACTAACCTCACTGACAAACCTAGGACAGTGGTTTAATATCAGCCAATTATGTTTGCCTACTTCCTGTAGAAGCCATTGACATTGTATGTAACTTTTGAAGTTTAAGGGATTTTGAGCTAGAATTGTCTCCATCAGTAGCTCAAATTGATACTTTATTAGGCAAGAGCTCACAGTGAGCAACGGAGCCAAGTTTAAAAATTACTAGAAGAATGCTCTGAACATTTCTCACCCTCCACCTATAATTTTGGATAAAAGAAGGACGTTCTACATCATGTTGAGACTGGGAAGATCAACCCATTCAATTCTAACCCTACTAAAAGAGTAGGGTTGAAGAAGCCCAGGTGGCTTTTGAGCTCAAGAAACTACTTGAAGCTAATTTACTGGTGCCTTCCTAAAGCCTTTGGGCCTCCCCTCTCTTGTTAGTTCAGAAGAAGGATGGTAGTTATCGCGTAGTAATGGACTATAAAAGTATTAACTTTATTACCAATAAGGACAGCTACCATTTACCCTGGATTAATGACTCTCTCCAATTTTTTGCCAGATAATAATATTTCCACATATGAGTCTTGCTAACAAGTACTGGCAGGTAGAGCTTGCCTCCAAAGACTGAGTCAAGTGCACACTTATTGCCAATGAAGGGCTGAATCTACAAGGATGCCTAGGGGGCTTTGTAACGCGCCCGCCACTTTCCAACGTGCTTTGAACTGGATTCTTGAGGACCTAAAGTTATCATGTGTCCTCATGTACCTGGATAACATCACTGTCTTCTCACGAACTTTCAATGGTCATGTGGAGCACCGTTGGGACGTTTACAATCAGCTTAAGAAGGCTACAATAAAACATAAACCTTTTAAGTGCTCATTCTTCCATAAAAATTAAAAATTCTCAGACATAAGGTCTCAAAACATGGAATTAAGTCCTTCTTGGACAAAGTCGCTGCTATCTAGAAGATCTCGCCCCTCAGAGCCTCTGGGATATTCAAGTATTCCTGGGCATGGTAGGCTATTATTGTCATATTATCTCTTGGTTCGCCACCTGGCTGAACCTCTTGTTTACCTTCTACAGAAGAATGAGCCTTCCAATTGGCGTCCTGAGAAAAAACAGACTTTAATGAGCTGAGGTCTTCCCTTTGTAATAAACCTATTTTAGTTAAACTGCGTTTTGACAGGCCATTCTTGTTATTCACTGATGATAGTGATGTCGTATTTGGGCTATATATAGCTCAACACAGTGAAGATTAAGTTGACCATCCAGAGGCTTACTTTAGTAAGACCCTGAGAAAATGAACAAAACTATATTATTACCAAGCGTGAGTGCCTAGATGTTTTATTGGCAATCAAGGATTTCTGTCCCACCTATATAGCTTTCATTTCACAAATATCACAGAACATGCCTCACTCCTATGATTACTTTAAAATGAAGGACTCAGACATCTAATTGGCGAGGTGGGCATAAAGGCTAAAGAACTACTATTTAATCATTGTCCATTGCACAATAGCGATCCATCAAAATGATGGTGCTGGCCGCCTTAACCACCAAAGAAGACCATATATATCATTTATTCTGCCATCCAGAATGATGGGAATTAGAAACTTCTAAGATCCACATTGAGCTTCGGAAATTTACCCAGAACACTCAGATTAAAAAATAAATGATGTGTAAGAGAGTATTAAGAAGTGGCTCCCTTATACATAGTCTTCATATCAAACTGATGACATCCTTAAAGGACACTCAAACGCGGGACACAAATTGGTGAAAAAGACTAACATGGTCAAATAAATACTGCTTTTGAGATTGGATGTTCAAGACCATCCAAGAGGTTTTAGAGGCCTGTTTGACTTTTAGTGCCCAAGATTGGGCTAGCCCCTGGTATCAACATTCAGGTTTGGTCCTTTTAGTCCTTTAAATGTTGTCAGCATTGATGTGGTGGGCCCTTTGCCCACCGGTTTATAGGGCACAATTTTAAAGTTTTTGCTGTGGAATAACTGACTAAATGGGCTGAAGAGATTTTAATTTCAACTGTCACCTCGAAAGCCACATTCCTATTCTGTATACAATCCATTTTCACTCAGCATGGATGCCCACAAAATTCTACTTTCTGGACAATGGACTAAACTTTGCCTCAAAGGTAGTCCAAGGACTAACTTTGCCTTTTAGATTGATCAAAGTTTTACTGACATATATAATATTCAACCAATAAAGCGGTGGAACGTTCTAATGGGACACTTGTTTCTATATTGCAGAAAATGACCGCCTCCAACCCTATGCACTGGCTTCACTATCTGCCCAACGCCTTGCTCACTAATTTGATAAGTTACCTTCAAATAATCAAGATGTCCCCTTTCAAAGCTCAATATGGGCTACCCCTCGGCTGCCAATTAGCTTTTAAACCCTACCAGATTTCTTGGTACTTGAAAAACTTCAATTTGACAATAAGGGCCTTAGCTGATGGTAATTATCTGGCTTCAAGCCCTTAATACTCAGGAAATTATTACCACTACAGCAAAGGAGACATCCACTCCAATATTGGCTGACCCTCCTTACCAACGTCCCAGTTAGGCGACCTAGTCCTCTTCTATCACCTTTGACCTGGAGGTTAACAGAATAAGCTTGATGTTCTTAGGTATAAACTCTATAAGTTCATTCATAAGGTGAACTCTGAGTAATTTATTGCCAGCGTTGCTAAAAAGGACAGTGGTTAGCTGAGTCCATGGTCAATTTTCATGGCCCCTATATACCCTCTGACATGGTCTTGAAGGGGTGTTGTTGGGGTTTAAAATTATAAATGAGACAAGATCCTTGCTCCCAAATTGAGCCCTTGCAATTAATGTCCATCCCTGAAAACACCAATGGGAAATTTGGTTAGGAAGCATCATGCACATGAGAATTGATGGAGATGCCTTCTGGAATTACATTTCTACTTTCCAAGTCCTAAAAAGTGCAACGCCCATCAATGCGGTCACAAGGATGTCATTGAAAAAGAACTATAAGGTGTCAACTAAGCAGTCAATTTGAAAGGATGTAGAAGATCATGATTGTACAGAGTCATAGATATCCTCTTGGTAAAATGTCCCTACTTGCACTATAATTAAATCCTTTTAACTCAATAGAATGTATTTAACCCAACTTTTTGTCTTGTTTGACCTCTCCACTAGTTTTACAACTTTGCGGCCCATTTTAAATCTCATCTTACAGTCAAGAGAACTGATAAGTCAACATGACAACTGGGAACCCAGAGTGAATCCAGCACCTCTGAATATGGCGCCAGCCAAAGCACTGGGGGTTGGCCCTAACAAGTTTAACCCAAGGAAACCTGGATACTCTGTCTATGGCACCCCCACGCTGAGCCCAAGGTGTCAGCTCAAACCAAAAACGAATGTTAAGGATGCCACTGGGGACTGGCAGATATGGATGACACTAGCCGCGCTTACTATTGACCCTTATGAGGCTGCATTTGTGTCAGAGGTCAAGAAGTGGTGGGCTGATAAAAGAGCACAAAGAGCCCTCCCTTTCTCACCCCAAGCTCATGCTGATGCATTTAAAATGGCCATAACCCCATTGAATACTCCTCCCAGGACTATTTTTGTTACTTCAAAGTGATATATAGAGCCTTCTTAGTCAACACCACCATACATGAAGTAGTGGAGAGACATTACATTGATGTGGGTTTCAAAAACCAGCAGATGTGGACAGCGCCACGTCTGCCAAATTTTAATCCCACGTGGCTCCCTAAGCATAACCAGAACCCAGTCAAATCTTGAGAAGGTTTCCTATTTAACCTTCTCAAACCTGCCAATCATGGTTGCCCATTTTCCTAAAGCTTGCACTCAATTGGGGGCTAATGCAATTTAGATATTTTTTATTGGTGGATTCAACATGCCATTGTACTATGCTATAAACCAACAGGTTCATGTTGCAAGAGTATCTTTATTCTTAAACCCGCGGTAGCCCAAAACATAGAGAACTACCACAAGTCACTTATATGGATCCTGCCCCAAAATTTTCTTCGTGGATCCTGATCAGGCATGACCCCACTGCTCATGATGCAACGCTTTGGGTCACCTCTACAACAGTTGCATTTTACAAAAGCAACCCTTATTAACCTTCACCCAGACACATACAATGAGTGGAAGAGATCTCATGCTACAGCAGCTGTGATCCTTCAACCAACCCATTGGGTTCCATTAGAGGATCTCTAACTAGCCGCCCTCTTTATGAAAATCAAGAACTCGCAACTAACCATGTAGCAATACCACTAGGTGCCTTACCCCCTCTCCAGTAGGGACTCCCTCCAATCTACTGACTCCATTACTAGTGCAAACAAAGCGCAAGCCTTTTTACACCTCCAAATCTAGAGGATTCCACCCAAGCGGATACCAATCTGGCAGACTTACGCCACATAAACTTGCAGCACAAGGGTTACACCCAACTAGTGGAAATACTTGTGACTCCCAAGCAACAGATGCCACCCAACTAACAGAGCATACCTGGAGCACCCCCACTCAAGGCAGACCCCCAAACCTATTGTGCCCTCACCAGACAATCATGTTACATCTCAGACCTCTTTCTTAGTACTGGAGGAATTGGAAATAGACTCAGAAAGCTTGGATGGAGGTTAGATGGATGAGCCTGAGGGATACCAGGAGGACCTTTCCCAGAAAAGCAAAAGAGGGGGCACACTGGGCTGGCTCACCAGCTCCTCAACCCCCACCATCAGAACAACCACACCCCTAGGCAATCCACTTGGATCACCGCCAAAAGTCAAGTGCAAAGACTAAAAAGATGCTGCCTCACAGACGCAATTATAAGCACTGGCAACTCTCAGCATATGGATAGTGCCAACTTTGAGGTTCCAGGGGGAGCCCTAACCTTACAGACCATTAATTTCATTGGGCTATGGGATTACAAACGGAGAGCCCACCTGCTCCACATTTTAGGTCATCTCATGTAAATATTGCAGCTTTTTATGAACCCCAAGTCCCCCCTCTGAAATAGAAGCATGGAATTAACAATTTGGAGGTAAATCCTCTTGGACAAACTATGCAGCCCTCATTACCCTCAATCCTTGGGTGAAATCCCACTATCTCTTGAAACACCTTGACAACTACTTTTTTGCCAAGTTATCCACCCCAAGTTCCCCTTTTATGATGTGAGTATATACCTTCCAAATGTAGGCTAGGAACAAGATAGACTACTGGTAGATTTTGCTCACATCCAACTCCCCACAATATGATGCTGATGGGCGATTTCAACACCACTTTAAGTTGCGTCTAGGACACCCTCCCCCGCCAGACAGGATTGGTGGGGAACTACTAGACTCTAGGATTTCCTCCAGTCCAGAGGATTCACTGATGCCTTAGCTTCTCCACATCTGGCGTTGGTTGCATGACTAAGATCCATTAAAAAGGAGTGGAAGTTCAGGTCTGCGTCATGAATTGATATGGCCCTAATTGTCCCATGCTGGTCAGTCAAGTTTCCACTCCTACAACTCGTGATAAAACCATTAATTATCATAAGTCCCTTAGGTGGTCCTCATAATTAACCACTGATCATTGCAAACTTGTCCTAGGATTGCCCTGGCAATCCTGAATAACTCTTTTTTAGAGAAAATCTGATTATGGCCTTAAGTAACCTGTATCCACAATTTTTTCCATTTGTGCACCCCCCAGATAAGTAGGTGGATACAAAGTTGGAGATTCTAGAGGTTGCCTAAAACTACGCAAAAGCCCAGAAGACAGTTGCCTGCAATAAGGTCAGATAGGCAAATCCAGTAGTAGGCAACTTGACAGAAACTGCCAACCAACGCCTTTTTCTCCATTGGTTGGAAGTGGAGTGCTGGGATTTTTCCCACCCTACACAGCTTAATTGATTACAATACATTTTCTTGTCCACTAGGGGACTCATCCCACTAGTGGATGTTGGAGTTATTGATTGCATATAAAGTAACTATTGTTCAGAGAAATATTCTCAGCAAATATTTATTAATCTGCAAGTTTACAATCTTCCAGAATGGTGAGTGTTTTGTTGAAGATGCTTACCAACAATAAACAAGTGATTAGAAAGTCGATTTTGTTGATACTTGATTAGCTTGTAGGAGTCAATTGGGTTTATTTGTCAATAGACTAAGGGGATCATGAGTTGCTGGAGATTAATTCACCTGTCATATAGCAACTTTTGAGTTAACCTTTTCTGGATTGCAATTTTCTGTCTATGGGTAAAAGTCCCATTAATTAAGCAGGCTGTTACTAAATAAGGGTGATCTGATGGGAGTTGAGTAAAGGCGTTAAACACGTTTTTTCATTTCAACATAGAAGAGGTTGCAGTCAAGTAGGGGATAATACCTAATTAATTTGATGAGGAAGATCATCGTTTTGTGTGAACCTAGAGGGTTAATTCACCAGCAACAGCTGCCGTTCATAATTGGGGCATCAACTGAAGAGTTGTGCGTCAAATTCTCTATAAATTCCATCCCAATTTTCTTAATAAAAGGAGATCAAGATCAAGATTAAATCACCATCTAGTAATAAAAAAAAGATCAATAATAAATCTGATTGAGAGAAAAATTATCAATAAAGTTTTATAAAAACTAGACTGTTTGCTCTTGTGATTAGAGTTAGAAGGAGAAGAAGATCCTTAGTCTATATTATTATTGATCTCCACGGACTTGGCATTATGAGAAAGAAATATAACCACTTAACCTAATCCTAAGTAAGTTTACAGAATGATGGGAAAAACCTTTGAGCCTGAGATGAGGTTAAGTTCTACCAAAGAGGGAAGAAGTCCCTATGATGTCAGACAAATTCATTATTAGGACAAGCACCAGGTTGGCGTTGGACCTAATTACTCTCTTGGCCATTAGATCAATTAGAGTAGTAGTCTTCATACTACTACTGCCCATTATAATATATTATCATCAGAAAGTCAAACAACACACATACATGAAACCTGTGTAGCTGAACAAAGGAGACAAAGTGATTATACAGAAAGAGGGAAAAAAATCCTGAACTTTATCAATTGGTGCTCAATTAAGGCACTACAGCTCTAAAATTTTAACAATTGGTGCTCACTACAGGGGTAGTTTATTTTAGCCAAAAATAATAAGATGATCATATCAAACATGTCGTATAAGAATTAACTATGCAAGCTTTGGACAGAGCTTAAAACTATCAACTAGAACGCACTCAACTCAGCTTACAAGCTGATTTCACTGCATCAGAAGAACAGGTGACAAAGTTCAAGGAAGAAGTTAAACATGTGGGAAAAATCATCAGCGACTTCTGTGGAAAAGTCAACTCTTTGAAGCGCAAGGAGGGTGAATTTATAAAAGAAGTATTGTTTCAGAAGACTGAGCGAGAGGCAGACCAAGAGTGCATACACTGGCTTACTGAAGAAATAGCGCAACAGTTGAAGCGTATAGAAGAATTGGAGGACCATAAAATGCGATTGTGTGCAAATAAAGGCAGAAGAAGATGACATTGAAACGCCTGAAACTCCAGCTTGGAAAAATAACTCACCCACAAATATGCCTGGGTCGTTTGGAGCAATTTTATAAATGACCTCCAAAGTTACTCCCATTTTCAATAGTGTCATCAGGAAGGATTCACCTGCTAGTGGAGCCATAATGAATTTTAAAGCATGTGGGATCCAGAGAGGTTTTTTGCTCACAGGTGCTGAAAGCAGCTGTATATCCACAAAATTACTTAAAACTTAAAAAGGTTACTCTTTTTAACAAAAGTAAAGGGTGAGCTTTTTTAAGTTTTTATTTGGGGCATGGGTTAGGGAGAAAAAAATTGTCTACTTTGATACTAATGCTCAGTATTTAAACTATTGTAAGTATCAAGAGTCAAAGGATTTCAGTATAGTGCTTGGAATAGCTTAAATGCATTCCAAATTAGGAAATATGATATCCTATCTTATCAGATCTCAGAGAATTTGAGTTACTTTTGGCGAAACAACAGATGGGAAGGAGTTTTGGAAAGAATTTACCCACGTGGTAATATTTTGATATATTTCAACCAATCACCACTTGATAAAATAATTTCACCTTGGGGGACCTCTGCCACGCCTATAAAAGGGGGTGGTCACCGCTTAGGTGTTGTAATAGAACTAGAGGTGACTGGGGAAGAACCATTTGATGGATGCTTAGAATATGCCACATGGTCAGAGGAATCCAACTACATGATTTTGAGTTATTTGCCCATTTGATATTTGGAAAAGTGTTACCCCAATTCACAAGGTTCCACCAAGAATCAGCCAGGGTCTTTTGGCCGATACATTGTTAGTATCATTTAAATTGTTATTATTAGTATCAGAAACTTGCAAATGGCTAACATTTCCCCTTTTTGGCTGATTTTCTCAAAAAACATTCTTCATTTGCAGCTGGGAGGGCAGATGTCTGACATCACCCCCTCAAGAATGTTGGGGGGAGAATAGGGCCGTAGGAATTGGCCATGTACCTGATTAATAGTAATCCCAGTAGCCAAGGATTTTATGGAGTACTCATTGCCTCTTTTGTAGGTGATGGTGAAAGGACCCTCCTAAATGGATCTAAGCTTGCCGCTTCTAGGAGTGATGTGGTTATGGTAGTATAAAACCATATCAGACACTTGTAATGTTGGTAGGGGGTTTGTAGCTCATTAGCAGCCTGCCCTTCTTTGGTCACCATTTTTGCTAAATTGGTCATAGCTTCAGATTGGAGTCGGATGATGCTCTGAGCCAATCTTCTCATGACTTTCTCAGATTCCTCAACTCTTAAAAAGAACACATCTTTAGCTAAGAGGGCAGGTATTCCTGGTTCCCTCTCATACAAGACATGAAATGGAGACATTTTTAAAATCTGGCGATAGCTAATCCAGTATGCTATAAGAGCACTGGGTAAGTATTGATCCCAATGAAGAGGATCAGAGGAGGCCATTTTTCGTAGAATGGAAACCAAGGTTCCATTTGCTCTTTCCACAGTCCCATTGGTGGAGGGATTTAGAGAGCTGAGAAAAGTTGTTGGGCTCCCATGGATGTGGCCAGGATTTTGACTAATCTGGATATGAAGTTCCTACCATTGTCGCAGAGTAGTACTTGGGGACAGCTGTGATGAGTGAAGATGTTCTGATGTAAAAAGTTGGCGGTGTCCTTGGATGTTTGGGAAGGAAGAGCCACGGCTTCCACCCACTTAGTGAGGTGGTCAATAGCTACTAGGATTGATTCATTTACACTAGTAGTCTGAGGAAGGGGACCTACTACATCCAAACTGATGGTGTGGAACAGTTGTTGAGGGGTAGTTGGTTGATACTGGTATCTAGTCTTAAAACCAGATTGCTTCTTACATATAAGGCAGGCTTCCAAGACGTCAACAATTGATTCCATTTTATATCCCAATAGTACCGATCATTGATCCACTCATACGTTTTCTTGGCTCCCCCATGACCTAGGGTGGAGTGAGCTTCCAGGATAGTAGGTACGCGTTCCAAGGACCGAAGGTAAGGCAACCACTTTGCCCCAAACTGCTTATACAATTCCCATTATCCACTTTGGTGTTATGGGAGTGCCAGGCTAACATTTTCTGGACAGTATCATCCTCATCCTCCTATTCATTTGGAATCATTAAGAGGTCATGTAACCTCTCCGCCTCACTGTTATCCAAGTGAAGGGCTGGCAGCCAAGTCATCCCATCAACATTCATGTGATTGGTCCCAGCATGGTGTTCAATCTTCATATTGTGGTTCTGGAGCTTTAGAGCCTAGTGGGCTAACTGGCCAATAGAGTCCTTAATGTTTTGTAGCCATTTCAACGAAGCATGGTAAGTAACCACAGTGAAAGGGTCCCATATAGGAAAGGGTGGTAGTGCTTTACAGCTAACAGAACGGCAAGGCACTCTTTCTCTGTCACACTGTAGTTGCGTTCCATCTTTTACAGCATCTTGCTAAAATAGAATGCAGGATGATCAACGCCTTTTTCATCCAGTTGGGCTAAAATGGTCCCAACACCGTAATCTGAGGCATCAGTAAACAAAATAAATGGTTTACTATAGTCAGGATGCCTCAGGAAAGGACGTTTTTGTAGCATAAGCTTCAACGTCTCAAAAGCGGCCTTCTGTTCAGAGCCCCATTGGAAAGGGGTGTTCTTAGTTAGAAGGCGGACAAGGGGTTCACTGAGTTGTGCAAACTTAGGGATGAATTGATGATAATACCTCATAATCCCTAGAAACACTATATATCCCGAAAATTTTTTGGGGGATGCATTTTTACAATTGCTTCAATCTTATCTTGTATGGGTTGGATTCCTTCTTGGGAAATGGAGTGTCCAAGGAAATCCAATTTCCTTTGGTAGGAGGTACAATTCGAGGGTTTCAACTTAATATTTGACTTACATAAACATTGAAACACCTCCTTCAGGTGATCAAGATGTTCTTTAAAGGTTTTTGAGAACACCGTGATTTCATCAAGATAAACGATGACACAAGTTAACTTCAAGTCCGCAAATTGTGATCCTTTGCATGCTGAAAAGATGCAGGTGCATTATGCAACCCTTGAGGTAATCATGTTGGTTGGAAGAAGTCATCACTATAAATCAGAGCACATCTCTCCTGGTCTTCAGGGAAAAGGTCCATTTTCCAAAAGCCACTAACTAAGTCCATGGCAGAAAAAAGTTAGAGCCAGATAGTTGGGCCAGGGCGTTGTCAATGCGGGGAATAGGATAGCTATCATTTTTTGTAAGGTTATTTAACTTGCGATAGTCCATGACTATCTGATGACCTCCGTTTTTCTTTTTAATTAACAAGAGGGGAGAAGACCAAGGCTTTGTGAATGAACTAATAACCCCGCGTCTAATAACTGCTTGAGTTCTATCCTCATCTGCTGTTCCTCTACCTTTGATTTGTGGTAAGGTTTCGACCAAATGGGATGGGCATCACCCACATCAATGGAGTGGCACCAGCCCTTCATGAGGCCATAGTCATTATCTGATTTGGAGAATATGTCGCTAAAGTCTTCCAATAGAGTGTGAGTTTTTTCAAGTTCAGTTGGGGTCAATTCATCCGAGATATGGACATTGTTAAGGTAAATACTAGGTTATCCGTTGGCAGGCTCATATCTAACGTAGAGCCAATGGAATGAATTTGTTCAATGTCCTCCACAGGGATTAACAAACCTCTACCAATCTCCTGGTGTTTTCTTACAACTATGTCCTTGCTGGTGAGGTTCCCAAACAGAAGAGTAATAGGCTTCTGGTAGGCTGGGTCTAAAACGTCAGGCAATACCTGAGGCTCCAGGGGGCTAACGCCCTCAATACTTATGAGGTGCAACAAGCAGTGGTGTGGGATTTGGAGGGTGATCTTGGTGTCAACCACTCTTTGTTCACCTGGCTTAATCACTACCTCATTTGCAGCATAAAATGGTATACCGTCCCTAGCATCCACTAATTCAAGCAATTTTTTGTATTTTGTTCTGTGGTGGTATAATGTAAAGGTAAAGTGAAAAATGGGTACTCAACCAGACAAGAGTATACTTTCTTGCTGAGATATTTATTGGATAAAACTAAATTGACTTAACAATTGAGTAAAGAAAGGAAACCTTGCTTCATTTGATAATTCCCTCATATTTGATCATAAAATGTGTACCTATGAGCATATCATAGGTGTTGTTGTCCAAGGCCACTGCAGGGGCTGATAGAATAAGCTTCCTAAATTTGAATGTGAAGGGAAGAGTAATCCCCAATGGCATGGGTGTTGTTTAGGCTTGTGGTTCCAAACTCTTAATTGTACTCCAAGTTAGGAGCTAACTTAATCTTTTCATCAGCTTTGAAGAGATTACGTTCATCAGGGGATCAGTATCCAGGATGGCCATCACCCAGACTTTTTGAATGACTACTTCCACCTTAATGAGTGCTCCCCAAAATTAGAAGACAGAGCTAGGATCTCCTTGAGATGAAAGGTGGAGGTTAGTTTGTGAGCTGTCTCATGGTAACTTTCCAAAATGGACTTCATGGTGTGACCTCCCTGGAGAAGGCGAATTAAACAAGATAGGAGCTGATCTGCATCGCTGATGGTATTGATAACCACAGGACACCCTAAAACTTGGCTGATATATGTATCCGCAGGTATGGTGGTTGCGTCCAAATCTCCAGTATTTAAATGATCAGGGACCTCCACTTCAGCAGAGACTCCTAATACATAGTAACCAACTTCATCGTAACCCCCTCAGATTATCCTCAGGGGTATTTTCAACAATAGGTAATGTCATAATTTGAGGAAATGAGGCAGGCACATGAGATGAGTTGGCAATAGGGGTGCCTATCCGCACGCCAACATCTCTTTTCCCTGCTCCTCAGTGTCAGCTTTCTTTTTCCAGCACACAGCCTCATGGTGTCCAAACTTGTTGCAGTATGCACACTGAGGGCGTTCAGGCCGCTTGGCTTTTGGTTTTGGCTCCTCAGGGCCCATAATTTGAAGGGTCTCCTTTTTGTCTTCAATGGCCAGGACCCAAGGCTTAGGCTTTTGATCTTCAATGGCAAGAACATGAGGTTGAGATACTATTCTGCGAGGTACTTTAAACTTGTGGAAGTAAGCAACAACAAGTAGAGCTTTTTTTATATCATTAACATTGCAGAAATAGAGTTTGACAGAAGTGATATGCATCGCCAAAGGAGGGTGAGATGCTAACTCAGTCAAGATAGCAGCAACAGCGTCATCTTAGGTCAACATCTTATAAGTTAACAATGTCTGCGCTTTAATATAGAACCGTTCTGAAAAGGCAACCACTGACTCTCCTCTTATTATGCTAATGCGCATGAACACTTGCTTCTTCATTCTTAAGCTTTGTTTTGAGCCAAACTCGTAATGAGGGCCTTCTTGACCTCAGTCCAGGTGCTAAGAGCATCTATATGGGGGATCATCACTTCTTGGGACATGCTATTTAAACAAGATAGGATGTGTTTGATCTTTTGATGGTCAGTTGACCCTTATATAGCAGATTTATAAGCATATAAAAAAGAAGCGATGCTTCACTAGCCAGGGATGAACTTGTCCTTAAAATTTGGTTTGAATGCACCATGGTCACCTCCAGAGAGGGTATAAACTGCAGGGGCATCAGTCACTGTGATTTCTGAGAGAAGGTCCAACTGATCAAAAGAGCAATAGAGGCGATCAAGCTGGTCTTGGATAGCTTCAAGCCTGGTTTTCAAGGCGGTGATGGACTTTAGGGAAGCAGACTCACATAGAGGCAATCGAGCTTCCATCCACATTTTATAGAGTTTCTAGTTCTTCAACCCAACTCTCCAGTGACTTGACTTTAAAACGGAGTTGTGACACAAGGGATCTCAGGTTTAGGTGGTCAAATTCTACCACCCCCACGCGGGTTTTAAGCTCCTCTTTCATCTTCTAACACACTTCATCGTCACGTGGATGGGGGCTTTGTAACTGTACGTCCCCCTTAAGCTGTTCATAGCTATTCTCAACTTTTGTCAACTGACCATGAACGTCCTTCAACAGAGCAGCCCTTCAAGTGAGGCTTTAACCCCTTGAGCTTCTTTTTTAACATTTGCTAATCCAGTGGGAAGAATATTTTGTATTTTCAAGAGAAGCTTTAATGGATAGCTCCTGTTCCAGTTGAGCAATCTTAGCCTCTAGACCCGAGGTAGTCCTAGAAGGTTTGTTCAATAGACGGCTCTCAAGCTCCTCAACACATGACAAAGCTTGAGCTAGTTGCCACTCCACCACAGCCACACGTTGTTCCTCCCCAGGTTAAGGGGTGGACGCCTGTGCCAAAAGGTTGCGGCGAGTTTGCTCTTCATGCTTTTCAAGTTCTTTAGCAAACTTTTCAAATAGAGAGCGGATGCTAGCGGTAGAGGTGTGTAACTCATCATGGGAATCTTCATCGCCTCCTCTACATACTTTACCACCCCAGTATATATGGTGTGAGCCGCTCATGCAACTGAATAATGAATTTATGGCTTGCCTCTATACCAGCTTTAGCAGTTCCAAAATGTTCAGAGTCGGTTGATATATATTCTCATAAGCTAATCTTAAAGCATCATGGTTTGCTAGGCGTCAATGTAGTTCTTCATGATGGGCAGCTAATAGGTGTATCATATGAAACAAAGCAGGATGGGCAAACTTGTGGACATAGGTAGTTATTTTGGTAAGCTGGCTATAAGCATCAGGAAGGATATGAGTTTCTTAAAGGTACATAAGACAGTCCTCTACAGAAAAACCTCTTTCTCAGGAAGCAATATCTTCAGGGCTTAATATGCCATGCGCTAGGTCTCTCACTACTTCAGCTGCAGGCCAGGTAAGGCGGTGAGACTCTGGTATAAAGATTCGTTTAAACTGTTCTCCTCCAAATGATAAGGCTGAGGGCTATCAGAACGATCATCTTCTGCCCCATCGCCATTTTTACCCAGCTCATAACACTTCCAGCTAGTGCGCCCTCTAATTTGTTGATAAATAAACTTGAGTTATACAGTGTGGCCCCTGTTGAGCACCAATTTGTGATCCAGCGAGTTTTTGGCTCACAGGTGCTGAACGAAGCTGAATATCCACAAAAATTACTTAAAACTTAAAAAGGGTACTCTTTTTAACAAAAGTAAAGGGTGAGCTTTTTTAAGTTTTTATTTGGGGTGTGGGTTAGGGAGAAAAAAGTGTCTACTTCATTACTAACGTTTAGTATTTAAACTATTATAAGTATTGATATTTGAAGGATTTCAGTATAGCGTTCAGAATAGCTTAAACGCATTCTGAGTTAGGAAATATGATATTCTATCCTATCACTCTCAGGAAATTTGAGTTACTTTTGGCGAAACAACAGACAGGAAGGGGTTTTGATGAAAATGTACCCATGTGGTAATGTTTTTATATATTTCAATCAATCACCACTTGATAAAGTAATTTCACCTTGGGGGACCTCCGCCACGCCTATAAAAGGGGGTGGTCACCGCTTAGGTGTTATAATAGAACTAGAGGTGGCAGGGGAAGAACCAGTTTATGGATGCCCCAGAATATGCTGCATGGCCAGAGGAATCCAACTACATGATTTCAAGTTATATTCCCGTTTGATGATTGGAAAAGTGTTACCCTGATTTACAGGGTTCCACTGAGATTCAGCTAGGGTCTTTTAGCTGATATCATTGTTAATATCATTTAAATTGGTAATATTAGTATAAAAATTAGCAAATGGACGACATTTCCCCTTTTCAGCTGATTTTGACTGAAAAGATTTTTCATTTGCAGCTGGGAGGGCAAATGTCCGACAAAGCATACTGAATTATCCACGTTCCATTGGGATAACGCCCCTTCATTTTTTCTATTATTTGAGATGATGATGTTCAGTTTCAGTGACTGACAAAAGGCAGTGACCATCATAAACTTCCTGAACACCAATTGTCACAATCTGGTGTTATCCCATCTGAACGGGTTTAATTGATCTTATCAGGAGTCCAAGGAAGCCATCATGCTAGAATTTGGAAGCCCTATGCAGATGTTTAACTTTTTTTAGTACTAGATGGTCCCAACCCGATGCAGATGTTTAACTTCAAGAAGGAATTTATGGGGATTAAAAGAAAAAAGAAGAGGATCTAGTAGCTTTTGCAGACCAATTATACCAGGAATTACAGAGGCTTGCTGGTGCAAAAAAGCTAATGAATTTGAAGCCCAAATTGTGATGCAAGTAGCATTACAGCCCTATCATGATTTTCACAATATTATGGCTCAGAGTTAGTAATGCAAATGTCCACATCTTAAATGATGGGTCATTTAAAGATGTTGGAAACCACTTTTGAAGCTCCAAATAGAGCATTTAAAGTGATCCAGACTCAAGACCAAAATACTGTTAAATTCATTGAGATTAATTAGGAGCAATCATGTCAAGTCAGTTCAAGGGAACAAATTCAAAGTATGAAAACAAGCAGACTAGAAGCAAATCTGCTGCCACCAGTGTGGTAAACCTTGACACGTAGCTTCCCAATGTTGGAGTAAGAAACTAAAGAGTAAGTCACCTTAGTCCAGGCATAATATAAGCAAAGCAGTCAGGAGTCAGGAAAAGTTCTCATGGTCTAGAGAAGGAACAATATGGAACTGAGGTTAAACCTGTTCCTCCTGATATTATGAATTACAATATAGACATTTCTAATCTCTTTGTAGATGAAACAATCAGCCCAATATATCAGGTAGTTAAAATGAATGTGAACGCCATTACTCAAGCCAAAATGAAAGGGACTGGCCCCAAAATTGTGAAGAAAGTAGCTTTACTATATTCTCGTCAGCTAGCGGACAAGATTAAATTTACCAAGAACCAGAAGTGGTTACTTAAGATGAATTTGGATGAGGCAAAAGTATCCATTAAAATTAGCGCAATTAAGGAATCTTTCCTTGATCTATCTGCACAACTAATTCATTCCCTCAATTCAGAAAATAACGCCGCCATTCAATCATTAAATACCCTCTTAAAATATTCTGAGTGTACCTGTGTGGATATCATAGCTAACCGAGTAAGATTGAGGGCAATCATTGACAGTGGAACACCCATCAACATCATTTTAACAAATTGGTGAAAAAAATGAAGGTCTCGCTGGACTTAGAACATTAAAAGGAATACAGAATGGCTGGACCATATATGAAATATCTTGTGAAGCCTACAGTGTGCTTCCACTTTGGTTCAGTTACTTGTGGTATCAGCTCACGCATTGTGGTGGCAAACAAAAATTATGATATACTTAATGGGACAGAGTTCCTGAGAACATTGGAGTGAAATATAATTTCTTGAGGATAGTACCCTACCATTCTGGAGCAGACCTGCCCTTGTTATATTGGCAGGAAGGAGAGCTGCCGCTAACTAAGAAGAACAATATTTTATACTTGATTTATAATGACGGTATCATTCTCATCTAGTATAAGTTAGTTGGGTGGAAACAGAAACAAATGCTGATGGAGACCTAGAAAGCCGTAGGATACCCTTGAAAATGAAAATGATGGATACTATACTTCCTGGGATGTAAATAATCGTTAACACAGGGTTGTTGCTCAGAATTTCTAGAGAAACTTTATGGAGAAGTCGTTGGCCCATTGAGTAAATCAAGAATCAAACCATGGGTAGACCAGGGATAATTATGCTAGACATGAAGAAATAAGCGTGCTACTGTTTAATTTGGGAAAGAAACCAAATTAAGATAGCAAAAAATTAATTCTACACATTTCTACATTTAATCCTGATGGCAGAGATCAGCAAATTCCATGATTTCAGAACGCTACTGAAGTAATATTGCTGATGGAAACTTTCAAAAGTGTCAACAATTTAGTAGATTGAGAGAAGATGGCTGATTTATCAAACAGTAGCAATAGGATGTGCTCTAACTATTTGAGAAGTATTTGTAGATATTCTCGCAAGATGATCACAACTTGGGATGCACAAAGAATTTGATTCACAAGGCAACACAGGAAAACATTTGCTGATATGGATGATACATGTTCAAAGGTCTAGTCTGCTGAAGCTGCAGTCAGAAAAGAAATCAGCAAGATAGTTGAGCATTGGCTCCTCATTCTGCCGTTGAGTCAATGGGTGAGTCTAATCCTTATAGTGAAAAATATTGACAGATCAAATTGAGTAGTTGTCAATTACTGATGATGGAACAAAATCACTGAGAAGGATTCTTATCCACTGCTAAAGATTAACATTGCACTAAATCACCTAGGGAACGCCAAATACTTTTTGCAATGGACTTAATTTCAATATATTGTAAATTGATTTACCAAAGGAGAACTAAGAAAAATGTGCAATCATTGCCACACAGGGATTTTATCAACCAACCCAAATGCTCCAGAGATTGTGTAACACACCAGCCACCTTTCAGAGAGCAATGGACTCTATCCTTAGTGATATGAAGCTAAACTATGTCTTAGTATATCTAAAAGATCTAAATGTATTCAGTAGGACCTTCATGGACCATTTGGAGCACTTAAAAGAAGTGTTCAAGCATTTAGCAAAGGCGAACTTGGAAATCAAGCTGAAGAAATATCACTTCTTTAAGAAGGAGCTTGAGTACTTTGGGTTTGTTCTTGACTCCAGCAGTCTGAAACACCAGCAACGGAAGATTGTGGCAAGCAAATAGATGACAATCATGAAGAGCATTCAGGTTACCCAACTATTTTTTGGGATGATCAGCTATATTGCCAATTCATAAAGGATTTCACAAAAATTGTGGAGCCTTTATTCCACTTTTGAAGGATCCAAAAAAGATTCAAGTGGAATGAAGAAACCCAAGTGTCATTAAATGAATTATGCTGATATCTAATGACCATTCTTGTCATAAAGTACCCCAAATTTTGATCAGAAATTCATCATCCAAACAGATGCATCATTGATGGCAATATGAGCCACTTTAAGACAAGTAGATGGCAATGGGGACGAACATCTGGTTTCCTATTTGAGTTTTACATTAACTCCAATGAAGAGGAATTATGCCATGACATAGTGCAGATGCCTCTCAATGATCTATGCATGCAAGCAATTCCAAGTGCACATCTGTGGGATGCACTTTAAAATGTTTATGGGCCACTCATCTTTACTCTGGATCTAAAAACTTGAAGGAACCAGAGGGGAGACTGGCCCAATGGGCTTTAAAATTATAAGCCTACGATTTTAAGATAGTACACCAAACCAGAGTAGCGCATTAAAACGCTGACGGATTATCAAGATTGCCTGAAGTCCATATTGTCTATCATCAAGTGGATGAGTTAATCCAAAAGATGATTGAAGGCAATGTTGGGGATGAACTTTGAGAAATTCAAGGTGCACTAAAAAAGTGATAAATAAAACCAATATGAAAAATGGACAATTATTTAAACAATTGACAAGTAACAATTTTCTTTTAAAGCCATCAAAACAGTTGGGTAAGAATCTGAGCCATACACAAAATCTTCAGCCATGGTGGCCTGAGGAAAACCATGAACCATATTCGCCAGTACTACTAATATGAATCAATAAACTATATTGTTACTAACTACATGTCCTGTTGTGTGAAATGCCAACTCCACAATCCATAAGAATATAGCAGGAAACTGGCTAGTATGCCCTAGATTTGAATGGCACACTGTGTCTATAGATGTGATGATACCCCTGAATATCAGTACAAGAGGTGAGAAATATATCATAGTGGCACTAGACCATCTAACTAGATGGGTCAAAACCAAAGCCTTGAGTAAGTTGAATGCTGTGAGCACAGAAAAGTTTATTTTGGATCAAGCAATATACTGGAACAAATGCCTTAAAGTGATCTTGAGTGACAATGGAACCAATTTCCCCTCCTATGTAATCCTGAGGCTTAATAAATTGATGGGGATCAGAAGAGTAGTATCAGTTCCATATAGGCCGGAAACAAACTTAATGGTGGAACAAGTGAACGGAATGCTAGCTGCAATGCTAAGAAAATAGTCATGGGGAAAACTTCCACTTGTGGAACTTATCTAAGTTCAGTTACCTTCACCTACAACATAAGTCAACATATGGCAACAGGAAAATGGCGTTTGAGTTACTTTATGGATGAAGGGAAGCCTTACCACTGATTATGTATTCTTCCATAGAGACAGCAGCGGGGATGAGTACTGAATAATATCTGAACTGACTGGCCAGTATTATTATCAAACTGCAATTTTGGGAATTTGATACCACCTTAGAGAAAAGGATCAAAGTGAAGTTGATGAACAACAAGAACTGATTAGTAAGACAGGTGTAACATGTGGGGGATATAGTAGCCTATTGGACACATATGGTTTTTGACAAGAATATAAGTTGGATGATTTGTGATTGGGACTGTTTTGAGGTGATTGCCAAATCGATGACTGATGCCTACACAATTAAAAACATTTCAGATACTTGTGTAGTGAACCAGGTCCATATGAAATATCTCAAGTATTGGATCTAGGTGAGAAATAAATTCAATGTTCCCAAAGGACCAATGAACTTGGAAAAATAGGTCAAGTCCTAGTGTTGGTAAAGTCATAGGAGGGGACCGCTGAACCATACTAAGTGGTTAAGTCTTAAAAATAGACCACTTAACCATAATAGCTGGTCAAAAAAATGAACCACTGAACCAGAGTAAGAGAAACAAAGATGATGGACCTCTGAACCTACTTATAAGTTAAGTTCCATTGCAAAAAATAACATCAGGAAAAAATAGCAAAAAATAATATATGATAAAAAATAATAAAGAAAAAATATATAAAAATATAAACATGCAAAAAAATATTAAAATTTGATTTTTATTTTTAATCATCAAAAACATCTAGTGATGTCCCCTTATGTTATTGATAGGACCAACTTGGGTTGAAATTGAGTCCACTGAAAGTAGTCCTGAGGTGCTGAAATAAGCAAAACAGATTGGAAGGACCAACTCAGGTTAAAACTGGGTCTGTCATGAGTAGTCCCAAGGCGCTAAAAGAACAAACCAGATTGGTAGAATCAGGACAGTTTGAAACTGGATTTGCTAGAAGTAGTCCCTTAAGAAATGAAGCCCAGTCTGGGAAAATACAGAGAACAAGGAATTGGTGAAGCTGGCAGAGAATATCCTTTAAATGATGAGATGTTGTATAGCCCTGACCTGGGGGAGAACAGGCTTTCCAGACCTTTTTATTGGCATTAACACCTGAACTAGGCTGGCATGGAATGTGGCCTTGGGAACTGCACTCTGCGGAGGTGGCATTGAGGAGGACATGGAATGGAAATGTGCAAAGAAGAAGGACTAATAGGAGACACATTGAGTGAGGAATGGAAATGAGCCAAGAGGAAATTTAAAGTTAAACCATGCTGTCAGACTCAGTCAGAATTGAAGTGGCGTATGACCTCAGAAAATTTTCACCACTGGATAATCTGGTCAAGTGTGGGGATGAGTTTGGATTTTTGCCCGCCTTACCCAGCTTCATTAATTATAATACATCTTCTTATCTACTAGGGGATTCATCCCCCTACTGGATGTTTGAGTTATTAATTGAATATATGATAAGCTTTGTTCAGAGAAGTATTCTCAGCGAAAATTTATTGATCCACCATACTACAATCTGCCAGTTTGATGAGTGCTTTTCCAAAGATTCTCCCTGACAATAAACAATAGATTAGGTAGTCTATTTTACTGATAACTTATTTAGCTTGTGGGAGTCAATCAGGTTCAGATGCTGATTGACTAAGGAGATTATGAGTTGCTGGCTTTTAATGTCACCTGTGATAGAGCAACTTTCAAGTTAACCTTTTCTGGATTACAATCTGTTTATGGGTAAAAGTCCCATTACCTAAGCAGGTTGTAATCATTTAAGGTTCATTTGATGGGAGTTGAGTCAAGACGTTAGGACATATTCTTCATTTCAATCAGAAGAGGTCGTGGTCAAGCATGTAAGAGAACCCAGTAAACTAAGGAGAAAGATCATCATTTCACTTGACCTTGAAGGGTTAATTTATCAGGAATGGCTGCCTTTCCAATTGGGGCGCCAACTGAAGAGGTGTGCGCCAAATTTTATATATTCCCTTTTAATTTTCTTAATCAAGCAGATTAAAATCAAGATCAGATCATATGGAAATAAATAATTATCAATAAAGTTTTATAGTTTAGATATGTTTGCTCTTGTGATTAGAGTTAGAAGGATAAAAAGACCCTTGGTTTTTTATTGTTGATCTCCATGGACTCTGTCTAAAAACAAAGAAGAAGAACCACTAAACCTAATTCTAGGTTAATTTTTATAGAAGTGACAGGAAGAACCGCTAAACCTGAGATGAGGTTAAGCTCTACTTAAGATGGAAGTAGTCCCTAATTCCAGATGAATCTATTAGGACAAGCACCAGGTTGGCATTTGTCCTAATTACTATCTTGACTATCAGATCAATTAAAGTAGTAGTCTTCATACTACTACTATTCATTCAATTTATTATCATAAACAAATCAAACAATGCACATACAATAAACCTGTACAGTTGAACAAGGGAGCCAAAGCGAGTATTATTCAGAAAGAGGAAACAAATTCATAAATTCATCTATTGGTGCTCAATTGGGTATTACCAGCTCCAAAGATTTAACATGTGGGTAAGCTCCTCAAGAGGCATACTGCCTTGAACTTACTACCAAAGAAGGATAGGCAATCTATTCCACATCATTGTGCTACTACACTCAGTGGTATCGCCCTATCACTTCTTTTGCAAAAAAAGACCACTTGAAGGCTCAAGAGTTTGAAACTTTAAAGATGGGGAGCACCACCATGGACAAGGAGAAAATTCCCAACAAGATACATTAATACTATTTAGCACTATTTCAGGCCTCTGGGTAAACCCAGATAATGTCTACAATTTCTTGGATGAACTCAAATACTACCAGTTGACTTCTCACCGGATAAAGAACTTCTCACACTGATCACACAGCAAGAGATGATAGGAATTATCCTTTATGCCCCACTCATATAGGCATTTAGCCCAAATGGTATTGCATTAAAAGTGCACCTAAAAGATCCTATAACAGTCACAAAGGCCCTCCAGCCCCTTTTCTTATCCTCTTGGCAGAAGGGGGAGTACTAACCAACTTGTGAGGCTTGACTATAACCCTCATCCATAAGTAAGTGAGAAGGGAGGACCTATTAGACTGGCAACTAATATAACTATTGAACAGAGACCACAAACTCTTTACTAAGCTCTTATCAAACTTCGTTACTAAGTGAGTTGCACCTAACCTAAACCATGCTCAGCATAACTTCAACCCAGAGGAGATCACTGTAGAACAATTACAACGAGCTTCTCATAACTCTGTCAGCTAACTCACCCCAAACCCACGTTTTGTGGCACCCCTTATATGAAATAAACATACAATCAATTGAAATGGAAGTATCTTGAAGCCACCCTACCCTGTCTCCACATCCCACCAAGAGCTAGGAGGTGGACCTCAGCGCTATATAACTACTTTAACACCAAAGTAATGATCCCAATGGACTTTATGATGGCAGTTACAGTTGAACATGGTCTCCATAAAAGTGACCTGCTGAACCCAATCCTGTTCAACATATCTTGGATCCTCTCCTGGCCCTACTCTTCAAACAATTCATGGGTTTTCAAGTTCCTATAAATCCCCCACCCACACCATAGCCTTTGCCGATGACATAGCAGTGATGGTTGGATATAAAAAAGGACTTACACTTAATGTAAATGCCCTTGCTTGCTATTCAAAGGCATCCAATGGAAAGGTTAACACCTCTAAAACTATTATAGTATAAATCAGTACCCCCTCCTTTCCCCCTCCTTTTTTGGCCTGGAACCAACTTACACATCTTTTATTACCTAGATGTCCTCACCACACACCAAGGGGTTGCAATCAAGCACAACAAGGACCATATATTATATGTAATGAACTCCAATATAACTATCTGAAACCACTGATAAATCACCCCCAAGGGATAAGCCCTGATGGCAAACGTGTTTCTTCTATCAAAGGCCTGATTACTTGCTCACATCTGCCATTTATAGACAATTTCTACTCAAGGCTGAATGTGATACTCTGTTGCTGAGTGGGGATCCAACCACCCACTCACCGCTCAGATAAAATTTCCTTGACCCTGCAACAAAGGTGGCCTGTGACTTTTGGACACTAGAATTCATGCCATCTCAATAGTGACTGGGATCCTCAATTCCATCATCCGCTGGGACGTGACTCCAATGCCACAGTGGGCTATAGCCTTATTTCAGGAAAAAGTGGCCTCTCTGGGACTCCCACATGCATTACCTACAGCTGTCAGAGAATGGCTAACAAACCACCTGGGCTACTGCCTCAAACTTTCTTCAAATTTATCTTGGAACCAGAACCTCTTTTTTCACAAACAGGTAGATGCACACATATACCACGCTTTCCAACAGAAAAGTAGTGGCCCTGGCATCAGCCCTTGCTGACATACCCTGGTCCATAATGGGAGGATTGTTATCTCCTGACTCCACCCTTTATATAAGCCCAATATACATCCTCGCCTCCTCAAACTTCTACCTCCACTGTGAAGTGCAATCTTAAGGCGCCCTGGAAGGACGTCAACCACCCTATTCTTTCAAAAATAATAGAATTTGGTGTGAAAAGTTCTACACTGCTCATACAGGACAGGGGATCAAACCAGCCTTATCTTCTAGAATAAGAGTTGCCCAGAATGTGATGAGCCAATTGAAATCCACCTCCACTGCTTATTTACCTGCACCCTCATTGCTCCCTTCTGGAACAAGGTCTGCAAACTCCTTTAAGCAGAAACCTGGGTTGAGAATCCAGTTCAGGAAATTATGTTAACTGCTCACTCCCTGACTGCCCCTATTCTTAAAGTCCTGGCATTTAGAGTAACAATATGAACTATCCATAATTCATACCCTTGCACTGCTTTTAGCTCCCAGATGTGGTCATTACCCCACATGATTACCATTTTCATGTGCACTTCAAGATGACCCTGAAAACTACACTGCATCAACAACTGCTACCAGATCTATATAATCAGATTCTCAGTTCAGGTGGATTATTCCCCCTCTGTTTTTTATCTGTTTGCCCATCCCTTCACTATCCTCAAGCTCTTTGGAGCTCAAGCATAAATTTAATAAAAGTTTGAACTTTTCACCAGATTGGGACTGCCTAGTCTAAAAATATAGCAAGATAGTTAAGTTATAGAGACCACATTAAGCTAATCTCTATTCTTACAATCTGTTATATCCACTATATCTGTCTTTCTAGAATCAGTACACTTTAGCATCAAGTTCACACAGGGGTCTAAAGACTTTAAAGATATACTATACAAGCATTTTTGATATCAGTTGCTTGAAGATGCAATTCTATCTTACAACATGCATGATTGTTTTTATAAAAAAAGCACACATGTTAAAGCAATCTGCACTGAGAAAGATTCAGTAAATTTATGAGTCCTAAAGCCCAAAAGAACAGCCTAAAGTTAGACAACTAGGACTGAACAGAAAGCTTTACAAAAAACTCTAACATACCCAAATTAACTTAATTCAAGAGCTTCCCATCTCCCTTTCTTGAGTGTTTTGTTTTATATTGCACACTTTTAGTAAAATATATAGGAGTTATGAGTCTTATCTATAGGTTTTTAAAACAGTATTAAGCCTGACACTCTTCTTACTAGAGTAAACCAAGCCTTACATTCTCAATAAAATCTTAAAAAAGGATTCTAATAAGTTATTTACCTCTAGCACATTTAGTAGTATCAATTTATAACAATTATCATTAAATATTATCATGTAACTTTAGTATTGTGTTTACAATTTATTCACTTAGTAATACTTTTGTTTGATAAATTAATTTTAAAAAGTTAAACTCAAAATTAAACCTTCCTTTGTCTCATAATAATCTGTGATGCTTTTAAACATTTTAACTAAGTAAATTTTTTATTGAATGTAGGTTATATTTAAAAGATAAAGGTAAGGTTATGACACCAACTTATATGACTCATACTTCAACTTGGATATAACTTATGCCTAAAATATTTTAGCTTATGCACTATTTGTTTTTTAGAATTATAAGCTTCAAAGATAAACCATCATATTAAATGTGATCTACCTAAACCACTACGGCCACCTAGCAAAAATAAATAGGTAAAGAATAGTTTTATAAAGTAAATATGTTAAAAATTGGGCTTGAAGGTATAGATTCAAAAATTACTATGGCTATAAAAAACAAGTTTGGAATGCATCCTATTAAAGACTGCTAAGAATATCTTATAGTCTTAGTAGATTTTTGTACAATCATTTATGCCAAAGTTATAATTTAAGCATTGTATAACCATATATCACTTCTTAGGCTAATGCTGGGAGGGTTTGGCAGGAAGCTACTGGCCTAGGGTAATTTCCTTATTGTTATAGCATAAGCCTTGGTTTTCTCAGCCAGCACTCATAAAATTGATCACCTAGCCAACGCTTGGATAAGTAATAATTATAGCACTAACTTCAAAGTACCTTCTACCTTTTTAAACCTTCCCTTCCCAGTCAGACTAATGGAGGTCAGGATACTGTACTACCAAATCCTATCTTATAAAAAACTTTATATCAGGCCTCTAAAATTTAACAATCTATCTAGGCTTTCTTTTCCATAAGATTACTTGATAAATACAAACTTGGGGATACCGGTAAACCTTTAAACCTCTTAATCAATTTTATCACCCACTCAACCCTTCAATTACTGTCCACTAAGGATAAACTTTAAAGCAGGTTCAATCCCAACTTTAATATATATTGATATAAAGCTTCACTTTTAACTTCAAGTCTTGGTTGATATAAACTTTATTAGAACTTGTTGTATACCCAGCATCTCAATAGGCTAGGTTAGTCAAGCCCACTCAGATTTTGGTGACTATGGCAGTTAAATTTGGAATTGAAATTAATGAAGTTAAGATAGGTTGGCTGAGCTAACCATGTTCTATAGCCCTACGGTATTTAGTTTTGATATATATGACAAGTGGAAATAGGGTAGATTGATAAGATACCCAACCTGAATCAGCAACAGTTAACAGTGAAGGCTCTGCTACGAATAGCAGTACTAAAGAACTCTGAGTTTAGAGTGGTAAGCTCATACCAACCAAACTTTAGATAGTGAGCGTTATCAAGCAAGTTTATTAATCTAAAGGGTTATAGATGAGATTTTGATACCATAACCTCAGATTTATTAGTATAATGCTAGGTGGAAACAGAAGGTGAGTAGGGGCGCAGTAACATTTCATAGGAAAGCTATTAAATACCAGGTCTATTGAAGGTCCAATAGACCAGCTTAAAGGTAGGGTTGGACTTGGGCCCAAGTTTGGGCTAAACTATAACCATATCATAAAATTTAAACCAGCTATCTTCCAAAGATAGGAGACCCACCCAGCCTCTAGCGGTAAAATCATGGAAGGGTGGATACCATATGAGCGCTCTGTTCTACTGAAGCTATCCCAGACCAAAAGCTAGGATGCTTGGGAAGTAGGATACTCAGTCTGATTCTGTAAGCGTGCCGCTTTAAGTTGGCGGGAATATTTAAGCCCACAGGCATTGCAAAGCCTATCATTTTCAATAATTCAATCAATATCCTTACGTCTTTTGACCCTTTGGTCCACGGCGCCATTCAGGGCTAGCAGTAGTCCCACATGAGAGGCACATACGACTGGAGCTGGTTAGGAGGGGTGATGTCAATGGGGTTGATGTCATAGGTAAGTGCGAATGGCCTACAACCCTGCCCAAATGATATTGGCTTGGGCCAGTTGAGTAAAATGGGTACTTGTAGTTCTGAGGACTGGAAGGAATATTATCTAGCAGAAGCTGTGAGATTCTTGGGAGGGATAGATTGGAAGCCTCTAGCTTTTGATCGTGCGTGGGAACGTTCTGCCCACAGAGCTGGGATATTGAAGGTAATATGGTTGTATTCTCTGAGCTTGCCGGTTCACTCAGCTCTGGCTTGACACCGCCTGCTCCCCTCCAAAAGCGGGTTGGGAAACTTAAGCTCAGCGGACGAGAGGGAAGGAATGAAAATAGCCGGCTACCCGATTTAGTAGAGGCTTGGGGTGACACCTAGGACAATTAATTTGGGTAGCACAAGATAGAAACCTGCTTATGGAATGACTCGTTGGAAAAAGATTTTCTGGGTGTAGCAACGCTTGCTTGGTCCCTAAGCGTAACCAATACCCCTGATGATTTGGGCCGGTTAAGCCCATAGCTGCGCTGTATGGGCATTTCAGTACTCCCTTTTTTTAGAAAGCACAGAACACCCCAGTCCAGATCTATGGGAAGCGTAACCTTGGCTTGAGAGGATAGGAGCAGATATTTTTCTCTGTATACTAAAGTGCCTGCTTTCTGGCTTCCGAGGTTAGCTATATAAAATTTAGTAAATTACTGAAAAGGATTCCTTAGAGAACGACATGCTTTTTGAGGGGTATAGCTGGTTGATGGTAGGTGAGGGGGCCTGTTCATATACTGCAATCTGGGAGCAGGCCAGGGTTATATTACCAAGGATATATAAGATTTGTTCGGTTCTGACCCCAGCGGGGGTAATAAATTCAGAATCGAAATGGATTCTTAAATGCAGTTTGTTTTCTTGAAAGGAGGATGCAATAATACTGAGCAGGCGAGAGGAATCCCTGGAATCGAGGAGAACGTCGTGGTTTAGGATTTGGGAAGGCTGAGCGCCATGCTGAGTGAGTTTTGAAAAATTATCTGGTGGCCAGGCCAAAAGGATTTGTGGAGCATGGGAGTCATAAATTAAAAGGGTTCGTGATTCTATCTGGAATGATGGAAACCCAGAAAAAGTGGGTGAGAGAATACTTGGGGTATGTGAAGCGTGGAGAGAGCTCAACGAGGGTAGAATGGGATGCTGTGGAATCAGCTTGTAATGAAGTTTGAATAAAATTAATTTCCTAAAGGAGTAAAAAATAAATTTAAGCCCCTACCTCTTGATCATAGTGCTGGAGACAGTGGACAGTATAATTCATATTACATCTCTTAAGTGACTCTTCATCAATATGGAAAATGGCAAGAATAATCGTTGGGGAGATGACATGTATCGTGGCAGAACATGTGATATAAGTTAGATCTGAGCCAGGATCATGATAAAGTGACCAAAAGTTTCGGACCTTGATTCTGTAAGAGGTAATGATTAGACAGTTTAAGTGGGTTACCGTATGGCGACCCCATTAAAACCAGCAATGGATTTAAAGGTATCAAGATCCTGCTTAAATTTTGGAATAAAAGTGGGCTCTATGATATGAAATAGAGAGGAGTTGATAAAGCAGTAGGCAAGCCGTGAGCCAACCTCACGCATATTTTTTGAAAATGTAGATGAAATCAAAGCCTCGGTTCAAAAGACCCCAATAGCAGGAGCAATCCATAATGGGACTTCAGCAGCGGCAAAGTAATTAGAATTAAGCTAACCAAATAGTTACCTCCTGCAGTGACCTTGCCGGTATGATTTTGTAGAAGGCAGATATGATTTATTGATGGGAAATATACGAGTCAAGCTAGCAGTAGAAATGTTGAGATTGAAGTTTTGAGCTAAACCCAGTCACGTAGCGTATTGACAAAATACAGCCCAACTTAGCTAATCTGCCACGGCTCAATCGGTGATTGGTGGACTAATTTGCCGTGTAGAAGATTGGATCGATCGATGAGTCAAACAAAATGAATTTGGATATATATAGTCATATCTACTTTCGGTGGCTCGATCCTAATTCGAAGGTATGTCTTAAGCCACCATCTGGTTCAACTTTAATTGGAATGCGTAGATTAATATGTGCATTCTAATTTAATTGATAACCAAGTTGGCCATTCGACAATTTACCTTACTCACTTGGTAGGTAGCTAATAACTGGAACTAATTTTACTGAGCCTTAATATATTAATCCTTTGACCAGCGGAATGAAGCGTCAGACTCTAAACCAATCGAACTTAAAGGAACATTTACTTCATAACCGCATCTATTTAGAAGCGAAGATCCATCGATATTCAAACCTTCTGATCCCTAACTTAAGATCATTTTTATCGAGGATGGCTCCAGCGTATCAAGTGATATGGTTGGCTGAGATTTTTTCTCAAATAGTTATGATTAGTTGATTAATTATTCAAGATTATTTTGATTAGCCACGTTGGAAATTTTAGAAATGAGAAAGGAGGCACCGATCACCTAATGCAGTTTATATTTTTACCTACGCTTAATTAATTAGATTGATTCCTTAAATGGGCCATCTTGATACCTGTTGTTGAAGAACTATACGCCTCGGTGTAATCAAAACACACTCAAAGGTTTGGGTTGGGACCATCTAGTACTAAAAAAAACACACTCAAAGGTGCACTTGAAAATATTACGCCTAGGTTTAGTACCGTGTGATTTGTAATTCTTGTCTGAGACGTAATCAGTATATCAATTGAATCTATTATCTAGTTGACTCTTTCATGGCATCCACTTCGGTTTGGGATCCACTAGTTCTAAAAAGTTTAATAACGGAAGTTGTACCTGTCCAACTAGTATGCGATCCACTTCGAGCTTACATCTTTCAACTCTATGAATCTCAACTTTTTATAAAAAAATTTAGCTTACCAATGTTCATTATATATATCAGTTTGGCTATTGTGGATTCCAGTAAATTTACCTGAAATTCTGTTTAACAAACAACTAAACTTCGGTAATAATATTCATAAGAACACTCCATCTAGTACTAAAAAAATATTCATAAGAACACTTAATATACTGCCGATATACAGATTTAAGGATTAAATATACAAAATATCACATTTGTAATTTAAAAGTAAACGAGGCGGGTCGACCTTGGGACAAATATACCACGCCGAGTTTTTTTGCCTGTGCTGGTTTCGAACCTGTTTCAATTAAAACCCGATCTAGAGTGGAGCAGGAACCCCCCGCTATGCTATCCATTCTTCACTTTTGTGATTTATTGACTAGTTATTTTTATTGTTGATGATGCTAATCAAGGAACCAAATTTATTTTTTACCTGCTGATGCATTTAAATAAATACCCCTTATAACTATTCCTTAAGTTCACGATACAATTTTAAATTATTGATATAGAAAAGTAAATTTATTTTAAATTATTGTTTGCTAGATAACCGAAACATTTTAGGGTAAAATTATGTTGCCCTGCTGATTTGCTGATTATCTTGAATAATGTATTGCGCTGCTTAAACAATATTCAAGCTATTTATGCTAGAGGGCAAATGTCTACTCAGTATTTGAGATATACGAATCTGAGCTCTAAATGATTAATTTTTGATAAACATGTTTGGCTTTCTCCAACTGATGTGATCCTATGGTAAATTATCTTAGCTTTTGATGACTTATGGCTACTTTTGATGACTTATGGTTACGCCATAATTTTCCGAGCTTGCATCGGTCAAGAGATTAACGTTTCTCCGTAAATTTCTAAAATTAGCGATCTTATGATCACGTTTCCCTTGCCTAACCTTGATCCAATCAATTTGAATCCACTCGGCTCATTCACCAGTTTCGAAACTGTTTGCAAGGATCATATTCGATTGCAATGGTTACTGATAACCTTGATATGCCAAATCTTATACTCGATAATAATGCCACTACTTCTCACAATCTTAATGACTCCAGTTATGACAAAATTCCAATTAACTTTTTTGTGATGATGGGACCTTAAATTTCATACCTATTACAAGGTGAGCTCTCATTATAAAGGATGTGTGAATGAACATTATAGTTAACTTTTATTTGGTGCGTTAATAAATCTATGATAGCTAATAAGGTGGACCAATAATTTATGTGAGCTCCATCTTCTTGGATTAGCTAAAACAACTCATATTAAGGCTGGCGCTGAAATGTTTATCCTTGGTTTAACTTGGATGGGATTCAGTTTAACGATCTGCTAATTTATCTAGCTATCCATTTATTATTTTAGCTGCATTTCACTTTTTATATCCCTTCGTCGCAAATGTATTATAATAGTATTATATAGTTATGTAGGATAGCTTTATTAAAATTATAAGTATTTTATAGGATAATTAAAAGGGTGGTTAACCTGGCAGGATAATTCCAGCTTCCACTCTAGTGCGGGTTTTGTTCATTCTTAACCTATATTGGCTAGAAAAACCCTTGGTGTGGTATATTTGTCCCCATGTTGACCCATCTCAAATTTCCAAGAATTTATAGAATAATTAGTTAGTGAATTAAATTATAGTTTATATTACTAGCTTGACCAAAAATAAAAATTCCTAAAGCAAGCTTTTAGATATACATATATTGTTTAGTATAAAGGTACCTAATTTATCAGCTAATCATAGAAATATAATGTAAATAAAAAGATTTCTGGGCAAAGCTGATAAAAAATATATCTTCTACAATATTAATAAGTTTATCTAAAAATATTATCATAATCCTCAACCAAGTATAGTACAAATATTAGGCGGTAGAGCCTATGTGCTATCCTAGGACAGTATCATAAGGAAATATATAGGGGATCCAGTGCCATTTAATAGTTCCATGTTACCCAGCTAGGTATACAGAGATATAAATACAATATCAAAGGCTACTAGGACAGTTGATAGGTTGATAATTTTAAGTACAGTGTCAGGTTTCTGTTTGTCTGCTTGCTGGTGCTATTAATTGCAGAAAACCTGGCAATATTGATATATGTGGTATATCTAGTATATCACAGATATCTTTATAATTGCAGATACCAAAGTCTTGCCTAGACCTTTTGCTCTCAGATGACTTATATTAGAGCTTAAACTAAGGTTCAGAGGTTCCATATAGAATATTTTAATAAAAATATAGGAATATAAGTAGTTTTTTACTTTAAGGATTATACAAACTATTTAAATTATCAGGGTTTATTTAAGAAAATGATTATAATAAGGAAATATAAGGGTTTTAGATATATGAGTACTTTGACTAGAATAAGCATAGTCAAAGGATGTATAAGTGGGAGTAATTACTATCCCAGTTATATAGTCTTTAATCATGTGCTATCCAGAGAATATAGTTACAGTTAATGAATAGCTAATGAGGTACTTTACCTTAAATTCAATTGCTTGGAGTTTGGCATTATTAATAGAAATCACCCAGGACTTAGCAACTTACTATTAAAATTCTTGGGCTTTAATCTCAACAAAGCATCAATCATATATTATAATGGTTATAAGTTGATATTTATGCAAACTATAATAATTTGGAGACCCCAAATTAGGGCTTCACCCCTACTGGGGTGTAGTATGATATAGCCCCCTCCAAGCCTCAACTGGGGGTAATAATTGCTTTTCCTGAGTTGTAAATTTTTATAGCCCTAAAGCTTTTGAGTTAAGATAGATTTACCAACCCAAGGCATTTGAGATGGATGTCAAAGTGTGTATAAGGTTTAGCTTGGTTACAATCTATATGGCCATTTGAAGTATAAAAAATTATTTGTTGATGTTAGCACTAATTTTTTTTCATCTGAACAAGCTTGATGTTAAAGAGGTATGGATCACAAGTGTTGGATAATTATTGACTTGATTCAATGTTTTGTGATTCAAATTTATGATATAATATCTCCTAACTTTGGATTTTACCCCAAATTGGGATACATTGTATCTGAATGAATATGTAAGTCTCAGGGAATGTCCCCTGGGTGTTGATTGGGTCATTTTCCTGCTCCTGAGAAAGAAGGTACCAAAGAGGATGGCTGTACCCCTCGTTACTCAGGGCAATCTCACCCACATGGTAGATGAGCGCTGGGTAACAGCTCTTCTGCTTCAAATCCCTCCCCCAATACCCACACTTACCTCAGCAGAACTGTTATGGGAAATTAGTGAAATCTGCACCAAGATTGCTGAAATGAAACCAATTGGAACAAAATTGAGTGGCAGTCAGCCCAATATCCAAATTTTCAAATGGTTGAAAAGAGATGAAGACTGATCTATTGGTTGAAATGTCTGACAGTTTCAATTTGGCCAACACTATGATCAAAAAAATCACCCCCCTCCCAAAATTATTGGAGATAATTCCTAATGGGCAGGTAACAGCATTGGGCACCATTGACAAGGGTTCAAAGCTCTCTTCCAGAAAATCGGGCATTGCGCCCAAAGCAACAATTCTGACCAAATTAATGGCCCAGCAACTGGGCATAGGTGGGTTGGGCATCCTGAACCCGTTCCCAACCAAATGGGCCCACCCCTATGTGGGGTGGCCTTGGGGGATTCCTGCTGCTCATTGGGCCAAACGCTGTTGCACTAACTGTTGGAAACATAGCTGAGCCTCAGTTTGGCAGTTTGAGGTCAAACCAACAGCAACTTGGCCTGCCACCAAATTCTTCTATGTTGGTTCCCAGTGAATTTATCCATCCCATTCCCAAATAATTGCCAGTTAGGTCAAAATTGAGGGTCCCAATCCCAGCTTGTCCCTGCACCAATTGATCACTATTTAATCAGTTGCATTGCACTGAGAAAATTGTTGGTCAATTTTCTTCCTTTTCCTTTGCAATAAAAATTTGCCTCAAAAAACTCATCAATTTTTATTTAGTCAATTTCCTTCTGGCCGCATCCCTGATGGCCCATCAGTCCATATACCGGATGGGCTCTACCAGTACTCATAGTCACTATGGCCCTCACCATCATAGATTGGATTCAGTGAGCTAGATACTTCTGGCAATTTAACCCTGTTGTTATGAACTTTTGGCAACAGTATACTGGGGTCTTGTGTCCTTATTTCCACCATCTTCAAGCAAGAATCTGCCCTCTTGTCTCCCCAGTCAAACCAGCCCCATATTCCAGAGAACTCATAGAAACTATTTTGGTGGCTCCACCCCCTGCAGTAAGACCTCCAGGGTCTGGGGCGAGCTCAATGTGGTTTGTTCTCAGGATCATATTCACTGTTGTGCTACACCAACAATTTGTCATTTCCCAATGCCCAGCTCCATACAACGTCATTTGGTCAGCAATGCCTCTGGCATTCTGGTTTGCCTTTTGGGTGCTCACACACCCCAACTGGCAGGCTGATCTAAACTTCTTCTGCCATTTCCATGACAAAATGGCGCCCTAATCAAGGCTTATTTGATTAATCAATTTCCCTTCATAATCATTGGTTTTACCATAGTTGATGATCTTCATCCTAGGAGATCAAATAAAGCTTGAATGAATTGGTTTGACTATAAGTATTGCTCAGATACTTTTAATAAATTGTTCTTACTGCTATAATTACTGTTTAACTATTTGAATCTTCAAGAATAGATTTTCTATACTAAATATTAGTTTATATTACTGCATAGATTTTTCCATACAGTAAGCTTTGAACTTGAATTGAGACAACTATTGCCCTGTGTACATAATTCATAAAGACCTCATGCTATAAGAGCAGTTCTCACTACAGGGGGGCTGTAGTAGCAAATAATTAAGAAAAATAAACCTTACAATGGACCCATCTCAGAAAAAAGAGATGGCAAGAATTTAAACCATTTTTTCTAATTCAACCCTCCTACTCCTAGTCAGCCAGTACTGGAGGAAGTTGGTTTAAATGTCCCCTTTGTTTTATAGTTTTGAGACTTATTAATACTCCATGGAGAAGCTGATACAGATTGAAAAAATGGTACTTTAGGGGTTCTATCTATTTGGCCATAAGAATTTTATTTAGTAATCACCTTATTTTATCATCAGCAGAATCAGGAACAGATAGTTCATCAATACAAGGTTTTTTGGCCTCTGATTCATCAAGTACTACAAAAAGCTAATCCTCTAGTCCAGATAGGGCTATATATTTCTAAGTATCTTCAACTCACTGTAAAATTTTACAGATAATCATTTTTGCCACCATGCCCTAATTATGAAAGTGTTTAAAAGAAATATTCAAAAAAAGTGAAAGTGCTTAAGGACTTAAGTTGTCAATTAAAGACTAGTTTCCAGGGCTTATGTCAGATGTTTAATAACAACCATAAACTTAGCATGCAGATATTGCAATGACTGGATAAACTTACTGATCAATTGGACTGAAAGATGTTGGTTATAGAATATTAAGTTATAGATAACTAAGGAGTCACCAAAAAATGTATACAAGGCAAGAGATAATTCAGAGAAGAATTTGAGCATAGCTGTGTTACTCCAGGGAATGTTACTTGACAGGCTGAGGTAATTTGAGGAACTCAACCAATCACACTACATGATATGGAGGTGAACGCACAGCATTTGGGAGGCAACATTGAGGCTACCAACTGCTACTGTCAAAATTATAACACATCAGAAACCAACAAGGAGCAATAAAGTGGTATAAATAAAAAAGGCTTAGTTTTGTCACTCCAAAAAGATAGTGAAGATCTCCTCCAGCCAAGCAATAAATTATGTCATCATTTTGGGAATTTTGCTACATGGAGACTGCTCACAAGAATAAATGGATGATTTGCAGGCTATGGTGTGCAATATGCGGAGAGATCTCACAGAATAATGGAAATTCATGCAACAATGTCTTCAGGAAACAAAAATTGAACTAACTGGGAATGACAGGTTGAAAGCAATCTACAGGAAAGTAGATGTTGGTGCCTTTGTCAAACTATGCTTGTTGCTTAACCAGAGCTACTTGGAGATCTTTTGAAAGAGAATCTAATTAAGAGCCAATGATTCAACTACTAATTCAGCACTGACTTTGCTGTTTGCTTTGCCCCTGTAAGTCTGGTGGATAAACCCCTGCAGCTGAATTGGTAGATATTCCTGTTTCAGACCACAAGAAAAAGCTGATGGCCGTCCCCCTCATTACCCTGGGCGATTTAGCCTATGAGGTAGATGAGAGGTGGGTGATGGTGTATCCCTTGAAGGTCACATCATTTTCCCTATTCTAACCACTCATGATTTGGTACAACAAATACAGGGGATGTGTGGGGAGGTGGAGGAAGCCAGGGACCTTGGCCAGTAGAGGATTGACAGAAATTCTTCCCCTCAAAAGGTTTCCAGTGATTTGAATTCCACCAATGTTGTTAAATTGGTTCCACTGAGAGGAAATCGAGTTATTGGTTCAGGCGTGGGAATTTCCATCCACCATGGCCCTCTGTCATCAAAAATCATGAGCCTGTCCCTGATAGGTATGGGAATAACAAACCCCTTTCTGATATAGTGGTACCAGCCATATGTGGCCTGGCTGTGGGTGGCCAAGTCACCCATCAAATAAAACAATTCCAATCTAATAAGCAAAACCATGGAAGGAGGGGAAGTTGGTGGAAAAGTTTGAGTGTGAGTTGGATGGCCAGGCCAGAATCAATCTGGCATCATAGAAATTTGTGATGCCAATCTTTTGCAATCAAAAATCGTGAAATTATTCTCAACGGTGAGTGCAGATGTTCAGGTCCCCAATTTGTCTATAAGCTTATAAGGCAGTAGACCCTAGCATGTTCCACTGTCACTACATTTTTTTTACCCTTAGACCCTTTAAAAAATTCCAAAAAAAGATCCTTAAAAATCATCTTTTACTTTGTAAATTATAGCATTCCACCAGGAAATTTATAACAATGGATACCAATTTTAACATCTCTGATTGGTGCTTGTGGCTACCTTACTACTGTTTCATCCATCAATATAGATGGCTGTACTGCAGGTATTCTAGCTGGTGTTCTGGGTGGTCACTCACCTGGAGCTCCAGGCCAGTCTTTTTATCATCACAATCTATGATATAATAGAGCAACCCCAGACTTGGCCCATCTCCACCCTTCTCAGTGAAGAGAGTGACTCAATGGGTTTTTGTTATTAAAGGATGACCCATTCTTTAACTCAAAGTTTTCCACCCCAGTTCATAATTATCTCATCACCTCTGATAGCGATATAGTTTCCTCTCAGCCCATGTATGAAATTATTGATGCTCTCTTGTTCTCCACAGGTGGGCCGTCTTGGACAGCCCTAGGGGTGGAGACATTGTTTGTTTCCGTAGCTGTTGTCCTGCCTCCTCAATCCGCTGTTCTGTGCTCAGGGGAGAGTATTGGGATGGTCAAGTCAGATGCTCTGGGGGAACTGATGTACATAAAGTTGTTAGTGCCATTGCTAACTACTGAGCAGTCAACCAGAGGTGGAGGTGTCTTATAGGCTGATGCCAAAGTTTCTTCTCTTGAGATTGCTTTAGGAGACTTTCAGGTGGATACCTCTTTTTCCTCTGTTATGTCACACCAAGTGTCTAAGAACCAAGATCAGGCATATTTTATGTCACATGTACAGATCAAGTTAGGCTATAATGTGGTATCCATGGAGGCTCTCCTGGACATGTGTGCAGCTGGGAACTTCATAAGTTTGCAGGTCTCTCAGGACTTGGATCTGGAACTTAAAGTTGGTCTTCTTGGTATCAAGTTCTTTGTCAAATTCCATGACATGTTATGTGGTGCGGCGGCCCAAACCATACTCAGTATATGGCTGTGGCTTCTGTGATAAGTTCCCTTCTGTGCCAGACTTGTTGTTTCCTGTTATCCTTGGAGGTGGGTGGTGATGGCGGCAACAGGTGAATATTGATATGGGCCCAACATGTTGTCATTTGCAAATATGTATTTGTGTGGTGAGTTTACCTCATTGATGTTTTGCCCTGCTATAGCAGTGTGCTAATTGCTTCAGCCACCTCCCCTCACAGTGCTTCCTGAGGATATCCAATCTAGCTTGTCTTGGTTCCAGGCTATCTGTTATATGGAAAATGCCAACCGCCTGCCCTCTCACTCCAAGTATGATGTGGCATTTTGTTTTACAGTAAGTATAATTAAAGCTAACTGTCCCTTGTATCTGTATACTGAGAAGGAGGATAATCTGGAGGTGTGGTTGGATGACATGATCACAAAAGGTTATGTGTTCAGGCAGAAGTCTCCTATTGCATCTCCCATAGTTTTTGCTCAGAAAGCCAATGGTACGTTGCATACCTGCATCAACTATGGACATTTTAGTATCATTGTTCATAATTCCTACCCCTTCCCTTGAGCAGACAATTAGCCAGGCGATTAAAAAAATCCTGGGTGTTTTCAAATCTCAATCTCGCGAATGCATTCAACTAGATTCAGATGGCAGAAATTCTGAAGTGGCTTATGGCAGTACATACTCAATGAGGGATCTTCCAGTTACATGTAATGCCGTTCAGCTTAGAAAAATGCCCCAGTTACATCCAGCGGATGATCAATAATTTGCTCAACAACCTTTGGTTTACCTGTGCAGTGGCGTATATCAACAATATCCTCATTCATTCCCCCATTTTTGAGCACAAGGAGGATCTAGAGGTGGTGTTGGTGGCGTTGCATAAGGCTTTTTTTATGTGAAACCTTATAAGTGCGATTTTTAAGGGATGAGGTTATCTTCCTAGATAACTTGGTCCTAAAGGTTGGATATAAATTCCTTCCAGCAAGCTCAAGGCCATCCTATCGTGACCCACCCACACCACCCAGAAGCAGTTGCGGATCTTTATGGGCACCATCATAGTTTTAGAAAAATCTCTTGCCCTCTTGCAGCTGGTCACGCCGCTGCATCCCTTAACTTGGAAGAAATTTTATTCTGATGGACAGTAAAATGCCAATGGGCATTTGATGCCATTAAGAGGGTGTTTGTGGCACCGCTTATTATCAAGAACGCTGACCACATGATCCATTTTTTTTAGTACTAGATGGTCCCAACACATGATCCATTCATCATCACATGTGATGCATCTTCAGCCACTGTGGAGGTAGTGCTGCTTTATAAGCAGGATGGGGTGGAACATCTGGTCGCTTATTTCTCATTTAAGTTCAATTTATCTGAAAAATCCTGGGTCTTTATGATAAGGAGTTGGCCGCCATGACATGGTCACTTACACATTGACAGTACCTCTTTCAGGGTGCGCAACATGAGGTGACTGTGTAAATGGACCATCGGACTATTATGTACTTTCAGAATCTGCATAAGCTGGCGCATTGCTAGGCTCAGACGTATTACAACTTCTGCAGTTTTAATTTTAAATATGATTTTTAAAGGTTCCCTGAATGTTCTCCATGACTTGTTGAACCAGAACTCAGAATTAAGTCCAATGGAGGAGGATGATCAGAGCTCACTACAGTAATTCCGCCAGCACAGATTTTGATCATTTATCCTTTTGCAATTTCAGTGATAGAGTGAGGACCTGACATTCCACTAGTCACTCAGGTATTAGTGGGTCAGATGGCCTGTATGGAGGGGTTGGAGCTAATTGACTATCTGGGACTTCTTGCACATTGGTGTACTCATAATTCATTGGCCAAAGGCACAATTTTGTTTAAATACTGAGTACTGGTTTTGATTAGCTTCATGATGAAGTGATCCAGAATCACCATGAACCTCCAGCAGTGGGTCACCCAGGAAATAAAGATGCCTTGACTTGGTAAAGCGGATGTACAATTGGCTGGGGATCTCCAGGGATATCCCAGCGTGGGATGCTAGTTGAATCACATGTGCGCAGGCAAAGTCCAACTAATCCGGTCAAAATGGCCTTCTCCATCCCCTGCAACAAGCTGAAAGTCCATGCACGTCAGTATCAGTTGATTTCATTGTTTAGCTTCCCTTCTCTAATGGTTTCAATGCAATCATGGTGGTGGAAGACCGCTTTACCAAGTTCTCTTGTATATTCCATGTTTGTCAGATTTTAATTTCAAGGAGACTGCATAGCCCTTTATGCGGCATATTTTATCAGAGGTTTGGGTTGTCACAGGAAATTGTAAGCGATTGAGGGATGTAGTTTATGGCATGCTTTTGTACAGCCCTCCTGGCTATCCTGAAGATTAAGCCATTCCATTCCACTGAATATTAACCTTAGGTGGTGATCAAACAGGATAGATCAATCAGTTTATTGAGCAGTTTCTCTGGTTTTACGCCACTGATGTGCAGGATAACTGGCCGGATGACCTCTCATTGGCAAATTTTGCATACAATATTGCCTCCCACGCATCTACCAGGTTTTCAACATATGAAGCCACATTGGGTATAACCCTTCATTCTCACTGCGTCTGTGTAAGAAGCTGGAGGTACCTGCTGTAGTGAAAAATGCTCAACAGGTCAATATTACGCAATCCCTGGTCTGGAAGCATTTGACCAAAGCCATGAGTGATTATAAGCAGTTTTCAGATTGGAAACATCTCCCTACCCATGAGATCCTGGCAGGTTCCTTAGTCATTTTCAATATGCGCCACCTGCATATTAAGCCCCTTCAAGAACCCAAAAGCAAGCATTCAGGTCCTCATGTGGTTGAGGAAGTTTTGGGTAATGGGGCCTTTAGGTTGGTCTGCCTCCTCATTAGAAGCAGCACCATGTCTTCCACACTTCTCAGTTGACACCATTTAAAGGGATGCCGCACATGAATCTTGAATCAGTGGCGATTAAAGGCATGTCAGAATTGGAGGTTGATAATATTTTGGTATATTGTCGTCAAATCACTTGGTACAGTACTTGGTGGCGTGGAAGGGGTTTCCCACATATGTATATATCTGGATTAGTGCTCACAATTATGCGAACTGACATGAGTTTGTGAAAGCCTCCCATGAGGTGCATCCAGATGATCCCCGCCCTCCCCTGAAGATTGCCTCCATCTTGGCAATCAAGATCTTAAAAGCGCATAAGAATGTGGCACTGGCTCAGATTCCTGGTGTGGGGCTTCCTCATCCCATTAAGGGAAGGGTAATGTAAGTCTAAAGAGCAACCCCTGCAGCTGAATTGGGAGATATTCCTGTTTTGGACCACAATAGGGAAAAGACAGAGGCCATCCCCATCATCACCCTGAGAGATTTAGCCCATGTTGTAGAAGAGAGGTGGGTGACAGCATATCCTTTGAAAGTTGCGTCATTTTTCCCTATGCTAACCACTCATGAGTTGGTACAGAGAATACAGGGTGTGTGGGGAGGTGGCGGCGGCCAGGTTCCTTGGCTAGCAGTGAGTTGACATCAATTGTTCCTCTTGAAAGGTTATCAGTGGTTTAAGTCTCACTGGTGTTGTGAAATTGGTTCCACTGAGAGGAAATTAAACTATTGGTTCAGACGTGGAAATTTCCATCCAACATGGCTCTTTGTCATTAAAAATCATGAGCCCACACCTGATAGGTATGGGCTTAAAAAAACCCTTCCTAACCCAGTGGGACGAGCCATAGGTGGCCTGCTCGTGAATATCTCAAAACTGTTATGTTTACATGACATAATTGAGAGTACCAACATCAAATACAAGGCTGAGCGTCAGGAGGTCCAAAGGGTCAAGTTGCAGGACCTTCCTGACCTAAAGCACACTTTGGATCACCGCTGGTTACAGGTAAGATATGCCCAGGTTGGTCCAGGTGAGGTGTTTAACGCCCAGCCCCTTGTTTCAGCTCCTGCATTAACATGGACGAGTTATATGTTAAATGAAAATAGCTCAATTTAATTACTCAGTGAATAGGGGTTCAAATACATTCAGTTTACAAAATTAACTTAGGTCAGCCTCAACTTCAATCAATTACTTGAGTTCAGACAATTTTGAATCATAGCACCCTGTCAGATGGAAGTGTGCGCTTATTGGTGCACCTTGGCTTAGCGCCATTTTCTCTGATGGATAATTTCCCCACTTTTGTTTAATTATAATCCTTCAATACCAACCTTCCTCATTGGCTGTCTTCCCTTCATTAATCCTTAGTAAGTTTATGTTTTTTATGTTGACTTGGGTGAACCTGTGCATAGACCTCTTTGAGGAGGTCTCATGTCATGTTAGCCAATTTATTTGTCTTGAAATTATTACAGCCTCAGGTACACCACTGGGCCGCCCAGGCACCCTATAAACTGTGTCACCCATGCACTCTAGCCCTGTTTAAAGCTTGGTTATGAACTGCCCTTTGGGCACAGCCAAGTTTTACTGATTGTTTGATCCCTATTTACTTGTACCTTTCTAACCACCCTCGCCCTATGTCACTTCAGCTCAAGCACCCTCTGCGGGGCTATCTGTATTTTAATACTGATGACTAGTTTCCTTGCGTTGGTCCAGTGCATCGTGCACCACCATGCTGGGAACAGGAGAGTTATAGACACTCTCCTGACTTTAGACATCCTATCATTCTTTCTTATGTACATGAACTTTTTCATGTGGGACTTTCACAAAGTGTGAATGGGGTGCGCCAGCTGTTGGCCACGTCTGCAGTAGGGCTCACCTCCGTTTTCTCAATTTGCTAAAGATTAAAGCATCTCAGAATTATTCTTGCTGCCTCTGACTGGGAAGCACTGACCCTTCTTTCTTGTACATGGTGGATACTGTCACTTCATAATCTGAAAGTCATGATTCCCCAACTTTCCACTAAATTTCATAAAATTTGACACAAATATACTGTTTTTTTCTTTGGCACCACGTTTGGATAGTGCAGGCGGTATCATTGATGGAGGGCCTGGTAGTGATGGTCTTGGATAAAGTCATATAACTTGTCACCAAAATGGGTATGGGGTCATTAGCGGCCCATAGCGCGTTTTATATTGACGTTTCCATATATACAACCAAGCCATATATCTTCTCTTATGGCTCAGATATGGACCCTATTTCAGTGTATCAAATTACCCCAGGGAACCCATGCTTGACCACAACCATGACCTGCAGAAGCCAGGAGGTGGAGAAAAAGTTACTATTACAACATGAAAACGTTTATGAAGTTGCTGAAGATATGGTGGGATATGTGACCTCAGTAGTAAGAGTGGCCAAATATCCCTCTCCATTCTATGGTGCAGAAACGTATCCTGAGGGTATGTTAGACCCTGAAGAGGATAATTTGAAGTGTTAACGTTTTCTGTTATAAATAAATATTATTTGGGATATTTTTTAAGGATTGCTACCCTTTCATCCCCTTTAGGGAAAATTAGCACTACTATTTTGGTGAATACTGGAGCCTCTGAGAATTTTGTTGACCAAGCATTGGATGACTACCTTGAGCTGAGTTACTTGCCAGGTGGTATGGTTAGAGGAGAGACTTCCCAAGGTATTCCCAAGCTGAAAATTATGGGGATAGTGGATTATCAGTTTGGCAAATATCAATTTGGATGATTACTTCTATGCAATAAAAAACCTCTTGTGCCCCACTATTTTGGGAGTGGAGTGGTGGAGAAAAATTGATGTCAGAACCAACTTAAAGTACAATACCTTGTCCTTAACTTTAAATAATGGTCATGAGTTAATTGTCCCTTTGGCTGAAGCAAACTTTAAGGCCAACTTGACCCACTGGCCCAATATCCACACACTCAGTCTTGCTCCGTTGCTGAAGCCCTCTTTGGAGGTTCCCTTACCTTCCTGTTTGGAGGGGTTGGAATCTTCGTTTGATGCGGCTTCAGCCAATATACTACCAGCTCATTCAGAGTTTGATTACAAGTATAAGCTCACCATTGATCTGGTGCATATATCTTCCCCAATTTATTCAAAGCCTGCATGGGAGGAAGCGGCCTTAGATGTGTGGGATAAGAAGCAGTTAGCCAAAGACACGATTTTTCAGTGAACCTCCCGTGTAGGTTCCCCAATTCTCTTTGTAGAGAAGGCTGATGGTACCTTATGCCTATGCGTAGATTATGGAAATCTCAACAACGTCACAGTACCATACTTGCATCTCATCCCTTTGGACTCAAAAATTGCACGCTATGTGGGGAAGGCTAGAGTCTTCTCCAAGTTGGATTGTTTAAACGTGTTCAATCAGATCTGTATCAAGAAGGTCCAAGAGTGGCTGACCGCATTCTTTACCAGAAAAGGGATTTTCGATTTCAGGTTATGCCCTTTAGGCTTAAAATGCCCCTGATATCTTTCAACGCTGTATTGATGCGCCTTTGGGGACCTGCTGGGATATGCGCGGTAGCTTACATGGATGATAATCTGGCTTTTTCCCCTGACAATGAGTCACATGTAGTACATCTTTGCAGGTGGTGGAGCGTTTGAGGACAGCTTACCTTACATTAAAATAAGTAAATGTGAATTCTTTAGGTCCCAGGTAACCTTCCTGGGCAACTTTGTGTTTGACAAAGGGCACATGGTAACTCCAGACAATGAGAAGGAAATTTGTGAGTGGCTCACTCCAACTTTGGTTAAGGAATTAAGGAGCTTTTTGAGGACGTTTATGTTCCTTAAGAAATTCACACTGAATCTTTCTAAAATGGCGGCCCCCTTGCATAAAGCAAGTTAGGCAAAAGTGTCCAGTGGTCCCTAACTTTGCAGGATGCCTTTCAAGCGGTAAAGTGTACTTCGCTGTCCACATCCATTCTTTGCCATGTTGATCCCAATAAAGAGTTCATTGTTGCGTCTGATGCCTCCAACTTCGCCATAGTGGCAGCCCTATTACAAGTATGCAAAGATGGATTAGAGCATCCATTGGATAATTTTTCCAGGAAGATGTCTCTACCAGAGGTAAACTATGCCATATATGATAAAGAGTTGTTAGCAGTGGGTGAGGCGCTGACTTAATGGTGTCATCACTTTCATGGATAATTCCAACCCTTCCGCATATGTACAAATCACCATGCCTTACTGTACTACTGTGCACCTCATGTTTTAACCCCATGGCTAACCCGCTGGAATGAGACCCTAGCCCAATTACGTTTTCTTTATAAATTTACTAAAGGGCAAGGAGAATGGTTTGGAGGATGCTTTGAGCCATAACCCTGCACTAGCTCCAGATCCTAAGAGTATAAAGGCGCATAATATCCATTTGATGATTCCACTGGGTAAGATTATGTCTCAACTTCCCTCCCCCTTGGCTAATGGGCCATAACTTTCTCCTTTGAAAGATGCGGAGGAATATTGTATGTTCAGAAAGATAGTCCTTTTCCAGCCTTTTTCAGCCAAATATGCTATAGTCATTGCTAAGAGCGCTTTGAATCAGGAGGACATCACCAGAGGTTACCACATAAAGGACGAGAAGGTGTGGTTTCAGGGGCGCTTATGGGTTCCCGCTGGACCACTTTACCTGGAAATCATCTGGGACCATCATGACGGAATCACCGTTGGTCATCCTGAGGGCAAAGACTCTAGAGCTAATTCACCGCACTTACAATTGGAAGGTGTTAGCTGCAGAGGTGAACAGTTATTGTAAAGAGTGCCTAGGCTGCAACAAAAATGAAATTTGAACCACCATCCTCTAGCGGCTGTTTGTATCAGTTCAAAAGGCTGAAGGGCCATGAAATTCTATATCAGTTGATTTTATTGTGGAATTGCCTGCATCTGATGACTATGATGCCATCATAATGGTGGTAGACCATTTTATGAATTTTGCCCATTTTATTCCCTGCAGAACCACAGTCACCGCAGCTAAGAGGAATAGGCTCAATATCACTCATGTGTTTGCTCTTCATGGGTTCCCTCAAGAAATAATTAGCAATCATGGACCCCAGCGTCAGGATTTTCCCTGGGTTAGGTGAAAGCTTTGTCCAGGGGAAGGATTAATACCCCCATTTGAGGGGCATATTTCCCCAATGGCTTGATAGATTTGAGAATAGGGGTCAAATCTATATTATTAGCAAATATACCGAATTTAGGACTTTATATATTTACTCCAAATTTGGGAAAACATTAGATCCCATTCCTTGAGACATGTGACCTGGGGTATCTATTAACCTGATCATGAGGGCGGCGAGATCTGAGTAAGGTTCAAGGTAATGGGAAATCCAGAAGACCAGGAGAAACCTACATGGATGGGGCCATGACAATCCTTGAGGCACTGTGTCCCCACGTACCCTATAAAAATCCCTGCATGTTAGCATAATAAAGTACTTTATATAGGATATGAGTTTATCTTATTTTTATTTAAGTTCAATTTATTTCAATAACTATAGTCTCATCCATTGTCTCGTCCAGAGCTTCCTCTGTCCTCTCAGCTGACCCTTGTCCCATGCAGTCAGCCTACTTATTGGGTTCCCCAGCGTTAGCAACAGTGAGCGCATCTGGAGAAACCTGATAACTGGTGCTCACTACAGAGGGGCTTCCAAGGTACACCCTGAGAAGTTACCCTCAACTTTGGAAAATAATTGACCCGCCATGAACACGCTGGACGCTGATCTTCTATCTTACCTCTGATGGAATGGCCAAGACCCAATAACAGTTGGGACCAAATTTCCAAGAAAATCCTTTGAGTGTGCCCCAGAAGACTTCATGTATTTCTGAGCTCCCAAACAGCTATAACCTTTGCTGGACCTGCTAAAAATGCCTGAAGAGTTTAAAAAAGATGAACTTAAGCCAAAATTCCAGCTTCATAAAGAAAAAAAATTAATGAAGGCAATATTTTATTACAGGGACCAAGCATTGCATTTCAAGAGGATGAGGGATGCTAGGAGAGACGAATTCTTTGAAGACATCACCAGCAGGATGACTATTGGACGCTAGGAACTGTCTACTGTGATGAAAGAGTTATGTTCAAAAACCTTCCAACTTTGAACAAAATTGAAAAAGAAATTGGCCAAGCTACAAAACATCCTCCAGTTGAAAAAAGAAAATCAAAATAATTTGAGTGCCTGAATCTTAACTAAAATAACTAATTTTAATACTAACCCTAATATTTATTTAGATAATAAATATCCTCCGCTTGATATTAATCCCATTCTGCTGCTTCCAAGAAGAAAGTGGAAACAAATTGCATAGTCAATTTGAGCCAAAAAGTGCCAACCAGCAAATCAAATGCAGCCAGAGAGCATTGACAACACCAAATTTATAAAATTGGGAAAAGTTGAGGACCAATTTCCGATCTTGATGAAGGCAGCAAGCTGCAGGCATTTTGGGAAGCCTCAAAAACAATTGGTGTGGAGATTTGATACAAACTCCAGGCAAAATACCTGGGACTTATCTTTGCACCATTTGAAATAAGCTTGATGAATCCTTTCTGACAATCCTATCACTTTCCAACTTTGACGGCGCCCCTCCTGAAACTGGGCCACATATTACTAAAACAATAAATCTAGATTACCTGGTTTGACTTTCAGATTGGGATAGCCCAATCCAACTAAAATAAGAGTCAAGAAAAAGCAAAGCTCAAGGAACTGGCTGACACTAACTCTGCTACTAATGCCAACCTATCAGCCCACTTTGCACTTTCCTCTCAAACTCTGTCACACAGGTCACTTTCAGTCACAAGTGAGATTCACTCACCCAATCCCAAGATGATGGCTTGGTGTCACTTGAAGAAACCTCCCTATCAAAACCTTCAGGGGGCCACACCCTACCATCGCCTGGTCACCTCCCAAACTCATGGGGTTGCTCACCCACACTACCCACTGTCAATGACCTTTTCTCTGAGCCTTACATGGATCTGCTGGCGGATAAGGTGATCGCAAGATGCCAGGTTCAGATGGCAAATGAATTGAACAGAAAGCTCAAAGAGGCTTAGACCCACATGGCCAAGATGGTGCAGGAGATGTGCAAATGGATAGCACAGATGGAGGCGGAGTTGAAGGCATCAAAGTCGTAAGTTATGCAGGAACTAAGGCTGCTGGTCATCCTGCAGTTGGAAATCCAGGACAAGACCAACCAGATTGAACGCTCACAATTGGCAACTCGCAGCTTAGGCTGGAGTTAACCGACCTCAAGGCGAATTACCTCAAAACTAAAAGGCAGCTCAAAGCCAGCCACCTTGAAATACTAGATTGCCCAGCCAATAGCAGCTCGCGGATTGAGGAACTTAAGAAAATATTTTCCAAAGAACAATCCAAATTAACTATGAGGGCCTTAGCTTATAATTTGTCCAGCTTCAAACCCTATTCACATGTGAGACCTTCAAGTCAACTATGAGGTCCTTATCTAATGAAATTATCCAGCTTCAAACCCTACAAACACCAGGCATTACCACCACCTGGTCTTCATTACGCCTGAGGCTCCATATGCCCCAAACTTGAGTCCTATGACCTTCAGGCCACAACTTGCTCCCCTAGGCCAAGGCTTGGAGGGGGCTCTGTCAGGATTTTCCATGGGTTAGGTAAAAGAATTGTCCAGGGGAAGGATTAATATCCCATTTGAGGGGCATAATTCCCCAATGGCTTGATAGATTTGAGAATAGGGGTCAAATCTATACTATTAGCAAATATACCGAATTTAGGACTTTATATATTTACTCCAAATTTGGGAAAACATTAGATCCCCATTCCTTGAGACATGTGACCTGGGGTATCCATTAACCTGATCATGAGGGCGGCGAGATCTGAGTAAGGTTCAAGATAATGGGCAATCCAGAAGACCAGGAGAAACCCTACATGGATGGGGCCATGACAATCCTTGAGGAACTGTGTCCCCACATACCCTATAAAAATCCCTGCATGTTAGCATAATAAAATACTTTTTTCATAGGATATGAGTTTATCTTATTTTTATTTAAGTTCAATTTATTTCAATAACTATAGTCTCATCCATTGTCTCGTCCAGAGCTTCCTCTGTCCTCTCAGCTGACCCTTGTCTCATGCAGTCAGCCTACTTATTGGACTCCCCAGTGTTAGCACCAGCAAGCGCATCTGGGGGAAACCTGATACCCAGTTTACCTCCATCTTTTGGAAAGTGTAGTTTAAGACTCTGTAAATACGTCCCTGCTATTTAACTGCATATCACCCCCAATCAGACGGTCAGGCTGAATAGTGAACCAGTGCCTCAAACAGTTCTTTTGGTGTTACACCACTGCGGATCATTCAAATTTGCTTTCCCATCTTCCCATGGACCAATTCAGTTACAACAACGCCTAACATGCATAAATTGGTTGTTCCCCCTTCTTCGCCAACTATGACTTTAATACCACCTTCAACATGAATACCAGTGTGAAACCAAGGTGGAAGAGGTGGTGGACTTTGCAAAAATGATCAAGAAAGTACACCAGGGGGTGAACACGAATTTAGATGCAGCCATGCAGGATTACAAGGAGAACGCTGATGGTAAGAGACGAGTTGGACCAGCGTACAAAAAATGAGATCTTGTGATCCTGGATGCTAAAAACATCTAATCAAGCAAAACTGCAAAAAAACTTGGACATAAGAGGATTGGGCCATACCGCGTCATCAAAAAGATGGGCCACGCCCCATACCAGTTGGATCCCCCCATTTTTGAATCTTTTCAGTCTTTCATGAAAACAAGTTTATGTTGTTTGCGGGTCCCCCACCAGAGACTTCCAAGGCTTATCTCGTGGATGGGGCACCAGAGTGGGAATTGGAGGAGACTGTAGCCTCTTTTCAGGTAAGAAGAAGACTCAAGTATATTGTATCCTGGAAGGGATTAGATTCAGCGGAAAACAGTTGGGTCCCAGCGCATGACTGCGTCCATGCCTAAGATCTAATTGTAGCATTCCACGAGTGTTTCCCTAAAACTGAAGGATCAAGTACAAGCAAGCCGTTGCTTACATGAAGTTGGCCTCTGCCCACAAAATCTTTTCCTTGGCAAATGCCCCTGGAGGGTGGTGAAGCCTAAAAAGAAGAGAGGGTAATATCATGTTTACATGACCTAGTTGAGGGTACCAACATCAAAGACAAGACTGGGTGGCAGGAGGTTTAAAGAATTAAGTTGCAGGACTCTCATGACCTAAAGCACACCTTGGATCTACGCTGGGTACAGGCCAGTTATACCCAGGTTGGTCTAGGTGAGGTGCTTAACGACCAGCCCCTTGTTTTGGATCTTGCATTAAAATGGACGAGTTATCTGTTAAATGAAAATAGCTCAATTTAATTACTCAGTGAATGGGGGTTCAAATAAATTTAGTTTACAAAATTAACTTAGGTCAGCCTCAACTTCAATCAATTACTTGAGTTCAGACAATTTCGAAGTATAGCACCCTGTCAGATGGAAGTGTGCACTTATTGGTGCACCTCAGCTTAGCACCACTTTCTCTGATGGATGATTTCCCTGATTTTGTTTAATTATGATCCTTTGAAACCAACTATTCTTTTTTGTCTTCCCTTCATTAACCCTTAGTCAGTTTTACATTTTTTTCTTATGTTGACTTGGGCAAACCTGTGCATAGACCTCTTTGAGGAGGTCTCATGTCATGTTAGCCAATTTATTTGTCTTGAAATTATTACAGCCTCAGGTACACCACTGGGCCGCCCAGGCACCCTATAAACTGTGTCACCCATGCACTCTAGCCCTGTTCAAAGCTTGGCTATGAACTGCCCTTTGGGCACAGCCAAGGTTTGCTGATTATTTGATCCCTATTTACTTGTACTGTGCTAACCACCCTCGCCCTATGTCACTTCAGCTCAAGCACCCTCTGCGGGGCTATCTGTATTTTAATACTGATGACTAGTTTCCTTGCGTTGGTCCAGTGCATTGTGCACCACCATGCTGGGAACAGGAGAGTTATAGACACTCTCCTGACATAATCGCCCACCAAATGAAGTGACACCAATCCACTAGAAAAACAGCAGTAGGCGGGAAAATTTTGGAAAAGTTTAAGCATGAGTCATCTGATTAGGTCAGAATCAATACAGCATCATAGAGTTTTGCATTTTCAATCTGCCGCAATCAAAAATTGCAAAATTATTATCAATGGTGAATTCAATCATTTGGGTCCCCAATTTATTTATGAGCTTATAAGGCAGCAGACCCTGACAGGCTCCATTGTCGCTCCATTTTCTTCCCTTACTATCCTTTTAACATTTTTTTAATAAAAACAATCCCTGAAAAATCAATTTTTATTTGTGAATTATAGCAGTCTCCAGGCAATTTATAACAATTGATACCAAGTTTGGACATCTTTGTTAGATACTTGCGGCTGACTTACTACTGTTTCATTTCAATATAGATGACTGTACCACAGGTATTCTGGATGGTTACTCAACCGGAGAACTAAGCCAGTATTATTATTATTAGAAAGCTCCATGAAAGCCCTGATCTGTATAGACTCCAACCCTCAAACATATTTAAATCCATACTAGTAACCCAGGGCCTCATACTAGTACTGCAACAGTGACATCTGTACTGAAAGGTTTTTTCTAAGTTTCCAACAATTTAATACAGTCGATATTTATAAATTTTAAAGACATGAGAATGTGCAGTGATCCTTGAAAATGTCCAAGATGACGATGAATGGAATCAATTATTTTTTTAAAAATTCATTATGATTAATTGTTCATATAACCATAGCTGAGATCCAATTATGCCCTACTTAACTAAGATACATTAAAAGTTTGCTGATATAGAAGATGCATACTTAAGAGAGTTTGGAAGACCTGAATACATGGTCACTAAAACGCTGAATATATGGTCATCCAAAGCAAAGAAGAGTGAATCTGTTACAAGTTTGCTGACCAATTTTATCATAAGGCTCAAGACTTCTGAGTGATAAAGCCATAGTGGATTTTGATGTCAAAATTGCGCTCCAGAGTACCACAAATTACTATCCCAAGTTACAAAGCTCTTTGTTGCTAGCACTCATAAAGTATATAGATACACCATTGTAAAATTTAAGTCTGGGTTACTCAACTACCCCAAGTAGTGAGCACCAAATGTAAACTTTTAAGTCTACTTCACAGGTTCTGATGTGTGCGTTGTATAAATTATTGATATAGAAATTTGTTGGGTTGACAATAGTATGAAGTCTATCGTCCTAGTTAATCTTCACAATAAATTAAGTATTGTATCCAACGCTAGACTGGTGCTAACGCTCTTCCTTCTATTCTTGAAGATATCTGAAACTTCCAGACAAACAAGGTAAATTACATCCCTTCAACTCTTCCTCCAGAGTTGGCAACCTCTGGACCAAAGGAGCTTTCTTCCTCACAATAAATTTAACTCAGTATCAGTAGGTTGAGCGTTCAATGAAAATTATATCTTCCTATCTTGACGCGTGAGCCTGATGTGACAATATGGGTTGAACTGATTGTCCCATTTTAAGTTAGAATTCAGATAAATTCCCAAGTTGAAACGCCTGGGAAATTTCTGGCTGAGGTCACCTTGACACCAGAGTTGTGCCCTCTCTGAGCCATTCTTTAGGCTTAAAAAGCCTAAAGAATAGCCTGGGGAGGGCTCCATGGAGGGAACCTTTTAAAAGTTGAGCCCACGCCATTCTGAACCTCAGTTCAGAAATTTTGCAACTTTATTGGCAGTTTAGGCCTCATGACTTACCTGGAATTTTGTGGCTCAATAAGGTTTTGTTGCGTGAACAAAACCTTGAGCTTCTGAAATATTAGCCCCCTAGTTGCTCTGTATTTTCCTTGTTGTGCTCGTGACTCCAGTGAAACGCCAGGATTAACCTTACTCATTATTTTGATTACATTAAATAAAGTAAAATGTTGATTTAGGTGTTTTTATCCTAACTTTTTTTTATTGTTTTTTTTTACGTTTAAGATTTCCTAAATACTAAAGTTTAGGACGTGTTGGTATTATCTCACTATAACAACTTACTTCAGTGGTTCAAATTGGGTATTGGAACTATTTTGGCGTTGATTTATGGAACCAAATGTAAGGCATCTGGTGAACATAATCTGGGTAATTCCATCCATTACATAATTCCAAATTCATTCTTTTTTACACTAATTCTGATCTCCATTTATCAAATTTCATTGTCACCTTGGATCCCAGTTGTGAGCAACCAGCACTGGAGGGAGCTTGTGATTGATGATTAGCCCTAGAACCAAGGTGATGGTAGGCATTTAACCTGATGATGCCTCCCCCTAGTAAGAGATTGGAGGGCACTAAGGGAACCTGACCCAACAGGTTCCCTCACTATTGATCAGCCCACGTTGTGTGGGGGTAGCTTCCTGGACGCGCTGGACTGCACACCCTCTTTAGGGAGCGCAAACCAGCCAAGTGCTGAGCATGCTCCCCTGCATTGGTGTGCTGATTCAGCAGCCCAGCCTTGACCTGCTCTCATGAGCTTCCATCACCATGTGGGATCCAGAATTTATTTTAAATTATTTCTTGAGATAAAGGTAACTCACTTTAAGAAACCCATATTGTGGAGGCCTCCTGTGTAGTAGTTCTTCTTTTAGGGGGCTTCCCTTTAGCAGAGAGTGATATGATGATATGGGTTGAACTGATCTTCCCATTTAAACTCAGAATTATGATTTTGAATCCTGTCAGGAGAGTGTCTATAACTCTCCAATTCCCAGTGAGGTGGTGCATGGAGCACAGACACAACGCCAGGGAATTCATTGTCAAGATTATGGTATAAAGGACACCGTGAAGGGCGCCAAAGCCAAAGTAACCCTTTTCAAAGGTGTATAACGCGGTGAAGAGTAATTGGAAACAAATAAACAGGAAAACTTGGTGGGCCCCACAAGGGAGCCCATAATTTAAGCGGGGATCAGTGCAAGAGGGTTTGGGTGCCTCAGTTTGGAGAGAACCAAGGGGCTCAAAAGTGCGCTTGATCTTGTAGAAACTTTAGTGATAATAGAACATCCAACATTGTTAAAGACCTCCTCAAGGAGGTCCATGCACAGACTGCAATAGAAACAATTTTAAAAAAAACTGTATATGAATGGGAGATTATTTAAAGGAAAGATGATCAATGAGAAAGGTTGGTCTCTAGCAAACTTATTTAAGCTAATTCAGGGAATCGTCAATTAATGGAAGTGGTGCCAAGCTTAGGTGTAACAATAAGTGCACGCTTCCATTAGGCAGGGTACTGAAACTAGTGATCAACTGAACTTGGGTTATCAATTGAAGACAAGGCTGACCTGAGCTGCAAATTTTGAATGTTAAATGGGCTTTGAAACTCCATTTTCTAATCAACTGAACCAAACTATCATAATTAAGAAGGTATGATGTTCTTTTTAACGCTGTTGGAAAATCAACTATAGTCTTTGCTAGTTGTCAGGACAACCAGTATGAATACTGGTTGGCCCTTGCTTTTTTGTTTTAGGCACGGGGCCAGCAGCGCTGGCTGACCCCTTGGCATGTCACCTGCTCCATTTGGAGATCCCCTAGCCCAACCCCCAACCACCGAAATAAATATATACTTATATCAAAAGGTAGATTGGGCAAAGGGAGATGTTTATTGGAATTGAAGTGCCAGGTATTTATACTATTTACAAAAGGGCTACTTAGCCCATTACTGACCTATCAGCTCTTCCACTGGTTCTTCCAGTCACCACTCATCTCAGCCTTCCACTGCGCTTATTCTCTTCCCTGGCATCGACCCTCTTGCTTCATCCTTCCTGATGTCTGAGTTATTAGCTTTGACTCATCCTCAGCCTTATGTCACTGGTATACCATATAATTGATTAATATAGATGAATGTCAAATTTGGATTTGACCTTTGAGTTAATGGTAATGCGCCAGAAACAGCTTTGGTCACTTGGGTTTGGCTTGGAATATCTTGGCATCTCACTGACATCTTGTCTTAACTCATCTCAGTAGATTGATTAGGAATCAACTTATTCAGGTGATAATTAATTATAATAAATGAGGCGCTGGAAACAACCCCAGCCACCTCAAACTTGTAATTGTCATATCCTCTGACATCAAATAGTCAATTAAAGTGGATCATCCTCAGCTATTAGTCATTGGTGATCCTTATACCAATTTGGGCCAGCAATTGGATCCGCTTGATCCTATCTTCCAAACTTGGCGGAACACTTGGATTCAGCTTGACCTAATTTGGGGAGAAACTGCCTAGCAATCACATCAAATACCATGAAATTTCAGTCAATAAGATTTTCTGCCAGGATTGGCCATTTCATCCCAAATAATGATTCATTATTGGAGGGTTCCATCTGATTAAAACTCTGACATTTCCCCCCACTTAACCAGATGGTAACCCTCCTATATCCTGCCTCAGCGTGTGGGATGGGCGCTCAGGGATTGCCCCTCCACGCAACCAACTTCTGCCAGAATCCTCACCACAGTGGCACATCCCCGCCGTCTCCTCACCAACCCATCAGCTACTTTAGCACCAACCAGAAGAGGCACCCTATAGTGAGCACCACTGTCAGAAAATTGACTATGGGCTCTGCTAGTTGGCAGGCCAACCAGTGTGAAGACTGGTCAGCCCTTGAATTTTGCCTTAGGCACAGAGCCAGCAACGCTGGCTGACCCCTTGGTGTGTCACCTGCACCATTTGGGGATTCCCTAGCCCAACCCCAACCCATGAAATAGTTTAATTAACTTAAATCAAAATGAAGATTAGGCAAAGGGAGATATTTATTGAAAGGGAAGCGCCAGGTATCTATACTATTTACAAAAGGGCTTTTGTGCCCCCCCGCCAACCTATCGGCTCTTCTGCTGGTTCTTCCAGCCAACCAATCATTTCAGACTTCCGCTGCACTTAGTCTCTTCCCCTGGCATTGACCCTCTCACACCGTCCTTCCTGATGTCTAAATTAGTTTTGGCTCATCCTTGGCCTTTAGTCACCAGTGAGCCATATAAAATATTCATATAAAGAAATGTCAAATTTGGATTTGACCTTTGAGTTGATAATAAGGCGCTGGAAATAGCTTCTGTCTCTCGCTTTGACTCAGAATATCTTGGCATCTTGCTGATATCTCATCTTGACTCATCTCAGTCGATTGCTTAGAAATTGCCTTATTCAGGCAATACTTGATTATAATAAATGAGGCGCTGGAAACAAGCTCAGCTGCCTCAAACTCATATTTTTCAGATCTACCAACAACAAATAGTTAATTAAGTGGATCATCATCAACTATTAGTCACCAGTGATCCTTATACCAAATTTGGGCCAGCAATTGGCTCCACTTGATCCTAACTTCCAAACTTGGCGGAATACTTGGACTTGGCTCGACCCAATTTGGAGAGCAACTACCTAGAAATCAAATCAAACCATACAAAATTAGTCAATAAGTCATTACAAAAGGATTGGACATATCATCCCAAATAATGATTAATCATTGGAGGATTCCATATGATTAAAATTCTGACAAACGCCACTGCCGTAACCCAGGGATGGTCATTTTGCACTTCCCTGGACCAACCTGAGCATATCTTTCCTGTACCCAGCGTTGGTCCACGGTGTGCTTGAGGTCAGAAAGGTCCTGAAGTTTGACCTATTTGGACTCCTGACGTCCAGCCTTGTCTAGACAGTTGGTTCCCTTAATAAAGTCAGGTAAACATGACAAATCCCAAGTTTAAACACCTGAGGGGATTTCTGGCTGAGGTCACCTTGGCACCAGTGTTGCCCTCTTTGAGCCATTCTTTAGGCTTGAAAGAGCCTAAAGAATGGCTTGGAAAGGATCTTTGAAGGGCGATATTAAAAGGTTGAGCCTATGCCGTTATGAACACTATTCAGAATTTTTCAGCTTCATTGGCCATTTAGGCCTCATGCCTTACCTGGAATTTTGCAGTGTGACAAGGTTTTGTCAAGTGAACAAAGCCTTGACCTTCCAGGGAATTGGCCCAGTGAAAATTTGAGGATCACTCACTTGTTTATTGTTATCCTGCATGTCTATTCAGGTTGAAGTTCTGGTGATTGATCCTTGATAGTGTCTGTAGTTTACAGTATTTGGGCCATTAAAAAACTCACTAGGCCTATTATAATCGCCCAGACTCTTCTGGTCAAACTTTGGGCATAATTTACCCTTCATGTTCAGGAACTTCTTCTAAAGCAGGTAGATATACAAGCTGTAGATTAGGCACGTCCAGCCTGTTGACACTTTCTTTAAAGAAAGGATTCAATGGGAAAACCAGGAAAGAGATAAAATAAATATAGATTTTATGGTAAGCCAATAAATTGATGTTCGTCATTAGGCCAGGCGCCAGAATATATACCTCTAGAGAATCTCCTGTCCACATTCAAGCACAAAATTTCAACAGATATTTTACCACCTCAGTTTGGCCCTTGAACTGATATGACTGAATCCTTTTCTTAGGTTCATTGGTGGCAAAATACTCTCAGAATTGGGAGGAATTTAGGTACAAAAATTGCAATAAAAGCATGCAAAATTTGTCCTAGGATCTTCAGGATTTGAGTTTCGTCATACTGCTGACAAAATACACCTTCTGTGAAATTCTTACCTTGATTGAGGTAAATGACGTACCCCTAATAGGGACGTTGGCAGGCCTCTCTCTCATTAGCACTAGGTACTACCTTTAGGGATGTCCATGCAAGTGCTATTGTGCCGATTATGCAGATTGACATATGAATTCTGCCCTAGGGTGAAAAATTTAGTTACGTTTTTTTTGTTCATCTGATGGTTCATGGGATTTTCAGATGTTAACTTTAGTCAGTCCTGAACGATTTTGTATACAAGTTAGTTGATTGTGTTCCCAATAATTGGGACCAATTGTTGAGATTTGATGCATAGGAAATTTGCCATAATATGTGAGCATATTTGGCTTGAGTGCTCTGATAAAATACTTGATAAATTTGCCATTGAGATATTCGGCTTGAATTATATATAATTGTAATAGGCTTTTAGAGGTGAGAGTGTAGGTGTTAGCTCAAGCATTAAAGGGATAATTGGCTAATTTGATTGTTGTTGAAGGTTTATTTACAAGTCAACTATCAGGATATGACAGGACCTTCCCAGTTGCTCTTTCTTTTCTTGTTGCATTCACAATTCCAATAATATTCTAGGAATCACCTCGCTTGCCATTTTTATTACATTAAATAAAAATAAAAGGTTACTTTGGGTGTTTGCATTTTTGCTTACCTATCATTATTTTTTCACATTTGAGATTTCACTAAATACTTGGAAGTTAAAATTGGTTATTACCATCCAACTCTAACAGCTTACCTCAGTGGCCTAACTTGGTTGTTAACCTATTTCAGCGTTAACTTACAGACCCAAATGTAAGGAATTTGGCAAACAAAATTTGGGTGATTCCTTTTGTTACACCCATGGAGAACTTGACAAGCAACAAATAGACAGAGAATTACAATCCTTCAACTCTAATTTTAAGAATAAAAATAAAAAATGTATAAGTCTTAATATTTATGATAATTGTAATTTGTATATGTTCTGCTGTATTCAATTATAATAAAGGAATATATATAGATAATTGGTGCCCAGATCTTTCATTAGTGCCCCAGAATAAAACAGCAGCCATAAAAGATAAATTAACCTCTGGAGTCATCCTAAATGATGATCTTCCTCATCAATATAGTCAGATTTTGCCGCTGACTAGGACATGAACCTTTCTAGGTTGAATCAAATTATGTGTCCCAACGCCTTTGCTCAACTCCAGTGGATTATCATCATCATGCTAGCAACCTGCTTAGGTAATGTGACTTTTTACTTATTAACAGCAGGTCATGCTACTTAAAAGGTCAACTTGCAAGTTGCTACCACAAAGTGTTGTCAACGCCCAGCAACTAATAAAAACCATTAAATTGATTGGCAACAAACTCCAATCAACTCATACAAGATTATCAAGCTATTAATAGTTGAATAAAAATTGAACAAATTGTTATTTTAAGTGATCCTCTCTTCAACAGAAAATCATAATCCAGCGGAATTAAATCCCAGATGGGTTGGTTGATTTCATTAGGAATTATAACCAAAATTATGTATCATATCTTATGATAACATAAATCTGCTATGGCAATTAATCCCCAGCGGATAAATCAGAAAATATATAATATGATTGAGCTAGATGATGTGGACAACTGAAATCCTAACACGTTTTCCTTCTTGACCAGATTATTCAGCAAAATATAGAAATTTTATAGTGGATGCTGACTCAGGCTGTGGTCATAATTCAGCTATCAAAGTTAAATTTAATCTCAGCGGAGAATGGTCTTGTCCTCACTAGATACATCTCATTCCCTTTTTAAGCAACGTGGCTCCTCTTCTCTTTTTCCTAATATCTGCCACCTCACTTTAGCGTAGTTCTGATGTCCTCATGCCATACCATGACTAAGGTTAATATCACCAATAAAACATTTTGTAAAGCCTGTATTCTCCCAGGTTGGGCTATTATGAATCCACGCCATTTAAGGACATTATTGGTCAGCTTCACTGATTCCTTGATTCCTGTACTCCCCAATACTGGGCTCTCTGTTTTTATAGTAGATCTTCTGACCCTTCTTCCTTGTGCCTCTTTAATGCAGATACAGTTTCAACATGAGCTAATAATACAAATGGTCATGGTCTTCTTTGATCCCATTGTAATTCATACCCCTTCTCCCCACATCACAATGGCAGGTGAAACCACCGTCAGATATTGTTGATTGCAGCAACAAAAGAAATAATATCTTAATATTTTTTCTCACTTTTATCTAATATATCATTTTATTATATTTTTTTCTCTTTTTAAGTGGGACTTAACCTATTATCATTAGGTTCAGAGGTCCTTATTTTTGAAACTTAACCATCAATTTTTAATCAGAGGTCCCCTCCTGAGACTTGTATAGCAATTATAATTCAGAGGTCCCATCTTAAGATTTAATCACTAATTATGGTTTAAAGATCCCCACTTGAGAATTTTCCAGCAATTATGGTTCAGTGGTCTCAAGGAAACATTGTCAATGACTTCTTAGATCTAATACTTCGAGTATATGGTATGAAGCCAGTTGCTTTACAACCATCAGTGATGTTTTTCAGCGTATATGCATCTGCCACCATATTGGCAAAAATCTCAAATGATCCCATTCATTGGACATTTGTTCCCAACTTGTCACTGATTTTGAAAAGTCCTTTTCTTAATTTATCTTTTTAATGCTGGCATTTGATTCCTCTTATATCATAATATGCGACTCTATCATCAATTTCTAATTACTTTAAAGCATTTATCATTTTTAGTAGTAAATTGACTAATGAATTAATTGCCATGAATAACTTTTGATTGATACTGTTGAAAGATCTGAAAATGGTCCCACAATAATGAATATTGGTATGGCAACATTAGCTTCATTCAACTTTAACTTGAGTTGATTATTTCATTCTTGGCTTTTTGTGCCTTTTCCAATAATTGACCAACAAAAGGTCAAGAGACTTCTTTTATGTTTATTAGATTAATGTCTTTTATTTTTGACTTGCTCTCATAACAGCATTTATATCCAGCGTTAAAACTCCAGACAAAAGATCCTCTATTGGGCCTCTACAAATTTAATTTAAGTATCTACTTCATCTGGTCGGATATCTGGCAGAACAGGTTTCTTTGCAGTGCTAGATTGTTCCACATTGGTACTGCTAAACTTTCCCAAAAATTATAAAGTACTCTCCTTTTGCTTCAACACAAGATTCATTTTCCCTCTTATCTTATTCCTCCCACTTTGGGCTGCAAAATGTCAGCCGCAATTTCTTACTGACATTGGTTGTTTAATTTCTCTGTCCATTCTAATACAACGTTTCTTCCTCATTAAAACTCATTTCTGCTTTTTAAGTAATTTTCATTTAAACTTTATCTTTGGGTTCTGCCACAGTTTTATCTTCAGCAGGCAAAATCTCCTCAATATATTGTTTAGGCACAATAAATTTAAGCCTAACATCTTCATATATTTCGCCATTTATGATATGGAAGTCTTTTTTACCGCTAAAACCAAAGTTCAATGCAGATCTCCATAGAATAAAAGCCCGTCTGCATTGCAATATGCAAATTAAAATCTGATAATACATTTGCCCCTGCCAGTATTTTTACTTTCTGGTAAAATTGATCAGAAAAATGCCAAATGTTTCCTCTTTTCTAAACTGTATTCCCATAGGCTCCTGTCTACAGCTTGCCATCCGTGCAGGCTACCAAACTCAGTAATAATTGATTCTTTGTTTCTCTGTATGTCCAATTGTCCCCGTTGAGATGGGGCAACATCAAACTTTGACAGTCAGTGTATATGAAGTTATCAAGTTTACTAATTTTTATTGTTTGATATCTGAAAATTGTCATTTTGAATAGCAGAAAAACGTTAATGCTTTATTTCAATTATAATAGGTAGTTTTAGCATATGCTGAAATTCTTCCATTGCTACTGCGGCAGAAGAGTTTTGTTTGGCAACCTAAATAATGATAGGTTTTTAGAAGTCATCTCCAATAATGCAGTTAAATCTCTTGGCATATTTCTTGAGGGTTGTACTTTCTGATCTGAACTTTCTTGCATCTTTCCTGGTGGCTTCATTCACCTCTATCCGGGTGTAATCAAACTTGTGATTTATGAGTTCTTCTAAGATCTATAAATCTGTGGTGTGTCTCCCTGAAATAGTGGAAGCATTATCTATTCAAATCTCTCTTATCCTTCTGAAATAGTAACTCTTTGATTATTCAGTTACTTTCATTTTGAGGAGGTGAACTTTCTATAGAAATTATTATTGACCTTTCCAAAAATTTTCAATTTCCTTTTCAGCTTTTTCACTAGCTCATCCAAATTGGGCAAATTGGCTTGTGATGCCGAGTTCAGCATATGTTGTTAATGGTTTCCAGTTCAACCACAGTTTTCTAAGTTCATTTTTGTACAACATTGTGCTGATAACTTCTTCTATAATCTTTGGCTGAACCTTAAATACTATCTGTGGTGAGCACCAGATGTAGATTTTTATGTTTACTACAAAGTTATGATGTGTGCCTTATATAGATTAATGATGTAGTAATTGACTGGGTTGATAATAGTATGGAAACTATCGTCATAGTTAATCTCTACAACCAAGTTGAGCATTGTTTCCAACGCTAGACTGATGCTAACGCTCTTCCTTCTACCCTTTAAGTACTTAAATCTTCCAGAAAATTAAGGGAAATCACATCCCTTCAAATCTTCCTCTAGAGTTGGCAACTTATGACTAAAGGAACTTACTTCTTCACAGACATTACTTAGTATCAGTAAGTTCATTGATTCCAAAAAACTTCCACCTTCCTCTCTTGATGTATGAGCCTGTGGAGAGATTGAAAAGCAATATCTAACCAAAGGATCACTATCCTTTAACTCTAATTTCCAAGAGTAAAAAATCCAAAATATAACATCCTAAATATTATGAAACTTATAATTTTCTATTCGTCCTGCTTTATTTAATGAAAAACAAGGGAATATATAAGAGAATCTGGTGTCTAACTATTCCATTAGTTCCCCAATAGGAAACATCAGCCGTCATCAATGGATTAATCTCTGAAGTTATCCTAAATGATAATCTTACTAATTAATCTAGATAGTCTTTGCCGCTGACTAGAACATGACACCATCTAGGTTAATTTGAAGAGTTTGCCTTAACGCCTTTGCTCAACCCCAACGGATTATTTTCATTAGACTAGCAACCTGCTAAGTAATGGGACCTTTTACCCATTAACAGCAGGTCGCTCTACCTAAAAATGTAAATCACAAGATGCTACCAAAGGCGCTTTCAACCTTCAGAAATAATAATAAAACCTTAAGCAATTAGTGATAAACTCCTAAGACTCATACATATTATTGAATTATCAATGGTTATATCAATAATTAAACGACTTGTTAATTTTCAGGGATTCTCTCCTCAACAGAACATAATAATCCAGAGGAATCAAATCTCATATGGGTTAGTTGATAACTATCAGAAATTATAACCAACATTAGGTATCATATCTTATGATAACTTACATCCTCTATGGCAATTCACCCCAGAAGATAAAGCAGATATTTATATAATCTTATTGAGCTAAATATTGTGTTCATAGCGAAATCCTAAAACAATTCATAATTTGATTGCTGGAAGAGGTATGAAGTTACTTTTGGATGACCAATGTGGAAGTTAAAACAAGTTGACCCTTAAAATTTATGAAGACATTAAAGGGCCATAGACAGATTTCCTTGACGTTAAGAAAATTTTGAAAATCGCCATAACCTAGCTAATATAACTTGTTAAATCTGTAAAGCAAAGGGACATTATGCGGCCTTCTGTCCTAAATGACGCCCCAGGATAAACCTTGTGACCTTTACAGATGATGGAAGCCAGAGAAAAGAAATTTAACATTAGAGGAGAGATGCTCTGCTGCTGGCCATCCTCCAGCCTTGCCCAATAGTCTCAGGGAAGATGTGAACACATTCATATAAAGGAAATAACAGATAAACATCTGCTGTGTTGGCCATAACTAGAATCTAGCGTGTTGTAATGTGGCATTAAGGACAATCAGTTTTTTTTCTAAACCTTATACACCCAAATTGCAAAAAACAACTAATTTGGAGATACTGTGAATTAAAAGCCTCACCCTCTCTAAAAGACTTTACAGTTGCATTTTTTCTTAAGACTTTGAGTACTCACTTTCATGAGGTAGAACAAATCAAACTATGATTAATCAAGTCAACATTAATCCATTATTGCAATAATTAGGATTCTCATTGACTTTCTGCCTGTACTTATGTCAATATTTAATTGAACAAAGTTTGGGTTAGAGATATTGTCAACAGAGGCGCTCTTGTTAATATAATATCCATTCAGTTCACAACAAAAGATTGGGATATATATAATGTGATCTACCAGTAGCAATATGGAATGGAAGGCCTATAATTACTATGAGTGAGGTGGCGTATAGAGCTTTAACAATGAGGTTTGGCTCTTTGCATGTTAGTGCACCTAATATAGTGCTTCCCAAAATTTTCTACTAATTCATTGTTGTTACTAATTGCTTAAGTTATAAGGTTCCATTTAAACTATGAGAACACTTTTATAATATCTTAGACAAAGCGTTACCCATTCACTATTTATGGGATAATTGAACTCTCTAACTAATAGGAATAATTTAATCAATGTGATTTATAAGAATGGATTAATCCACATCTGGTATTAAGAAATGGTTCACATAAGCTCCCCCATCAGCTACCATCACCAAGGATAAGGGTAATCCTTTTATGACCTCTTATAGTTGCATTATATCCTGAGGAACAGCGCGTGATGTCCACCAGAATGAGCTTGAAGCTACATGATTGACTACTAGAAGAAGTCTATCTCCTTTGGCAACAATAAGTGATTGAACTTTTTCTGCTCTTGGAATAATCTCGTCCTGTTACCATTATTTATGTGTGTTATTACCAACTTAACTGCCTCTAACATCTTATATCAATAAATCACTGAAAATCGCATTTTTACATCCTACTCTACTTGAAGAGATTTAAGAGGTACATGAGTTTGGAAATCTGGCGGAGGTTGGCTTACCAGAGTTGTCCCTACTGATTTATGCGGTCATTTCTTATGAACAACTTGACAGATTAGCAAAGATTAACAAGAACTGTGATGACTCATACAAAAAAAGCCCAAGATTTGCAAAAGAATCCTATGACCTTGGATGCGCTGTGGGGATCCAACACCACGTTGTACTAATGATGCAAGGACCATTTGATAACAGACAATATAGAGAAGCAAAGATAGTGATAAGGAGGTGCAGAAGGAACTGGAGAAGCGTATATGATAAGGGATGGTTGTCCCCTTGCGCAGCCCATGACACTCAAGTACTTTATAGTTAAAAATAAAGAATAAACTATAATAGAGTCATTATCAAGCTACCGCTGATTAAAAATCACTAAATATGATTCTTATCCTTTACCTCAAATATATGACGCCTTGTACCATTTATTAATAACCATACACTTTAAAGCTCTAGACCTCATTAGTGGATTCTGGAAGATCGACCTTCCTATAAAAGACTAAGAAAGTGCTATTACACAACTCTCAAGGATTGCTCTAAATGACTCAAATTCCAAAAGGACTGTGCAATGCGCCAGCCATTTTCACCGGGTATAGATACTATACTGAGAGATTTAAAGTTGAGTTGTGTTGTAATCTTCCTTGATAATATAAATAAGTTCTCAAAAGCTTTTAGAAAGTATTTAGAGAATCTAGAAGAGGCATAATTAGCTATTAGTTTAAGCTCAAATAAAAAATCAAGCCTAGCAAGTGCCAGTTCTCTAAGTATAATATGGAATATTGTGTCACATCATTGACACTTAAGGAATATGGTCACAGTATCAAAATCTTGATTTTATTAACCATACGAGGGAAACTGAAAGTAAGAGATATTACCAAGTATTTATTGAAATGTCAAATATTATTACTGGTTTATATAAGGGGTTGCACAAATTAGGGAGCCTCTATTACATTTTCTTTGAAGAGGAGTCTACTTCCAATGGTCTCAGTAATGTAAATATTCCTTTAACCGTTTACAGAAAGTCTTAATAGAAGCTCTTACATTATGATAGCCCAATTTTGAATAGCCATTTATAGTACAATATGACGCATCACTCACTGCTATAGTAGCTTTAAGATCTCAGATAGAGGATGATGGAGAAGAGCGTTTGATAGCCCTCTGCAGTCATGTATCAGACAAGCATGAACGGAACTACACTGAAACCAAACAAGTTTAATTAGCATAATAAATGCTTGTTACCAATTTTAAGGTTATCTACATGGAACTAGGCAAAATTTGTCACCAACCATGCTTACTTGTGATGGTTATACAACCGTAAGGAACCAGAAGGTCAATTAGCCAAGGGGCCCTGAAACTATAGCCTTACTACTATGAGATTGTACATATCTTCAGGCAAGCTCATCAGAACTATGATGAACTTTTGCAACTACCAGTTATACAATCTCTATCCCCTTTACAGACCAACTTTATTATAAAAATGAAAGAAAAGAATAACTCAATGAAAAACTGCTATTTGCTGCACCTTATATTGGCTAATGTTTACATCAAAATTTGGAATGGACAATTTTATAAAACTTTGGGAATGACCAAAGATTATACACTCCACCTTTAGCACAGCTAAATGTAGTGATGCAAGCTAATTGCACATCTTGACATGAATGACTACTTAATACTTTAAAGTTAATTCAACAAGAATACAATTGGTAATTAGTAAGGTTTAATATCCAGGATGTGTTAATGAAATGTCACAAATGTCAAGCCTATCAGTACTATAAAACCTACAACTACTATTAAATACGGGTAAGTCTAATTGGGCTTTTCATGCAGTGTTTATAGATGTCAATATTTCTTTAACACAGTGTCCTCAATTTCAAATATATTATAGCAGCAATTGATCATCTCATTAAATGGGTCACATCTTGAATTATTAGATCTTGAAATGATATTGACTGTAATTTTTTTGATGAAGCAGATGATTCACTGACATGGTTGTCCTCAATTTATACTTACAGATAATGCTACTAATTTCACACATTGAGTCATTTTTAATCTGAATGAGTTAATGAGCATATGAGGGGCTCTTATCATCCCCTATCAAAAAATAATGGGATGGTGAACGTTCTAACAGCACCTGAGTAAAAGTCCACTGGAATTTGCCAATGCTTCTCCTTATAAATGGGCCATATATATGACACAAATGATTTCACTTACAATATAAGTTAACAGAGTGTAGATGATTTTCACTCTTTAAGCTTTTTTACAGTTGACAACCCACACTACTACCTTTATTAAATTATGTAATACCTAAGAGTATGATATTTGACCCAATGATTACTTTGACCAACTGGTCAAATCAATAATCAAAATGCAAACAAGTCCTATTTAGCAGCTTTGATCAGGAAATAAGAAGAAAGAGATAACTTTCATAGGCTCACAGTGATGAGCTTTGGAGTTGGTGATTGACTCAATTACTGCATTAGTTAAGGATTCAGTAGGATGCATAAGTTAACTACTATATGAAATAGACATTGCGTTGTACTTGAAGGGTCACTGCTGAAGCTTATACTATTCAAAGCTTGGTTGATGGAAAAATAGTTAATCAAGCTCATGCTAAGTCTATAACCTTATCATGAATTCAACAATCGTCCAATCAAAATAAATGTAAATAAGTTAATCCTTAAACAGGAAATTTCACCTTTAAGTGTAATATGTTTTTTGCTCATTACACCTTTAATTGTAATATTTTTTTGCCCATGACACCTTTAAGTGTAATTTATTTTAACCCTAAAAATGGAATCAGAAGGCGATGGAATTCAAATCAGAAATGAAACTATGCTTATAGACCAAGATTATACTTTGAATGCAGAAGAAATAGATCCAGCAGAACTATTGACTTATCAAAGTAGTTTCCCTACCCAACGCCAAGATAGTTCAAATGCTAATTCAACGTTACCCATTACTGAGGACTGGCATCCTGAGCTTTTTCATTGCTGAATAGAAGCTTACACCCAATCAAGAATGTTGGTACCCGTTCCATCATCTGATTTTTGCTTTTTTTGAGTTTTTTTTACTGATGTCATTTTTTTATCATCACACATACAAATTATAAAATCATTGAAAGGAATAAAAACAAGCCAGTTTAAAATAGACCAAAACTAATGACAAAGGTGAAATTATATTCTTACATGGCGCTTCTTTTAATTTCAAGCATTAAGCAGTATCTAAACTATGAATATTGTTGAAATAAAGTAAAAAAATATTCCTACTGCCCAATTATATTAAAGATTATGAGCTATGGCAGATTTCAAGAACTAAATAAGCACATTGCTTGCATCAGTACCAAAGATATCAATGATATAAAGCTGATGAGAAAGCCAAAGATTGTGGGGTACCTAGAAGTGCTACTTAAAAAGTCTTTATATTCTAGGTGAGCATTTAGCTATTGACAAAGGAATGATGACATACAAGGGAAAGATTAAAATTGTGTATTCCCCCTTCAAACCTGACAAATGGGGCATGAAGTTTTTACATCCTAGCTGAGTCCAAACAAGTTTTGTTTGAAATATAGGATAGTTGGGGAAAAATGTTCACTTGTACAAACTGTAATGAGATTGTTATAAAATTTAATGGAATGTAATCATATATTATTTGTAGACAATTACTACAATTCCTATACTCTTTCTGAGAAGCTAATAGAAAAAATATATCTGTGACATTTTGAGAATCAGTAGTGGAGGACCTCTAGTCTTGCTAAGTTGAAAAAAGATACAGCACATGGGGAGTCAATATATTTGCAGAGGGAAAATGCTTAAATTTTAATTTGGTGTGACAAAAAACCCGTGGTAATGCTAACCAACAGATATGATGTCAGATAAAATGAAGAACTAAATAACAAAACAATTCCTAAGGTTATAAATGAGTATAAAAAATTCATGGGTGGGGTAGATAAGTTCAATCAGATGATTAAGTACTACTTTGTGAAAAGAAAGACAAATCGTTGGACTCAGAGATTTACAATGCATATTCTTGATGTATTGCTGCATAATACCTATGTATTATATAGTGTATTTTCAACAAATAAAATTAAAGCAGTATGATTTTATTAAGTTTATTATTGATATTTATTGCTCAGATCTAGTATTTCATTTGATTTAGGATATGAGAATGAATTGTCATGTGCTGAATGTCATCTCCCAATAAAAGTTGCAAAGCACTCAAACTGCAAGTTATGCTATTCAAATGGAGTTATAAAAACCTCGTTTTGTAAGTGTGAAAAGTGTGATGAATATCTATGCAAATACCCTTGTTTTTATTATAAGCATGTACCCAATGCGTCATTTGATAATCAAGAAGACTCAGTAGTTCTGATCAAGATATTTAAATTATTCAACCAAAAATCTTTATTCATATTTCAATGCAAATATATAAAGAGAGTTAAAATATATGTGCTATTTGCTCAATTTAAATTGTGAATCAATTTCTTTTTTTAGAAACCAACCTTTTGTTTTGTTCTTCTCTGCAATAATGAATTTATCAATTTTATATATGAAATCAACTTTTCTTTCTCATTGCAAACACTTTTGCAACCTATTCAATTCAAGAATAAATCTAGTTTGATAATCTCACAGAGGAGATTAGTCTGCGCCCATGTCAGGGAGCAGTTGGGCAAGCAAGGTAAGAGGAGCAGGCGGAAGGCCTGCGGCCTCCAACGTTTGAAAATGCCCCAGAGAATCTGGCGGAATTGACAAAAATCTCAAAAAACCGGCAGTCACAATTTCCCCAGAGATACTCACGTGGCAAGCACAATGCAACCAGTACATCAACATGCCACACTCCCAGCCACTTTCATCAGTGGAATTCAGAGTCCGTGTGTACCTGGACATCCAAAAAATGGCCTTGTGGGAAAAATTTTGTGAAGATGTACACAAAATTTTCCTGACTGCAGTGTACGTTGCACCTCACTCCATGTCGCGCGGTTGGCTGGACCTAGGTTTCAAAAGCAAAATAGCAGCAGATGAGGCTGCAGCGGTACACATAGTGGTCAAACTCCCCGAAGGGCAACAGGTCATTGAAACCAAATGCACCAGATGGACAAAATCAAACCAAATTTTTCTCACATTTGACTTTTTGCCTACTACAGTAAAATGTGACTTTTGGAGCAACACCTGAAAGATGGTCTCGCTGTATATGGCGAAATATAATCTTTTGAAATGCAACGCTTCACGCTGATGCCACACCTGTGCACTGGAAAAGCCATTGCAGTTCTGACCCCAACTGAGGAGATCACGAAGGACCTAACCCAGATCCCACACTCCACTTTTATTGATATTGCAGGGCATACCACCCACCCATTATGGGTAACCGTGGACAGCGCGCCCCCCATTTGCACCCACTGTGATGCGTTCGGCCATAAGGCGCATGCATGCCCCATCAAGGAGGGCGTCACATTCCAAGAGCACCCCTCTGCGGCCATGGCCAGCGGAGAGGCGCACTATGAACCAACCGCAAGCACCAAGGAGGCTTTCCCGTGGGGAGCACAAGGCTGCTACCTATTGGTGAAGCCCATCTCCCCACAGGAGCAGAAGAAGGCCAAGCAGGCCCATAGGGCCACAGCCAAGGAAGCGGCCAAGGCCACCACTGCCATCCCATACTCACAACGCCAGGAGGACATGGAGACCTTCGTGGCAGAAGTGACTTGGGAAACAATCATCCAATCAAATTGGGAAGCCTATGCTGAGCGGGCCACTCAATCTGAGGATCTGATGGGAGATTCAATCTCACCCAATTGCTGCACCCAAGCTTTAGCTGAAACTGACTTGGGACCTATCCCAACTGAAAATTTTTTTTGACCCACTCAATGGTGCACCGAACTCATCCGCACTGCAAAAAATTTGTCCGACGTCAGGAAAACAAAAAGTGAAGGCCAAAGCCAATGCAACTCTTTCCGCAAAAACTAACAAAAACCCCAATAGCATTGCTGCTAACACCCACGCTGCTGTGAAAGCCCGTGGAGACCTTGAAGAGGCTGGTGGGCCTGGGGGACCACCCCCTTGCACCTAAGGTGCGATGGGGGAAACCTTCACTCTAGGGACGTTGAATATTGCCGGACTCAAGGCCTCCCCATCCCAGGCTAGGAAACTGATTTTTTTAAAAACACAATTTACCCGTGGATATCCTGGCCATCCAGGAGTCTCACTGTTTATGAGGTTCCAAGGAAGCTTGGAAAACAATGCTCCTCCCATCCCTATCCTTTTGGTCAAAGCACTGTGGGTGCTAATTCAGAAATATAATTTTTTCAAATTCACATCCTCAGAAACATTCCTAAATGGCTGAGTGCTCATCATCACCTTCTCATTGGCTGATGTTGCACACGCAATTGTCAACATCTATGCCCCAAATGGTGCACATGAGCGTCAGGAATTTTTCTTGTCAGTCAAATCCCTCCTGCTACCCCCTGATTCTTTCCTAGTTAGCGACATGAACTGTTAGCTAACCTCACCAACAGACTGGTGGCCTCCCTCACCCCACGCCCCACAGGGTCACGTAGAACTACGCATTCTAAAAGCCACCCTTGGGTTAATGGATGCACTGCTGTGATATGCCCCACTGCTCAAAAACATGATGCGTCCCCACGTCTACAATGGCCAATTAAGGTCCATGACCCGCATCGACCTTATTCTAACACCGGTAAAATTCCAACCCCACATCTCCCACTTCAAAACAACGAAAATGGAATTCTCCAACCACCGACTGGTCTCATTACCTACCACCTACCCGTCACAGTTGCAAAGGCCCCACATTGGTGCAAAATCTGCCCCCCCAAGCTCGCGTCGCCAGGATTTTCCATGTGGGTGGAAGAGGCAACTTTGGCAAAATTGTTTGTTGCGCCGTTTTGCACGGACCCCATTTCCACATGGGCAACTTTCAAAGAGGACACCATCCGCCACTATCGCCATCTCTCCTCCAGACGCTCATGAGCCACATCGGCGGTTATCTCGCGCACTCTGGCAGAATTGGCCCACTTGGAGTCCAATATCCCAGCCACAGGATATAGCCCCACATGGGACTGGAAGTGGGCGGAGGCAGCCACCCACCTCAACGCACTCAAAAGGCAACACAAACATTGGGTTTGTGTCCAATACAGGGCCACACGCATCACTAAAGGCAACAAGTGCACTGCATACTTCTTTAAAAAATTTTTGCACCACGCCAGAGCGTGGCCTGTACACAGGTGCAAAGATTGGATTATTCCATTGTGGACACACCAGCTGAAGTGGCAATCGAAATGCAAGGATATTACTCCAAGTTATACCAAGCTGAACCAATTCAGCCAGCCAAAATGGCGGAATTTCTCAACTGAGCTCATATCCGCACCATTTTCTGATACCCAGAATAAATGAATTTAATTACTCTGAATGAATTATGGACAGCCATTCACAGTGCGCCTAACCAAAAATGCCTAGTTCAGATGGCATTCCATATGAGTTCTACAAAAAATATTTCAAATATATATCCCCATTGCTGCTAGCCTCACTTAACCAAAGCCTGTTGGAAACGCGCCTTCTACCAGGAGGACATGAGGCCTTTACTGTCACACTCTTCAAGAAAGGGGATAAGCTTGACTTAGCCAACTGGCGCCCCATTTCTCCAACAAACACAGACACCAAAATTATAACAAAAATCATGGCTAACCGTTTAGGGACTGTAGCATCTGCCACCATCTCCCCAGAACAATTCAGTTTCATCCCCCAGAAGGTCAATTTGGGATAACATGCACTCCGTGGCTAATGCATGTCAATCCACAGCCTCTGGGGCACTGGTATTCTTGGACCAACAAAAGGCCTATGATAGAGTAAACTGGGAATACCTTAGGGCCTGCCTCCAACAATTCCGCCTACCTCCCCGCTTCATCAACTGGGTGATGCTGCTCACAGAATCTGCAACAATGGCAGTGTGTGGCCCTGGCTTCCTAACGGAAGTAGTCTGCCCTCAAAGGGGCTTGCGACAAGGGGACCCCCTCAGCCCACTCTTATACAACTTCAGCCTTGACCCAATACTGTGAAATGTGAATGCCCACTCACTGGGGTCCATGTGCCAGGCCAAACACCAGTCAAGCTGATGGCATTTGCAGATGACTGCGTGGTGGGGGTGTCTAATAACAAAGATGCACGCACGCTTGAAGCCCTCATCTAGGAATATTCCTGGGTAAGCAACGCGGCACTGAACGCCTCCAAAACTGAAATCATCCTCCTTGGTCGGTTTCAGAACTGCTGGGCCCCAGTAATTAGTTCCCAACCTGGCCCATCTGCTCGCCCACGTCCACGCCTTACTAAATCAACACACACCGCTCCACTGGTGCTCCCCTTTGTGCCACGTCCTACCATAGGACCAGTGCGCCATCTGGGAGTGTGGATGGAGGCAGGCGGATATGCGTCAGCAGTAATGGAGTACCATATACTGGACAACGTGACGAAGCGAATCGCCTCTCTCAGAGCCCACCCTACTACCCTCACTGGCAGGGTTGTTCTTGCCAACTCTATGCTCCTATCCAAAGTCTGGTTCCGGAGCCCATGCCATCCCCTTCTCCCCAAGCTTCTTCAAATCCCTGTATGCTTTGCTGCAAGGATGGTTTGGTCAGGCCGCCCTCCACCAGTACGGCTAGAGGTCATGTTTGGCCCTCATCATCAAGGTGGCATGGGCCTGCTGGACTTCAAAGCCCATGCTGCCAAGATCCTGGGCACCTGGATCGCAGCCATCACCGCTCCTACACTCCCATCCCAACACTGGTCCCGCGCGGCCTGCTCCAACTTCTCCCGAGCCTTGGGCCTCAACAATCCATCAAACCCCCACTCCCTGATGAAATACCTCGCATCACACACATTGGCCACAGGTCCTCACGGGACTAAAACCCACTACAAACGAATCCTACTCTTAATGCGAAGCACAGAGTGGAGAATTCGTATTAGCGGACATACAACCCAAAGAGGCTGCCCCTCTCCTCAGTTCACACAAGAGGTACAGGGCCTACCCATCCATGATGGCGTGATCCCCATTCGACCCCATGTCCTATCCAGGGTGGACTACCTGGACATGATGGACATCCCCTTATTCCACTGAGACCCAAAAGACTATCTGGAAATACGCACACCATCCCCTGTTGCAGCCTCAAGTCCGCTCCCATGTGTGGCGCTGCCTGAGGCGGGGTGTATCATACAGCTGAGCGCTCTAACGCTTTACACTCATCCTGTGTCGTGTGTGGCCAGTATGGAACGCTGTTCCACCGCCTGGAGAAGTGCCCCACTTCTAAAGTGATATGGCGCGAAGTTCAACGTCTGCTGGGCCAGGATCAAACACATCCCGTCAGTCTGTCAAGAGATATGTTTGCTTCATCAATGGCCTCCCCCCTTCCACCCTCCCTCTGTGATATGGTGGATGCAATCGCCATGTGGACTATCCACACGATTGTCTTGGATGCCATCGCTGGCTCCACCCCCACCCTCCCAGAAGCTGTCCACAGATTCTGGTCTCATTTGGGGGACCACTTTCAAGCGTGGATGTTTGGATACCTCCCACCGCGTTGCTGACAGCTGGTCTCCTCCTGGTTCCCAGTCTGGTTCATCAAATCAGACCCCTTCCTCCACACGTGCTCAATTGTGGCTATGGCCCCTTCACACGTTTCCTCCCCCTCCCCATAAGTGGCGTTCCCGCTGGCAACAAGAGATAGCATCGCTTCTCTGGGGTGCCTCCCCTGGTACTAAGTTTTGTCTCTTCTGAGTCATATTTGGAAGTGTCTGTCCCATGGTCGGCCTTCCCCGCAATATATTTAAAATTTAAAATTTTATATATATGAACTATTTAAAGTTTAATTTATGTGCTCCTATAATTTGCAAAAACATAATTCTTCAAATCTGTTTAAGGGTTAAGAAGGGGTAAGTTTTGGATAATCTTTACTTTATTCCCTGTTTCACAATCTAATTTGGGATACAATCTTAACTCCTGATGTTAAATTTATCCTAATTTGAGATACATTATATATAACATGATGGTACCCTGTTCAGATCCCTATTTTGACAAATCAACTTTTCTATATAAATGTTTTTCTATAAATGATCTTCATCAATAGAGATCAGATGAATATTAACTGAAGTGGTTTGACTATAAATATCACTTAAATACTCTAAGTAACATATGTTCTTACTGTCAATTTTACTGTTACATGTTAAAAACTCTGGACGTAATTTTTATTATAAATCTAGTTTATCTTAAGATGTATAATTTCTATATAGTAGGCTGAAAAGTTGTATCGAGCCATATGATAACCTGTGCATGTTGTTGGCTTAACAGTCTTTTTGACTGCAGCTGAGGTCTGAATTGGCTCAAGTGTTTAAAACTATTGGAGAGATCAATAAAGATTAAAAATGGGGTGACTAGACTAATTTATTAAGTTAAAAGGATTGGACATATATGTGATAGTGGGGACATGATGTGCGAGAGGACCTCCATGGTCCCATATGATCAGGAATTTTACACCATATAGATCAACTGCCTAATTAGACTTTGTTATTATTTGTAGACGTCATTATTATGACCGCATTGTTAGTAAATGCACTTTTTGAGATTTGAGAAATGGGGTGTAATTCCAAAAGGCATCACCAATCCTTGTGCGCATGAAACTTCCTGATAAAATTTCTCATTGGTGCCTTTAAGGACAGGTTTTTTATCATAAAGGCTCAAGAGTTGGCATACCAGGGCTCAATTTGGGAGTAGGGATCTCAAATACCTTATTGTCTCATATATTGTCAACCCCCTACAAGATCCTATTGGCGGGGAATATAGGCTTTAGGTATCAGTCATAGACTTGGTTTACCACTGCCCCTTAAGTAAAGTCGCCAATGTAGTATTTATAGTTCACCTTATGAATGCTCCTGTAGGATATGTAGCAAAGATTTCAAGCTTATTCTGTTGACCTCCAGGTTGATGCTATAAAAGAGGACAAAGTCACCTAACTGAGTTGTCAGTAAGGAGGGTCAGCCAACGTTAATTTGTGATGTCTCCCTTTATGTAGTGATGACAATTCTCATAGTGGCGAGGGAATGAAGCTGGATAACCTCATTGGCTAAGTCCCTCACTATCAAATTGGAGTTCTCAGGCATAGAGGTATCAAGTGGGGTTAAACGCTACTTGGAAGCTAAGTGTTACGCCCATAGAGATTCAGAAGGGGAAATCTTGATTAGTGGTAACTTATTTGGTAAGCAAGCAAAGCGCAGGGGAGATAGTGGTTCCAGTGCTTAGGGTCAGAGGCGGCCATCTTTTGCAAGATAGAAAAAAGTGTCCCATTAGTGCGTTCCACCGCCCCATTAGTTGAGAGATTATAGGGGGCGGTGAAACTTTGGTTAGTCCCAAAAAAGCAAAGTTAGTTTTTGGATTACCCATGAGGTAGAATTCAGCTATTTCTAAAAGTAGAGTTTGCGGGTATCCATGATGGGTAAAAGCAGATTGTATAAGGAATAGGGCTGTGGCTTTTAAGGTGGCAGCTTAATGGAAATTGCTTTGACCCATTTGGTCAGATAATCCACAGCTAATATAATGTATTTGTGCCTGTGTAAACCAGTGGCAAGGGGCCCATCATTTTGTGATGTTGATGACATTAAAAAGGATATAATGAAGTCATGACTGCATGCTGGTACCAGGGCTAGCTTAATATTGGGTTCAACAAGTCATAAAAAGCTCTAGAACTTCCTGGATGGTTTCAAATATACAATCACATTAGCTTCGCTTCTTTATCCATTTTAAGTCTTTTCCATTGCCCCATGTCCCATGGTCATGTGCCTTAAGAATAACATTGGGTTGGGAAGAAGAATGGATTAAAGAGAGCCATTTCTTGTCATTTTTTTTATACAGCATTACCTCTTTGATTTAGGTGTCCTAAGTAATCTTTTGAAGATTGATTTGGATCTTAGGAGTTTCTAACTCCCATTTCTCAATCCAGCCAATAAAATCATATAGTTGGTCTTCTTTGGGGTTAAGGCGCCAGCACCAACATCATTGAAAGACTGTCAGCGTTCTGATAGTTTGCTTCTGCACAATGGACAATAGTAAAATCATATTTCTTTAATCATTAATGCATACCTTGATAACCGGCCATCTGGGTCCTTCATCTGCTGCAAACATCAAAGAGAGGAATGGATAGCGATGATGGTGAAATGGGCGCTGTATAGGTAGGGCCATAAATTTTTAAATTGCTAATAAAACATCCAGTCACTCATAACCAGTAACACTATAGTTTTTTTTGGCCTTGCTCAAGTTCTTGCTAAAGTAAGCCACTGAATGGTCAACTTGATCTTCATCACGTTGAGCTAGATAGTCACAACTGCTATGTCACTAGCATCGGTGAATTGTAAGAATGGCCAGTCAAAATGTGTATGAACTAAATTATGTTTAGTATAAAAGGCAGTCCTCATCGCAATAAAAGCCTATTCTTATTCAGACCGCCACTCAAAAGGCACATTCTCATGAAGAAGGTAAACAAGGAGTTCAGCTAAGTTGAAAATTTAGGGATAAACTGACAATAATATCCCCCATGCCCAGGAACACTTGAACATCCCTGAGGCTCTGGGACGTGATATTTTTTAAATGGCAGTGACTTTAACTGGGATGTTCTGAATTCTATGTTTTTTGACCTTGTGTCTAAGTAATATATATCAAATAAAAATAAAGATCATTATGAAGGCTAAGATTTATGGAGGTTACTAAGCAATTAAAGGCCTCCTCATGATTTTTCATGTAGCCATCGATGGTTTGAAAAAAGACAGGAATATCATCAAGCTACACAATAACACAAAAAAGCTTTATATCACATATGATCGCATACATGGCGCTTTAGAAGGTATTGGCCGCGTTGCAACGGCCCTGAGGCATCCTAGGTGAGCAAATAGCCCCTCGTTGGCTATGAGCGCGCATTTGAATTTATCCACAACTGCTAGCTATACTTGACAGTACCCAATAGTAAGATCCATAGCAGAGAAATATTGTGACCTGGAAAGCAAGCGGGGAGAATCATTAATCTTGCAAGGGGCAACTGTTCTTCTTGGTAATAGAGCTAAGCCTTTGATAGTCATCACTAGTCAATGACTATCATCCCTCTTCCAAACTAAAAAAAGGGAAGGCCCAAGGATGTGGGAAGGTACCAGTAACTCAGCCTCAAGTAGCTGCTTAAGCTCAACAACCACCTGCGCTTCTTCAACTTTATTCTTTTGGTAGGGACAGAATTGAATGGGTTGAGCGTCACCAGTCTCAACATGATGTAAAATGACAGTATTCTGAAATCATAATTGCAGCTTAAGAAGAGTCATTATATTCTTCTAGTAATTTATCAAGTTGGCTCCGTTGTGTGCTGGTGAGCTCTAGGCTAATAGAGGTGTTGATTAGAGCTATCAATGGGGATGATTATAGCCCAAAATATTTAAACTTACAAAGATATTAAAGTTGTCTATGGCCTCTACCGGAAGAAGGTAAACATATATGGTTGGAGTATCAGACCCCACTGTCCTAGGTTTGTCAGCAAGGTTAGCCAGCAGCACCAATATGGATCCAGCATAAGAAGGATCTAAAATTCCCAAGCAAGTTAGAATTTTCTTGACTGATGGATTATGAATGCCTTGTATATCTAACAATTGTCCAGGAAAATTTTATATGTAACCTGGTATTAACACTGACCTGGGATTTTGGCGATATAGTAGTCAGCTTGGGAAAATAGATGTACATGACCTATTGGTTATTTAACTCAGGAGGGAGTATCTGTGCTCAAGAACCCCTTATGTGATATTTGAGCATGTCAATCCAACTCTTACTTTCTAAAAAGCAAGCCTGAGCTTTAACCTCCGTCTTGGCATCATGAGAGGTCTCAAAAATAAATGGAGCCCTGTGTCCTAAAAGTGATAAAGAGTCCTTTATCATAGTGAAAGACGGCGGAATAGTCATAAAGAATCTGATTTCTTGAGAAAAGGTTGTAACTTGGATTGTCTAATGAAATTGTAATGGTTTGTTGACCCAATAGTGGGAACCAACGCCAAGGATAAGGCTGGGCGACAGGAGGCCAAGAAGGTGAGACTTTAGGCTCTTCCTGACCTTAAACACAAATTAGACCAACTCTGGGTACAAGCAAAATATGCCCATGTTGGTACTAATGGGGTGAAAAACGCCCAGCCCCTTGTCTCAGCCCAGGCACTGAAACAAATGATCTACATAACAAAATGAAGACAGTTCAATCCAGGTAATTGGAGAACAAGGGTCTGAATCCCATTAAAGTCATGAAATCATGCACTCCGGTAGAATACAGCTTCAATCAATTACTCAAATGATGGCACTTCCAGTGTATTTTAAAATTGGATGGGAGCGTTTGTCTATTGGAGCGTCAAGGCTTGGGCACACTTCTGCAGACCCATAATTACCCCAACTCAGTTTAAATATGTTTTCATGACCAACATTCCTTGTTGCTTAACTTTTCACAAATAAATTAACACGTTTTTTTACGTTTTCTTATGGTTCCTTGGGCGAACTTGGGTGCAGACCTCTTCAAGGAGGTCTCCAACTATGTTGGTCACTACATACTTTCCCAATTTACAAAAGTCTTGGGTGCTCCCTTGGGCTGCTCCATTCCCTCCAGATCGAGGCGCCCAAACCTTCTGGTACTAATTTACACTTGATTATGGACTCCCCTCTGGGGTCCACTCAAGCTTTGCTGTTTCTAGCTTACCTGGTACTGTATATCATGCTCTACACCCTTGCCTTGGTTCCCTTTTGCACAGGCCCCATCTAAGGTGCCTTGTTTTCCATTCTCCTAACGGCTAGTTCCCTAGCAGTGTGGGTTTGCATCCCACACCACCTTGCTGGGAACGAGAGAGTTACAGACACTCTCTTGACATTAGTCAACCAACCTTTTTATTTTATATGCATGGGAATAATCTGTGTGGGACTTTCATTATTTGTAAACTGGGTGCGCTGGCTGTTTGTCACTGCCATGATGGTGCTCACCACAGTTTTCTCCTTTAGTTTTGTTTTGGTGCGTCTCAGCGTTATTCTTGCAACTACCAATTGGGAAGTGCCCACCCTTCCTGCTCGTACCTGGTGGTCTTTGACCTTTCATAATCCTGTTGTCGTGATTCACCGCCTTTCTCCCAAGATCTACTCAGAAATTCAACAGAACTTGGCTACCATTGAGCCAAAACTTTCCTCAGAAATAACAACTTATCAGGTTCCCATCTAATTTTACAAGGAGCAAATTTGTTGTATCAGCTGTCTCCAAAAGTGGCTGACTGGGTTTTTACTATATTCTGTGCACACCTGCTCTTGTGGCAATCCATGGAGGGCTTGGAGTGTGTCTTGGAGCAACATCGTCCTGAAATAGCATCCATTCAATCCTTCTACGAACTTTTTTATTGCGCCAAGTGGGTCATCCAGTGAAATTATATTTGAATGAATTTTGTGAAAAAGCCCAGGCCTTATTTTTACCCGACATCATGAAAACGTCATTTCTCCATTCTTCCTTGGACCTCTCAATGTGAAATTCCTTAATTTGGCTGTCACCCCCTTCCAACTTTAATCTTCTGATTGAAGCCCTTTGGAGTAGTTTCTCCACCCCAACCCAGAAGGGACCACATAATTTGGCCATCATAATTGCACCTGGGTCAGCCCCTATAATTATGTGAACCAAAAAGTTGCGTGCATATCTGACAACAATGGAATCTTTTCCTTCTAAACCTTCAATTTTTGAGAAATTCAAAGCTGAGTGGGGTTCTAGCCCCAAGTCTAAAATAAACATGTCAGCCGATTCCACCACAATGGTGTCACCTGTGGTCGCTCCTATAAATACTGCATCCTTGACTAGTGATATTTCCTTGAATCGTGAGGTGCTTCCCACTGATTTCCTCCCCATCTCAGTGGAAATCAAGGGTTTAGAAGGGTCCAGACCCAAATTTAACCAAAAATGGGACCCTGTTAACGTTTTTTCTTCCCACTACGTTTCTGGGGTGCATGTCAACGCATCAGTTCTGGGCTTGGGGGTGATGGCCTTGGATAACAATGCACACCAAACCATCGAAGTAGGTGTGGGTTTGCTGGAGCCTGAAAACGCGTTTTAAACAAGAACGATTTATCACAAAACGAACCATTTATAAGCTCATATGGCCTGGATGAGGACCCTATTCCGATATATCAGATTACCCCTGAGAACCCACGTTTGACCTTTAATATGATTCAGGGCACTCAGGAAGTGGAAAAGGAACTTCATTTTAAATATAAGGATGTATATGCACCTGCAGAAGGTGTGGTGGGATATGTGGCCTCAGTAGTAAGAGTGGACCACTATCCCTCCCCCTTTTATGATTCCAAAACATACCCTGAAGGCTTGTTCAAGCCAGAGGAAGAATTTTCTGGTGAGATGGTGGCGTTTTCTGCTTTGAATAAATCCCATTCTGGATACTTCTTGTTGACTGCTACCCTTACATCCTCTTTTGGGAAGTTCAGCACAACTATTTTAGTGATACTGGTGTTTCAAGTAATTTTATTGACTAAGACCTTGCTGTGTAACTTGAGTTATGTTACTCACCAGGTGGTATAGTTAGAGGTGGGTCTTCTCAAGGTATCACCACACTGAACGTCATGGGGTTAGTTGACTTCCAGGTGGGCTCCTATCTTCTGTCTGACCATTTTAAGCTATCAGAAACCTCTTGTTCCCCATCATTTTAAGTGTATAGTGGTGGAGAAAGTTTGACGTCAGAACTAATTTGAAAGAAAACACTCTATCCTTGTCTTATAATAAATGGTCACCAGTTGATTGTTCCTTTGTCAGAAGATAACGCCCAGGGCAAATTACCCCATTGGCCCAATGTTCACACTCCTTATCTTGCCCCCTTGATGAAGCCCTCAATGTAACTTTCCTTACCTTCCTATTTTAAAGGAGTTGGAATCTTCTTTAGATGCAGCTTCAGCTAGTACACTACCAGATTATTCCAAGCTTTATTGTGAGTTTAAGCTCACTGTGGATCTGGTGCATATGTCTTCCCCCATATACCCATTGACTGTCCAGGAGGAAGAGGCTTTAGATGTGTGGGTGAAGGAGCAGTTGGCCAAAGGTGCCATATTTCAGCGTACCTTCCCAGTCTGCTCCCCGCTTATCTTTGTGGAGAAAGCCTATGGAACTTTATGCTCTTGTGTCAATTATGGAAATTTAAACAATGTGACTGTACCCGACCTTCATCCCATCCCTTTAGATTCACAGATTGCGCGTTATGTAGAGAAGGCGAAACTCTTTTCCAAGTTGGATTGCCTCAATGCGTTCAATCAAATCCGGATAAAGAAGGGCCAGGAGTGGTTAAACGCATTCTGCACCAGAAAAGGAATTTTCCAGTTTTGGGCCGTGCCCTTTGGGCTTAAAAATGTCCCTGCCATCTTTCAACGCCGCATTGATGCTGCGTTGGGGGATTTGCTGAGGTATGCGCGGTTGCCTACATGGATGATATCCTGGTGTTTTCCCCTGATCAGGAGTCCCATGAAGTACACCTTTGACAAGTGGTGGAAAGGTTGAGGGCCGCTCGCCTTACGCTCAAGATCAGTAAATGTGAATTCTTCAAGTCCCAGGTCACTTTTCTGGGCAACGTCGTGTTTGACCAAGGCCATATGTTAACTCCAGACAAGAGAGAGGCTATTCGTGAGTGGCCCACACCCACCTCAATCAAGGAATTGAGGAGCTTTTTGGGGACGTGTACGTTCCTCAAGAAGTTCACGCCCAATCTCTCCAAGGTGGCAGCACCCTTATATAAGGCTAGCGGTGCCAAGGTGCTTCAGTGGTCCCTCGTTTTGGAGGATGCTTTCCAAGCAGTAAAGTGCAATCTGTTTCCCACGTCCGTCTTTCGCCATGTAGAATTTGAAAAAGAGTCCATTGTATCGTCTGATGCTTCCAACTTTTCCATAGTGGCGGCTTTGTTACAAGTGGGCGAAGATGGGACTGATCATCCAGTGGGATATTTTTCTAGGAAAATGTCTCTGCCTGAGTTAAAATATGCCGTTTATGACAAGGAGTTATTAGCAGTGGTGGAGGCGCTGACTTATTGGCGTAACCACTTACATGGCTCCTCCCAACCATTCCATGTACACACAGACCACCGGGCCTTGTTGTACTACTGCGCTCCTCATGTCTTAACTCCACGGCAGACCCGTTGGCATGATACCCTTGCCCAATTTGCATTCTCCTATGAGTTCACCAAAGGCAAGGAGAATGGTTTGGCGGATGCTTTTAAGCTTCAACCCTGCTTTGGCTCCCAATCCAAAACAGGTAGAAATTCACAACACCTGGTTGATGATTCTGCCAAGTAAGATTCTGCCTCAACTTCCCACATTCCATGGTCAACACGCCAGCGCTCGCACCTCTGGAAAATCAAGAAGAATATAGTATGTTCAGAAATGTAGTTCTTTCTAAGACGTTATCAGCCAAATATACTGTTGTTCTCACTAGGAGAGCTCTGAATCAGGATGTCTTATTCAGGGGTTATCGTGTAAAGGATGATATGGTGTGGTTTCAGGGGCGCCTATGGGTTCCTGCTGGACCACTGCGCCTGGAAATCATCTGGGACCATCATGACGGAATCACCATTAGTCATCCTGAGAAAGCAAAGACCTTAGAGTTAATATGACGCACTTACAATTGGAAGGGCTTGCCTGCTCAGGTGGGGCGGTATTGTAAAGAGTGCCTGGTTTGCAATCAAATGAAACCCCATTGGCAACCTTTAGCGGGGTTTTTGGTACCAGTAAAAGGCTGAAGGGCCCTGGACTTCCCTATCAGTGGATTTTATTGTGGAATTACCCATTACTTATGGTTATGATGCCATCATGGTGGTGGTGGACCGCTTTATGAAGTTCTACCACTTTATTCCTTGCAGAATAACCATAACCGCTTCTGAAATGGCCAGGCTCTTCGTCACACATGTATTTGCGCTTCATGGGGTTCCTCAAGAAATCATTAGTGACTGGGGACCCCAGTTCACCTCCATCTTTTAGAAAGGGTTGTGTAAAACTCTTCAGATTCGCACCTGCCGTTCAACTGCATATCACCCCCAATTAGATGGGCAGACTGAATGAGTGAACCAGTGCTTGGAACAATTTCTGCGTTGTTATACCGCCGCAAATCATTCAGATTGGGTTCCTTACCTTCCCATGGCCCAGTTTAGCTACAACAACACTTTGCACTCATCCATCGGTTGTTCACCCTTTTTCGCTAACCATGGCTTTAACCCTGCCTTTGTCATGGAGCCCAGCTGTGGTTCCAAAGTGGAAGCGGTGGTGGACTTTGCTAAGACCATTAAGAAGGTCCACCAGGGGGTGTCCACAAGTTTGGAGGCGGCTATGCTAGTTTATAAGAAGAACACTGATGGTAAGTGACAAGTGGGTCCAGCGTACAAGGAAGGGAATCTCATGATGCTTGATGCTCGCAACATCCCTATCAAGCAGCCATGCAAAAAGCTGGGTCCAAAGAGGATTGGTCCTTACCGTGTGGTTAAAAAGTGGGTCATGTCTCATACCAGTTGGATCTTCCCTCCACGTTACAGATCTTCTCCATCTTTCATGAGAGCAAATTGAAGTTGTTTGAGGGCCCCCACCTGCGACTCCCAAGGCTTATCTCGTGGATGGGGCTCCAGAGTGGGAAGTGGAGGAAATAGTAGCCTCCCACCATATTAAAAGACGTCTTGAGTACCTGGTATCCTGGAAGAAGTTTGATGCGGCAGAGAACAGTTGAGTGCTGGCACATGACTGTGTACGTGCCCAAGACCTGATCAAAGCATTCCATAATTGTTTCCCTGAGGCTGCAGGATCAAAGCCCAATACAGCCGTTGCTGCTATGAAGTTGTCACCTGTACATAAGAACTTCTCCTTAGCGAATGCCCCTGGAGGGGGGTGGAGCCCAAGAAGGAGGAGAGAGTAATGTCATGGTTGGATGACTTAATAGTGGGAACCAACGCCAGGGATAAGACTGGGTGACAGGAGGCCCAGAAGGTTAGACTTCAGGCTCTTCCTGACCTTAAACACACTAGACCAACGATGGGTATAAGCAAAATATGCCCATGTTGGTACTAATGGGGTGCAAAACGCCCAGCCCCTTGTCTTAGCCCAGGCACTGAAATGAAAAATCTACATAACGAACCAAGACAGTTCAATCCAGGTAATTGGAGAACAAGGGTTTGAAACCCATTTGAGTCATGAAATCATGCGCTTGGATAGAATAAAGCTTCAATTAATTACTTAAATTATGGCACTTCCAGTGTATTTTACCAAATTGGATGGGAGCGTTTTTCTATTAGAGCGTCAAGGCTTGGGAACACTTCTGCAAACCCATAATTACCCCAACTCAGTTTAAATATGTTTTCATGACCAACATTCCTTGTTGGTCGACTTTTCACAAATAAATTTACACGTTTTTTTACGTTTTCTTATGGTTCCTTGGGCGAACTTGGGTGCAGACCTCTTCAAGGAGGTCTCCAACTATGTTGGTCACTACATACTTTCCCAATTTACAAAAGTCTTGGGTGCTCCCTTGGGCTGCTCCATTCCCTCCAGATCGAGGCGCCCAAACCTTCTGGTACTAATTTACACTTGATTATGGACTCCCCTCTGGGGTCCACTCAAGCTTTGCTGTTTCTAGCTTACCTGGTACTGTATATCATGCTCTACACCCTGCCTTGGTTCCCTTTTGCACAAGCCCCATCTAAGGTTCTTGTTTTTCATTCTACTAACGGCTAGTTCCCTAGAAGTGTGGGTTTGCATCCCACAACACCTTGCTAGGAATGAGAGAGTTACAGACCCTCTCTTGACAGAAATGGCTGAAGTGATCAATGAAAGTTTGCCAAAGTGGATGGGTAGCGAGATATAGGCTCCAATAGACTGAGTGCATTGTGGCACCGTTGTGTCATATTACATGTAGTGAGGTAAGTCTGGATCTACTTTGTTATGTTTCATGAATTTAGATGAATTGACATTTACTGGTAAAACACAGTTGAAAATGGCCTGGACTAGGATCTTATGAATTGAATAGTGACGAGTGTGACCAAACTCCTGAACTGAGGGGGAATAGTGAGAAATATGGGAGATTCATCAGAAGAAAAGTAAGCAGTATCAGGTTCTTTAATATCGACAGGTACTGTTTAATCTTCTTCTGGAAGAATAACATTAAACTCAATAGAGGTTGCTAGACATTCTTAAGGCAGACAAGGATGTCTGCATGAAGCTTATCCTCGTCCTTTATGCTGACTTTCTTTTCCTGCTCCTCAGTGAGTCTCTTCTAACAATTCTTAGCGCTATGATGGATTACATTGCAGTAGGTGCATTGAGGTCTAGGGTTATTCTGGTTCTTGACAACGTGGACTTTATAGCTGGGAAAGGCGGATGTGGAGGACTTGGAATAAAGCAGACACTTGGATTCTATTAAAGACTTTCTTAATTTCCTGGGTACAGGTAAAGTTGATCTTCTGAAAAATCATGTGTAATTGGACCTCAAAATAAGATCCTACCGTGGATAATACCAAATAATGGTGTCATCCAACGTAATATGATTAGTGGTCATTAAGAGTTGTGCTTGTGAATAGAATCAGCTGGAAATCTCCAGAGGACTCTCTACTTGGTTCAGACAAATGGCCATGAATAACTTCTTCTGATTGACATAATTTGATTCTTCAAAACTACTGGATTATGGCCATATGGACTTGTTCTCAAGTGTGATATTCCTTTAAGGAGAATTTTATAATTTCACAGGATGTTCTAGTCAGGTAGGAGTGGATTTGCTTCATCTTCTGACAGTCAGTGGCCTCCTATATTGAGCTATTATAAGTTACAAAAAGGAGGCAATAATTTTCTGCCCTAAGGTGAGTTTCTTGAAACCAGGATTAAAGTTAGTCACAAAAGTAGTAGAAAGGGTGTTGACAACAGGAACTGGAGCAGGCTCAGAAATCTTGGTTTTCGCATAGTTGCAAGGGGACTGTTGATCCAATTGTCATCTTAATCCTTATAGACCCTCATGAATTTCATACCAAATGCAATTTAGAAAGGTAAATAAGGCTTTAAGGGCAACTTAATACTCAGAGCTTAAATTTTGGTACGTTGGAGGAGCAGCTGACTTTCAAAGTTGCCCAAGCGAGTTTTAAAACTGCAACAAGTTTGTTCAAGATGGGTGATGCAGTTGTCAGTGAGATTGGCAAATGTGCTGAAATTATCCATCTTGTCTTACAAGGCTTCAATTGAGAATTTGGGTTCATGAGAAACTCCATATACTTGGAGCTTGCATCCTTTTGCAACATTTAATATTTGATACTGTGAGGCAGCGAGCACCATTAGCACGTCTTGTTTCTAGGAGTCATTAGGATCATCAGGAGTAGGTACAAAAGAACTGGAAGTTCCTTCAGGGACCATGGGGACCTTCAGGCCCTTTTAGACCCCTAGGCTCTTCAGTCTCAGAGGCAATATTGCGGGAAGCTAAATCCTGGTAATGCTGCTGGAGTGTCCAAATATGGTACTCAATATGATTAAGGCATTGGACCTAGGTGGTTTTGAGGAGTTGTACATTTTGAAAATCTGGTCCTCAAGGTAATCTTAAATTCTACTATCTAGTATAGAAAACTAGTTATGAGCCTCATTAATCAGCTGACGGTTACCAACAGTGGCTTGTTAATTGTCATGAACAAAGGAGGAGGCAGCATTATAGAAATTGACAATATCTAATTGTAGTGTTTGAGTAAGTCATAGTTGTTGAACCACTTCATGTTGATGTAAACCAAAAATTTGTAGGATGTGGTGTATAGATGGATAAATGAAGCTTTAGGAGATAGTATTTAGTACCCAAAGCCGGCTCTCCTGAGGGTAGTAGATCTGAGGTATATAAGTATTACATCATGGAAGGCACCAAAGAGGCTCGAAAATGACTAAAATGCCCTACCATGGAGTAGATTCCATTCAATAGCTGTTGAATAATTTGTTGAGGTTCTCATATTGGAGTTGATACTGATTGTGATCATTTAAAAGTAAGGATTTTTAGAAAAGTGGCCTGAAATTCTAGGCTTTCAGCTGTAGGGTTACTTTGTACTGAGAGGTATTACTCCATCAAGTTATGCTTCTCAAATGGTCTCAGATTGGCCTTCTTGATTGCTATTATTCTTCATTTTTATTATTAGAAGTTTAACTGGAAACTTAGACCCTCTGTAAAGAGCCACTTATATCAGCTTAACAATCTCTTGAATGTAACCAAGGTTCAAAATGAGCTTGAAGATGTAAAACTAGTGGAGAGGTCAATAAAGACAAAAGGATGAGGTGAATAGACTACCTTATTTTTATTAAAGGATTCAATATTTATATGGTGAGCAAAGACATAATGCTGAGAGAACATCCATGGCCCTGTATTCTCAGGATATTTTACACCCTTCCAAAACAACTGCCTAGTTGATGCCTTTTTTGTTCTTTATAGATGTCATCCTATGACCGCATTGTTGGGAGTTACACCGTTTGAGATTTTTGAATTTGGGGTGCAATCAAGAAGGCATCTCTATGGATTCCCATGCGCGTGATGCTTCCTGATAAAATTTTTCATTGACGCCTTCCAGGACAGGTTTTGATTGCAAGGATTCTTGAGTCAATTTATCGGGAATTGATTTGGGATTAAGGATCTCAACTTTCTTATTATCTCAAATCCTGACACATTTAGCACAGAAAGGGATCTCTCACTACACCAAGGATTAGGCATTTCACCTTGGTCATATTTGACAAGCTTTTTCTCAGCTTTGAGGTTAATAGCTAAGGTGTGAGGGCATATATATTTTTATAGCTCAACTTAAGATTACTTTTTGGAATTATTTTACTTTATTTCATAAAAAATCCTTGTTTGGACTGATATATATAATTAGGTTAAGAAGCATTAACCTGTTATATGAGTCAACCATCAACGTAACAAAGAGAAAATAATATGTTTTACTTCTATTAATTTGCTGATCAATGAAAGCAAAGAATTTTTTCACGCTTTGCATTATTCTAAAATAGCATTTGGGTGATGCTATCTTGAAACTGTCTTAAGTTAGCTGACATATGTTGGTATTTTAAGAGCCTTTATTGCTGACAGGTAAACCTATAGCATATTTAAAAATTAGATATCATTTTTTGGAAACAAAAAAATTAGTAAAAGAATGTATTTTGGTTTCAGGGAATTTTATTTGGATAGTTTGAGCACTCCATAGGAACAACGAGGGTCTTGTCAAAAGGAAGAAGTTTAGCCATATCAGTCTTTGGTTTGTTAACATTTGGTTATGAGGCTTTGGTTCATCCACAAATTTTATTTTAAAGTTTTCCAATAAAAGATTTCTTGGATTTGGCATGAAATATTCTTGGTAAGCCTTCACATGGATTGACTAAATCTATGTAATTGTTCTCTTTTTTGTATTAACAGTTGATTCTTTAGCATAGGTACTGGCAACTTAGAGTATCCCATCTTTTTGTCATATAGCTCTCAGTTTTAGGAATTTTATGAAATCATTAAATGATTTTTACAAGGCCTTCAGCTTGGCAAAGTAAGTGCAGTTTTCATAATTTTCATCTCTTTCACCCTCAATCTCTGCTTTACTTTATGAATAGTAACGTTGATAAAATGGTCATATTTCATTTTATTTGCTTTGAAGCTTTTGATAGCTTATAAACATACTAATAGTGATCACTGGAATTCCCTTCATTGAGATAAAATTAATCTCTGCTAGTGAAAGCTTTCCAGGCTATATTTGGAAACTCAAATATAAGCCAAAACAGCTCATCTGTAAAGTGTATTTGGCATCGCTGTTTTTTTATAGCAATTATTCCCTTTTTTAGCACTAGTGGAGCCCAATCTAATAAAGGGGGCCCTTCACGGCTCTTTATTTGCAAAGAAGCAAAACAAATGGATTATCATAGATAAATAATTCCCAACTTGGCACCTCAGCCAACAGCCTAGGAAGCCATATCAGAAGGTGAAGAAGCTTTAGGGTGTAGCAATTATTCTCTACCCTAAATTTTCTAGATATTTTGTAAGGTATTCTAAAAGTTTTCGTTTTAGTTCAACTGTTATCATGTAATACCTGGTAGATACATATCTCTTTTGTATTGAGAAATTATCTTGTCCATATATGTTGTGGTGAACTAGTATTTCTATCTTGGTGCACCTTGATAAGCAGGCCTAAGCTGCTTTTACCCCTAAGGTAAGCGCCATTTGTTGTGTTTCTGTTTAGTTGACCTTTAGTGTTAATAATACAAGAAAACTTTGGAGATATTGACATCCATAATATTCTTAGTATATCAAAAATATTCTTATAATTAGGGATGTCAAAGTCTTGTCTAGCCTTTTGTTCTCAGATGACATATATTGGGACTTTTACTAAGGTTCAGAGGTTTGATATAACATTTATCTATCAATATGGATTTAATTACAATTTAGTCTTTTATTTAATAAATTATTAGCACCTATTAAAGTACCAGAAATTATAAAAATTATTATGAAAATAAGTAATATAGGGTCTAGATATATGTGCACTTTGACTAGTATATCTAAAGTCAAAAAATGTAGAAGTTGGGGTAAAAATACCATTCCAGTCATGTGCTAACCAGGCGATATGCTTTTGGTTGATAGACAGCTAATGAGGTGATCTATACTGAATTAATTAAATTAAAAATTAAGCATTCTTAATAAGAATTTCCAAGGGCTTTACAATTTAATGCTAGTAATTTTTTGAGCCTTAATATCAACAATTCATCAGTCAAATTATAGTAGATATAAAATAATATGAGGTGAACTATAATGATGATGTAGATCCCATATCAGGGCTCATCCTTACAATAGCATATTCTGACACACAGCTTCATTGTCTTATATTGCAACATAAGAATCAACCATATCATATAGCAGGTGGAGAGTATATTATTGTTGATAGTGATATTAAACCTTTTTTGTGTAATTAAAAATAAGAAACTAGGGTTGTTTCATGCTTTCTGAGGTATTTGATAAATTTATAAGATTCTCTAACTTCAGGATGTCCTAAACTCAATAGTTTATATCTATAGAACTATGTCAGACCTCATACAGCCAAGTGGGCCAAATAAACTAAAGATACAATGTAGACAAATGTAAAAGAAGGAAGTTTGTAAGAAGCAAGCTCAAAAAGGGAAGGGAATGGCCGCTCATTATAAGTGATAAGGGAATAGGGGCAGCACTTTCTTAAAAGGGGAATAAGGTAATCTGGGGTACATGACTTGGTGAAGTGGTAATACAAAGTCTTGTGAAAACATTTGTTTCAAGCTATTAGAACAAGTGCATGGCAAATAATTAAGAGAAAATATAATTAGAAAATAAGAAAATATTGGATAAACTCTGAATTTCCTCTTGGTAGATAAATCAATATACCAGTAGAGGTCTCTTGATGAGTGAAAGAGGCCTCAACTTCCACAGCTCTGAAACAGCCCACCAGAATTTTATAAACCAGTGAAAAGGAAAATGTTAACATGTGTTTTCTATTTAGTAGAAAAAAACAAACAAACCAGGGTTTTTTTTCTAACACCACTCAAGGAGAAGTGAAACCCTATTTAATGTATCATGGCTACAGCTTTAGGGGACCAGAAATTGGTTTATTTATGTGTAAGAGAGCAATTTTTAAATTTATAACAGCAAAAACCCAGGAAAATTTGGTTTTTTGTGCTCATGATACACCTTAGTTGAATAATATCTAAACTAAAAGTATAAAAAGCAGCAATCAGTGAATTCTTTGAAAGGTCAAGGGCCTTGGATCCTTGAAAATTTGGGGCAAAGAATCCTCGACATCTGTCAGCTCTAAACATTAAATTGAAGTATTAGGAATCTATAATATATTTGCCAAAGCCCACTCATTCATTCATCACTGTTCTTAACAATGACAAGACCTAAAAATGTGAAACTTTACATATATATTCACTAGATACTGTAGATATACAATATGAAAGATTTTTTTCATAGTAAAATAAAAGGTTTTATATGTAACAAGTGAAAATCTTATATGTTTTTAATAGAAATTGGTATATTGTTATGGCTAAGAAGTTTGATATTCAGTTGATTCGATAGTTTAAATGGTTTCGGCAAGCGGTTGGTGGTTTTGGGTTGATTAATAAGCTTAACGGTTTTAATAAAGCAGTTAGTGATTGGTTGATTCAATAAGTTAATTGGTTTTGGTAAGTGGTTGGTAGTTTTTGGCTGTTTTGTAAGTTAATAATTGGTTCTTTGCTGAGTGGTGGTTTATTTTTTTGGTTAATTCGATAGGCTCAATAGTTTCAGGTAAGTGATTGATGGTTTAGTTAATTTGGCAGGCTTAATTGATTTTTGGCTAAGCGGTTGGAGGTTGGAATCTTTAATAGGTTTAATGGTTTCTGAACTTATTAATGGCTATCTACAAAAAAACTAAATAATTTATAATTATCTGGTACTTTATAAACACCGTAGCGAAGCATGGGTATTCCACTAGTTATCTTATGAATCTTAGATAAAACTTTATAGACAAATTAGAAAATAAGTACAAGAGCGCTTATAATATATGCCCTATTTTTCTTAGTATGTGCATCTAGAGAATGGCTTTTTAAATCAATAAAAATTATGAATCACATTTACTTAGTTTTATGTTTTGTTTTCCATATAGATTAACTGTTAGTCAATTAGTGCAAAAAAGTAAATTCTAGGTCATAAAGGATATTTACATTGTTGTATCCAAGAAACGGCCTATATAATATCACCCCTTTTAAGATGAAAATATTCTTAAGACAATAATATTATCTTAACAGTGAACACAACCAGATGCTAATTTCCAGGTAGCTACTCAAATATTACTAGTAAAACGTTTTTAATCAGCAAACTAGGTGTCAAAAAAGTTAATATATAACCCAGCACCATTTTTCAAAAAGCAATAGTTTAGGACCCTCTTAAGTAGCTATCAAATTTTTTTATGTTGATACATGAAATACCAGGAGTGTTTTTAACTCTTTTAGAGTGCAAACTCAACTTCACACTTTTTTACATAATGTACTACCTTGTAGGTACCTAATACAACTGAGTATAGTTCTAACTTTGTACAGGAATGGTATATTTTTGGCATCTAACAGAATCATGTCACCCTACTTGTACTCAGATACCGTTATACTTTAATTAACTTTGGACTTCATTCCCTCAATAGTCATTGCAATTTAAGAAAGAGCCTTTGTACTTTAAAAATTTTTAAACTAAGTAATCACCTGGTGATAAAATATATGTTGTTTAGTTTTTTAAAATTTGTGAAAATGCTGCCATGATTATAAAAAGGTGAAAGGCAAGTAGAATTATTTTATAATAATCAGAACATATGTGATGTAGCCTTTTGTGATAGGGTCAATTTAAGATATGTAACAGAATATTGTCAGGCAAACAGCAGATTAGTTTTAGACTGGCCTGCCAGTTTAATTGCTGAAGCACCCAAACGTCAATCCCAAATTCCAGTGGCACTGCTGATGGTATGATGTTTATGGAATTAGGAAGGAGTTCCGCCATTAAGTACCCATGAGCCATAATCATATATAGGCACCTAGCAAAATACCAGATGAACTTGGCCATAAACCCTGAGGGTTGTTTTAATACTGGCGGAAAGGGTGGTTTAGTTTCAAGCATAAAAAACTAGAATTGGGTCAAGGGATTTTTAGGAAAATAGATAAAGAAATCAACCAACAATTTCCTCAGTGTGATGCAACTGATTAAATAGTGTTCAATTGGTAGTGGGTCAAAGCAGGGATCAGGTCCCTAAAATTTAACTTAAACCAGCAAATTTTTGGGAAAGGGAGCAGATAATTTCAATTGGAACTGAAAAAAGAATTTGGCGGCAGGCCAAGTTTCTATAGGTTTTACCATGAATGCCTGGACTGAGGCTCAATCTGCATTTTTTTCAGTTGGTGCAACAGCATCTGGCCCAATGAGCAATGGGAATTCCCCAGGGCCACCCCACATAGGGGCGGTCCCAATTTGGTCAGAAATGTGTTTGGGATGCCCAACCCGCCCATGCCCAGTTGCTGGGCATTCAATTGGTTAAATGAGTTATGTCAACCACAACACCATATTCATCATATAGGGGCTTCAAATTATCTGTGATAGTTCCCAAAGATACCATCTGCACATTGGGGATCATCCCTGACAATTTCAAGGGGTTTTTGGCGTCAGTGATAATACTGTTGGTTGAGTCAAAACCATTGGTGATTCCAGCTGATAATATAATACTTGTCCCTTTTTTGACTAGTAGTTTTCAATCATTGGGCTTGATTCCTATTGATTTTGGACCTTTTGACTTTAAATTTAGTAATCTCAGTGCAGAATTACTCAATTTGGCGGACAAGTTCAGCTTAGGTGAGCGTGGGTACCTGGGGAGGAATCTTAAGAGGAAGTGCTGTCACCCAGTGCTCATCTACCACATGGGTGAGGTCACCTGGGTGACGGGGGGTACAGCCACCTTCTTAGGACCCTTCTTGTTCAGGAATGGAAAAATCGCCCAATCTACACAAAGGGGATGTTCCCCTGGACTTAAACATATATTGTTTTAGCATTTGGTCAATGAGTTCAGTAATCCTTTAAGATTGGGTTTATTATGCTAATGATTAACATGATTTGATGCCCAGGCTGAAAAGCAGAATATTAAGAACATTATATAAACTAGGTACCAAGATTTATGACCACTTTTCAGGTGACCCATTTTTAGTAAATTTATAAAACTCTGAGGACCTTAAGAATATTATTTTTTGATTTTAAAGACAAATTCAATGAATTGAGAGACAGACCAAAAGCTATTATTATATCAAAGCCTTCTGATACTTGAAGTAGTGTTATGAAAATCTGTACTTATAGAGTATAAGGTCTTAAAATGGATTTAAAATTTACAAAGAAATCATTGGATGTAAACATGATGGATTTCTAAGACATGTTAGGAAGATGGATAAGTACCTGAGCATCACATTGGCTATACCTAGCCATAAATAATAACATTAGATGAACTATTGAACTTTTACAATGCCTGGGCGTACAGACAATGTAGATCGCATAATGCATTAAATATTATTTATTCAAGGAGAGATTTGGTACCCAAGATTTACTTTGTTCAGAATAAAGCTTTGTCCAATAAGAAGTATTTGTAGGAAAGATTGAGGATGATTTTAACTAGGATATATATTGGATTAACTTTTAATGGTCTTAGGTAATGATCCTTTTCATGAAGCTTACCTTAGAGTAATTGTTGAGTGGTTGCTGGACCTGAATTATCAGATAATTTGATAGAAGAAATAATAATATTAGCATAAACCTAATTTATTATATCTCATATCAAACATATCAATGATTAAGGACCAAAAGTATCCTAAGAACTTTTGAAAGTTAATTTTTGTGGCCTAGCAGTTCCACTTAATTATATTTGACTTGATAATTCAGGATTAGAGGCTTTGTGGTTAGATTTGATTTAATAATAGTTGACTTAATAACCTGGGATTGGGGGATTTGTCAGTTTATGTTATAATTAGTTTATAATGTCAATTGAGTTTATGATAAAATTGATTACTAATTAGTGGTACAAACTGCCTTGGTATGTGCTACCGTTGCTCAAGAGGAGCGATGGTCTAGCTATTGTTGGACGCATCAGTAGATACACTATCCTGAAGTAATTGTATCGTTGAGACACTAGTCATGGGGCTGAGTTGGGTTGCAGCAGGACGCTAAATGTAATATAGACCTCTGATCACTTGCACCGCGAAATGCTGGTTAAGTGAAGGTGCAAACTGGGTGAAATGGGTGTAGATGTGGGTAAAATCAAACCCTATAGATCTTGTTAATATTTGATAAATCAATATAAATTTTTAGTCAATAATTGTTTGATAGTTCAATATACAAGCATGTTGTGTTTAATACTAATCAATTAGATAGGTCAAGAAATTACTTGTGATCAGGATCAGGGAAGTTAGACATTGTACAAGTAAACGTTAGGAGAGTACATCTTTAAGGTTATCAATAAGGAGTTTATATATAATTCATTATCACCGTCTGGTCTAGTGACTCTATACAATAGGCGTTTATAACTTTGACTTACATCAGAAGAAAAACTAGACCACCTGAAGTAAGCAAAAACTTCAACAAGTGGTGCTCATGGCTGGGAATTCAGATGGTGATTACAAACAGAGGAGCATCCCCAACCAATTATAGAACTCATGCCAGGCCTAATGGGAATACTGAGTTGACTGTGTCCCAGATTAACTGGAACAATGTACCCATTATTAACTATAACAAAAAACCCATTTCACACAAAGAGCTTGAACGTCTAGAACATTGGCTTTTTAAAAGGTTATCAAATGGGTCAAAGGCCTGTGGATAAAAGAGTAATCCCTTTTATCACCAATGTAACAAGATGTGTTGTGGATAAGATATATAGCTTACCACCAATTGAGTACATCTCAAATCTGAAACAAACTAATTGAAATAGAGAACATCACCCAGTTCTTATAAAATTTGTCCACCCTACCTCTAGAAATTTTCAGATGACCATTGTACATCATCACATAGCAATAAACAAAGTTGGTAAACTTTTCTATGCAACACCAGCCAGGCGGCCCAAATACTGAATGAGCGAATGAAGCTAACTTCGCCAAGGTCCATTAAAGCCTGGAGTCAATTTATAATATAGTCACTTAGTCTAATGATCAGGTAGCAGAATTAGCTCAAGAGTTAAATGACAGACTTCATCCTATCTTTAAAAACTTTTAAAGGAAAAAGGAATCACTAATGTATGTGTTAATAATGTTACTTAGACTTCCATTAATGCTTTAGAATTCAAGAGGCTCAACCATGAAGGACAAGAGGCACAACTAGACCATAATACAGTATTTCATGACCAGTATAGATGACTTAGTGCCTAAATTATACATATAAAGGATGATTACACAGATATTGAAACTAATGGAGAACAAATTTCAAGGGCCAATGGACTGAGAATAGGAAAATTGAAGACTCCATTGATTGGTTAAATTGAAAGATCAAAAATCTCAATGTGAGTGTTACTTCTATTAATGAGTCAAGCAATATTCTCCATAGAAAAGTAAACCATAGCAAGAAATCAAATTAAGTAAAATCATTAAATGATTTTCATTCTGCAACTAAAAACTGCTAGCCTGAATGATAAAATCGCTTAATTAAAGTTGAAAATCAAAACAGTATTGATTGAGAAAATGAAATCAATGATTGAATCTTAGCATTGGCCAATGGGTATTGCCAGTGTGCCATATACAATTCAATTGGACATATTTTTGAATATTATGAGGATGAAGCTTCATAAGTAGCTACTGAAACTGATGCTGGGCCACATCAACAAATGCCTAGCAATATAGTTGCTTTGGCCAAACCAACTTCTTCCAACCGTGGTACAATGCCTCAACGCCTTGATACGCCTAGTTCAAGACAGCAAAGAGGTAATTGCAATCCCCACAATTAAGAGAATGATAATTACAAACCAATGAAGTTGCCTGTCTTTGATAAGAACAAAAGAGTAGTCACTTTTATCAAACGCTTGAAATGACCATGTATGGGGCCAGTAACCACAACAAAGTGGCCGCTATTATCAACTGCTTAGACTAGTGGAGCGTTGAGCTAATTATGCCTTACTTGGACAAAACCAACCTATTCCAAAGTCAAAGAGACCTTAAATTGTGAATTTGGAGGTCAATAACGAATGTCAACTAGAAATTCAAGTTCATGAAAATTCGCTTTAAAAAAGACAAAACGATTAGCAAATTTGCAAATTGATTCTATTGCAAAGTTCAAGTTCTCCTAGGTGCAAAAGCTATGATCGATTTTGAAACAAGGGTGCATTACAACATGCAGTACAACCTTACTGAGATTTGTCGAATACCTTATTGCCTGTTTTTGTGCAAAACCTTTCAATGGCCAAACTGGTTAATTATCTGCACAGATGCTCACAAATGTATAGACTTCCCAATACTGGCTACAGATCAGGACCTGCTGCCCCTACAGGAAAAACCTCTGATATTAAGTAGACAAGCAGTGATCTGCCTATTAAAACTGAGCCAACAAAAAAATGCAAAGGCCCTACGCCCATTCCACAAGATCACTTGCTACAACTGAAATTGTAAATGACACAGTGCTTTCAGATGCCGTCAGCTCAGTGTCAATGTAGTCCTTCCATATAGCATGCAGAATGGTGGATAAAGACAAGACCAATAGAAGCGGGAAGCTCTATTGTGCCAGAAACACCAGTCCCACCTGACCACAAGAGCATGCCAGCCACGGGGCCTCAATCACTAATGTTGAAATTCCTATTATAGTACCTAATGATTACTCTACAAATGTATATGTGGTGACCTGCTATAAGAGTAATATTTTCATATCTGAAGCCTCTAAAGTAATTGCTAAACCGTATTTGCAACAAATAATTGAGAATACTGCGGAAAATGGGCTGAACACTTCAGCAGGACCCCAAGTTTGGAAGGGTGAATATAGTTATGCCAATTGAAACATTTACCTTAAATGTCCTAATTTTGAAAATACCATGAAGCACACTCTCAACTCTTTGTTTTCTTCCCACATCCACTTAATAAACTTTTTCAATCCTTATTACAATGAGTGCACTTGTGTTGATATTTTAGTCAACAAAATCAAGGTTGTACTATTGTCAATAGAAGAGTGCCTGTAAACATTGTCTCCACTAAACTGGTCAAGAAGCAAAAATTGCCCCTGACATTGATCACCATAAGGAATATGGTACAACGGGATTAACAGCACTAAGATTGAAGGAGATTACAATGCCTTGCCGCTGTGAATTGGAGCTCTGGTTATAGCCACACCCGCAACTGTGCTACCCAACGCCAATTATGACATATTAAATGGATCTAGTTTCTTAAGGACCTATGGGATCTTGTAAGAATTTAAAGAAAGCACATTGATGATATTAAGACAATGACTTTTAGTTTACTAAAGTCATGCCAATATGAAGCCCACAAGCCGTTGCAGAAACTTTATTAATTTATATTATGCTGATGGAATAATACCAGTGGGATACATTCAGCGGGTAAACCAAAGCCGTCCCATGTGCAACTGCCATAAATGAAAATTGAAAAATACCTCTACAAGTGAATAAGGACGCAACAATAGCTCCAGGTCATCAACTGGTTATGAGGACTTGCCAACCCTGAACATTCAAGAAGTACAATACATAGAGGTCATAATACCTTGAAATCGTTCTTTGGTGGAACCTAGTGTAGCGCCTAAAATAATTATACCAGGGCGTGGGGTAATTGATGTCCTACTAGCTAATTTGACCAGCCAAGATATCAAGGTCAAGAAATATCAAATGGTCGCATTTATACATTTTTATGAGGGATTAGTTAAAATTAGCTGTCAAATTTAGTGATCTATATGAGTTCAGGTTACCAACTAAGGGCCTTGGGTCACATGCTGTAATTCCAAGAGAGTTGTTTATGGGATTATTTGACAATAGAAGTATGAAGCTCTGAGACCGTTCAATCAATACTCCAAAATTTTTTATAAAGCTGACCAGGATTTAGGCTGTGCAAAAGGAGTACAGTATTTCATTGCGCTGGAGACCATGCGCCTATCAGAATGAGGCCAATTCAGTGTTCATAGCTATCAACGAAGTAGTTGGAGAAGAGTTAGATAAATTTCTGAAAAGTAGATTGATCATTCCCTCAAAAAGCCCGTGGGCCATCTTGGTTCTGACTGTAAAGAAAAAAGATGGCTACAATTGAGTTGTGAATGATTATTGGCACCTCAATGTGATTACAAAAGATAGATTAGTACCCGCTACATAGAAATAATGACGCCTTGGACCATATGGGAGGGGAGAAGTATGTTACCGTGATGGACCTTATCTCTTGATACTGGAAAATTGAACTTCCTCAGGAGGAGTAGGAGAAGTGTGCAATGATTGCTGCACAAGTGCTATTCCAACCAACGCGCATGCCACAGGGGCTGGGCAATGCGCCAGCAACCTTTCATCGCGTAATGGACACAATTTCAGAGGAACTTAAATTATCCTTCATACAGATGTATCTGGATAATTACAATGTTTTTTGTGGATAAATTCTAAGCATCTGAAGCATCTTAAACAAGTGTTCATATGGATGTTGAAAGCCAATCTGAAGATAAAGTCTAGAAAATTTAAATTCTTTAAAGAACAATAGGAATACCTCAGGTTCATCATTAATTCCAATGGCTTGCGGCATTAACCTCAAAAGGTGGAGAGATAAACGATATACATGCTTCAGCATGTATAAGGGATGTTCAAGTATGCTTAGGTATGGTGGATACTTTTGATTATTCTTGAAAGGTTCTCAGGATTGCCAAGCCCCTATTCCATTTACTACAAGGAGGATTTCGTTTTTTTCTAGGCAGCTGAGCGTCAGCAAGCCTTTAAGGCATTGAAAACATGCTGAGAACAGCGAATGTCCTCCAATATCCAAATTTCAGCAGGCCATTTATCATACCAATTGATGCCTCATTGGCCACAATTGGGGTATGTTACCCAGGTGAGGAATGATGAGGAGAGCATCAGGTTTCTTATTGCAGCAGAAAACTGAATAATCATGAGCGCAATTATACAGTGACTGAACGAGAGTGTTTGTGATCTACGCTTACAAACAATTTTGGGTTTACATCCATGGTACAAAGTTTCAAGTAGTGATGGATTACAGTCATTACGTTGGCTCCACAACCCAAGGAGCCTGAGGGACGTTTAGCCCGCTGGGCTCTGACTTTACAGGCATACGACTATAAAATTATATATAGAGCCAGAACAACTCATCAAAATCCAGGCGGGTTATCATGGCTTCTTATTATGACCTTCCTAAGCAGCTTGGCTAATGAGCTCCATGAAATAAAGTATTACTCAAAAGTATGAGGACGTGCCACCTGAAGTAAAGAAGTTGATCAAAAAACATTGAGTGACACCAAATATTGGAATGGAATCTATACAAACTCAAGCCCAAAGGGCAGCAAAGAATTTCCTAAAAACCTTCCAAATGAATGTATATCATTACTCAAGCCCACAATGATGTTGGTCACTGAGGGTTGACCAAAACGCTGGAATTAATATGGTATAATCACTAATGGGATTCTATGAAATTTGATATTTAAGTTGTAACCAAAAAATGCAATTCATGCCAAATTGCAAAGCCCATGGAGTCAGAAGAAAAATATTAATCAAACCTAAATGGGCCTGGCATACCATGTCAATTGATGTTGTCATCCCCTTTCCTGTGAGTAGCTTAGGCAACAAATATTATTGTTTTTATTGACCATCTGACAAAATGTTTGTAAGCAAAAGCAATTCGAGATGTCAGGACCTTGACTACTAAAAATTTTTGTTATGAAATGTATCATCATAAAAACGGATGTCCATAAAATCCTGACAGATAGTGGCACGAATTTTACTACCATGATGGTGAAACACTTGAATGAGTTGATGCCCATCAAAGGAGCGTTGTCAACACCGTACCATCAAGAGACTAATGGCATGATAGAACAAGTGAATAGCACCCTAGTCAGAAATTTGCGCAAAAACGTAGCTTTGGCGCCTTCAAAATGAGCTACATATTATCACGATGGTGTTTGCATACAACATTGGACATCACAGCAGCATAAGGCACTCTCCATTTTGACTTCTTGGTAGGCAGCCCACTCTGCCTCAATTATTATATTCTATACTCAATCTGACAAAGGCAATTAGTCCTAAGAGCTATGTTGAGCAACTGGCAAAGACCTTAATCAAGTTGCAAGCTGAGGCTTATCAGAACATGATTAGCTGAAAAACAAGCCAGAAGAGCTATGGAAACTCTAAATAAGCTACTGTGTCTAAGTTTTAAAAAGGAGACTTAGTATATTGTGACATACTGCAGGCCATGCGCATATGTTGGCCTTGCTTTGGAAAGGTCCATTTATTTTAGAGAAATCGTCCAAAGACATATATACCATTAAGGATCAAGGCGGTTGGGTTGCAAATTGAGTCCACAATAGTCTCTTTGTCATTTCATAAAGAATAAAAAAGAAAAACTACATATCAAAGTAAAAAATAGATATAAAGAATATAATGGAAAATATAATCAAACTTATAAAAATGTAAAAAAATAATTAAGGAAAAAAGCAAAATCCAAATAATAATTAAGATTTATAAAATTTTATTCATGAATTCCAAAGCCTTATTGCCACTGGGGCTGGATGACCCCTCTTTAGGAGGGGGAGGAGAGTAATATCAAATAGGAAAGGCTGTAAAAGAGTAGAGTAAATATGGACAACATATAATTCTCAGCTGTTGAGGCACTGTCAGAGATGATACAAACTTAAAAAGGCTTGTCACTAGGTGCGCTGCCCTGATGACTAAGAAAAGGCTATAGAATCAAAGGAAACGTCTATTGGAAGGGACTTTAAAACAGACAAGAGAGGTTGGATTCTGGGGGAAAACTGCAGAAAGAAGGATGCAATTGGCAAGCAGGCTTTTGAGACAAGGGTACTAGTGTCAGGGAGATGTCATATGAAGTTCAGACTATCCTGACAGTTGTGATTCATAAGCACCCAAAAAGCAATCCAAAATGCCAGAGGCATTGCCACTTGGATGATGTTGGTTTGTGTTGGGAGATATGTGATGATTTATTGTTGGTGAATTGTGAGCATAAAAAAGAACCTGGCAAGAAACCAGGCTGTTGCAACTCCAGACCCAGTAGGCCTAGCTGCAGGGAGTTGAGCGATTAGATTTGCCAATTTGGAACCCTCCACAGGAGAGTTTGGTATGAAAATGGAGGTGAGGGGGCAGATCCTCACCTGAAGTGGAGACAGATATACCCACAGGACTCCAATGTCCTGCTGGTGGATGGCCTCGACAATTAATTTGAATTCCCAGATGTTTCTCACATGATATGCCCAGTTGACTATGGTAGGGGCTAATGTTATTATCATGACTAGTATTGCTCAGCCAATATGGGGTCAGATGGCCACATTGTTAGGGCAATAGGGAGTTCAGCAAAAAAAATGAAATAAATCAAAATATAGGGAGCTCAGGGAGATTTTTAATGAATGGTAAATTGAGCAAATTGACCTTCGATTTCCTCAGTGTGTTATGACAGCTTAAATAGATGATTAATTTAGGGAATAACTTAGTAAAGTTGTGGGATTTGGGCCCTCAAGATTCAACCTAACCCAACAAACTTTAGAGAGGGAAAGCTAATCCAATATAAACTGACTTTGAAGGAGTCAGTTGCAGGCTGAGTTGCTGTCAGTTTTACCTTGGAAACCTGATTTGAGGTTTCAATGCGTTTCTGATGGTTAGCATGATGGCCACTCGCCCAACGGGCAACAGTAATCTCCCAAGGCACACCATGTAGGGGTGGTCCCAAAAGGTCAAAATGGATTTGGGATACCCAAACCACCCACACCCGGTTGCTTTAGCATCCGTTTGGCCAAGCAAGATGCATCAAAAATGATCCTGATTTTAGGGGAGTTTCAGGATATTGGCGACTTATGACAATGACCCAATGCCATCAGTGAGTTCCACCAAAGACTTTGTCATTTGACAAATTATCTTAGGAGGTACATGTCCATTGGGCCTTGTCCCATTGTTTTTTAAGCAAGTTCTGAGTTGGCAGCAACATTTTACAATGGCCTGATGCCATTGGCAAGTTTTACTAGGGATTTGATACTTGACACATTCTTCCTAAGAGGTACACGCCCGCGGAATTTGTCCCCAATGTTTTTAAAGCAAGGTTTGAAAGATGGCAACATTTCTCAATGTCCCAATGCCATTGGCGAGCTTTGGCAAGGGTTTTGACACTTGATTCCTATCTTACTGAATGTGCAACCCATCATGCTTTTTTATTAAGGGTTAAGGCTTACAGACCTTGTTTTAAGATCTCAGTGCTGGCAACTTCATTAGAACCTTTCAACCTATGAGGGGTGGCAGCTTTCAATTATTTCAACGCAAATTTCCTCAATTCACCATACAAATTCAGCGGTGACAATTGCAGTGACAGGTGGTGGAATCTTCAGAGAGAGAGCTGCTACCCAACGCTTGTCTACCACATGGGCGAGATCATCTTGTCAGATGAGAGGGAAAGCTGCCCTCTTAGGACCTTTTTAGTGGGGAATATGAACAACTTTCTTTCTAGACAGAGGGGACGCTCCCTGGATTTATACATTGGGTGCTGGAACACTATCATGTGAAACATCTGGGAACATACTTCATCTAAAACCCTGCGCACGTTAGGGATGTTTCAGTAATAAAAATTTATGGTAGAACGCTAATGAACGCGCCCATTAAAGCCATCTGAGGGATATATCTTTTTAGAGGCTCTTTTGCCAGGATTTTACAAAGAACGCAGTAAATTAAAAGGGTGCGGCGATCTTTTGAAACATGACTTTTTGGGCCCAACGGGACGTGCATACTGATATTTTAATTTGTGGTGGGAGCGCACCAGAGCTTAGCGACAGAGCTGGAGAAGAATGAGCCTAATTAGCCTCAAAAAGATTGAATGAGGCAACCCTGAGCTTGAAGAAAAGAGTGGAAGAAAAGCAGGCTTCCAAAAGCTCAGACACTAATCGAGAGAAAACTCTGACTTAGCCACACTGCCCTTGTGAAGGGAAGGTATAAGGCTAGTAGAAGGGAAGATTTGAAAACGAAATAAAAGGAAGTTGGGAAGGAGATCACTGTCCAAGGTTAATTGGTGCCAAATGAGTGTTTCTTTAGTTTTGATGACCTCAAGAGCACAGGTAATTTTGAGGCGTTAAGTGGAGCATTGCATTGGATCCATTAGGATATTTGCTGGATAGAACACAAAGCCAAGGGGTCAGTTTGTGTTTGCCAAGGATTGCTGGAGTCACGGTGGGCCTGGAAGTTGAACTTATGATAACATTTGAAGCATAGCTGGTTTAACAGCATGAGAAACCTAATGCAAACCGCCAGAGTTAATCATATCATGCTGTATTGAAGTGCTGAGTCTTGAGAAGGCACTATTTGGAGCCAAAGGGCTATTGACTTAGCACTCATATTTCAAAAATCTTGAAAAATTTGGTCATTGGGACTAGTCAAAAAGGATAACCTCTGCTTTTATTAAGTCCTGGCGAAGAAAGTGTTGAATAATTGACTGGACTTAATCATTGGGTAATTTGATAGGGGAATTATAATATTAGCCTATGCTTAGTTTATTATGAATAATATCAGGAATATAAGTGATTAGGGACCAAAATTATTCTAGTTACATTCAAATCTTTGAATTTGCGGCCTAGAAAGTTCACTTAATAAATTTAAATTGATAAAATGGGCTAAAGAGGCTTTGTAGTTGAGTTGGATTAATAGTAGTTGACTTAAAGACCCAGGCTCATGTTATTTGTTGTTAAGTCATACTTAATAATATTCAACTTAATGACCCAGTTATGAGCTTTGTTTGTTTGTGCTGAAATTAGTTTATAATGTCAATCAAGTTACAATCAGATTAAACATTATTAGTGGTAAAATTGTTTTGGTATGTGCTACTGTTGCATGAGAGGAGCGATAGTTTGGCTATTTTCAGATGCATCAGAGGAAATGCTTTCTTGAGGTCAATTCTTCACTGATACACTGACCATGGGGCTGAGCTGGGTTACAGCAGGACGTCAAGTGTATTATAGGCCTCTGATCCCTTGCACCACTAAATGCTGGTTTAGTGGAGGTGCAAGTCAGGGTGCCATGGGTGTAGAAGTAGGTAACCTTGAACTCTATAAATTTTCCCTAATTTTAAACAAATAAAATATAATCTTATAGTTTAATATAAAAACTTGTCGTATTTGATACTTTCTAGCTGTTAAAGTCAAAAAATTACTTGTGATCAGGAACATCAGGGAAGTTAGACACTGTACAAGTAAACGATAGTAGATTACAGTCTTATTGTGTTATCCATAAGGAGTTTATATTAATCACTATCACCGTCTGGTCTCTTGTCACCATACAATAGGCGTTCATAACTCTGACTTATCTAAGAAGAACCAGACCATTTGAAATAGGCTAAAATTTCAACACTTCTTTTAAAAAAAGTTAAAATCATGGAATAGGTATGGGCGATTTAAAAATAAAGAGCTTGCAGCGTTAGCTTGATCTCTTACTTTCTGGAGGTATCTCCTACAGGGGGCAACATGAAATCACTATGCACACCATTCATAAATACTTATCATACTACCATAATACTCAGAAGCTGGATCATCGCCAGGCAAATAGCTACCAGGCTCTTTGCAGATTTCATTCTAAATATGAGTGCATAAAGGGCCTGCTGAGCGTTCATTCCAACGTGTTGAGCCAAAACCAGGATATGGCTCCAGGTCCAGGTAATGACCTGTCTGATCTTACTACAGTTTTGCCTCCTCCAAAATACTTTCCCTAGAACCAGTTACATTATCTTATGCTGATCTGGCCCCAGATACATTCATGCTTTCATGAGTCTTGGCAACTCAACTATGTTGCCTTGAAGGAAGAGAGTTGGTGGAAGACCTGGAGGCAAAAAACGGAAACAGACGCTTATTCATTAAAGAATAAAGTAATTTTTTTAAGATAAGATTTGGGTCTCAACTGTCCTGCGCACACATGTCATTGAAGATCACCACTTCCCACTCTCAGTAGGCTATCCAGTATCAAAAAGAGTACAGAACTTGTCAAAGTGACATATAATTAGCATGGTCCTCTAGGGTCATTTAAGCTTGGATAGTAAACTTCGTCACCTCCACTTGCTCTAAGTCTGACCAAACATGGAAGAAGAGTCTCCTTTACCTACTAAAAAAAGCAGAAGGCCCCTGAACGCCAGTATCAAAATTTCCTTGTGGAACTTCCCTTATCAATAGGTAAATGCTTTGATATTGGTTTTAGATAGGTTCACAAAGCTTGAGCTGTTCACCTCATGTCATATGACCACAATGACGGTAAAGACAGTGGGTCTTATTTATTTTACATGTATTTTACTTATCTTTACTCCCAAAGGAAGTTGTTAGTGATCATGGCGCGCAGTTTACGGCTAGAGTTTTTTTAATGCCTTATTAAAACTTCTCGCCATAAAGCACTTCTGTCCTATGGTGTATCATTCACGGTAAGAAGGCAAACAGAGAGGTCAATCATGTCCTAAAGCAACACTTATGTTGATGCTTTTCAGACTCTTAAAATACAAAAGCCATTGGACTTCTTCTGTTTCAATCTGCCTACAGCAATGCACTTCACTCCTCCGCCAGGTTTATTCCATTTAATGCCATCCTGGGGTATAATCCATCTTTTCAGATTGGTCCAAGCCTGACCTAAGTGGTTCCCGCAGTGGATACTGTCAGTTAGTTGATATGACTGGATGATATGCTAATCATACCGGCGGATCAGAGGGAAAATCAAGATGAGTCTTGAGATTGACAAAAAGAGGTATATGAATAGTAATCAATTGAAATGTCGACCAATTGGAAAAAAGGGGGAGTTACGCTGAGATTAAATATAAATGAGAGTTTCTAGTAAAAGGGAAGATGAATAGAAGACTAACAAGCCAAGGATGCATCCAGCTTGGGGAAAAAGATATAAAGAGTAACATGGAGGATTGAGAAGAAGGTTTTATTTTGGTAATTAGGTTGTTACAGAGAGGTCTGCAAAATAGTAAAATAAAATTCGAAATAAGGGGAAAATTGCTCCATATAAAAGTTTTTAAGTTTTATTAGAATCTGGCGATCTTCATATCATCTGATTTGGTTGCTCATTGGCTAATACCCTGTGCAAACTGACTCGGCGGAATCAAGACCCTATACCAAGAATTAACAGATACCTACATTGCCTAAATCTGGGACAATAAAATCCTGATCAGAAACACTTGTCAAGAGCCTTTACATATTACAAGAAATTTGCTTAACTGCAAGCGTCTTCCACGCCACAATGTCTCAGTGGGCTCTCTTGATATGTTGAATACCTGTACCCTAAATATGAAGGTCCCTTCATGGAAGCTAGCTAGCAAGCGCTCAGGGCTTTTAAAAGTGAAGAAAAACCTAGGTATTGGGGTATACTGCATAAAGCTTCCTGAACACTAGAAGGAACAAAAACTGTTCCACATCTCCCAACTATCCCCTTCAATGGGAGCGAACCACCACCCCAGAGCATATCATTATGGGTGACTCTCATGTGGCAGAAGTTGATGCAAAACTGGCCTCAATGAAATTTCATAGCTCTGTGCAGTACTTTGTCGCATGGAAGGGCTTTAGCCCAAGAAATCAGTCAGGTAATAGATAAGTACTGCACAAAGCGTAAGGAGCTAGTAGCCAATTTTCATGAGTCGCGCCCTAAGACCCCCTTATACTTTGAAGAAAATTGCCACCATTTTTGCTATTAAAATCCATGCAAGACACAAAAACTATAGTCTAGTCCATGAACCAGCAGTAGAGAACTTTCCTGCTCTAAACTAAAATAATAATGTAAATCTAGAGAACCAACCTCTCTGTCTAGCCCATGAGAAATTTTCTCATGGGCACAAAAGGGGACCAAAGGCCCCAGTAAAACTTAAGGTACGACTTAGCAATCTGACTCATGTTGTTGATGATCTGTGGGTCACTGCTTTGGACCCTAAGGATCTCTTAACTAACCCCTTTGTCAATTTCTTTTCTTGTGGAATAGATTAAGGGGGTCTGTAGGGAGGTAACTCAGATCAGGGGCTACATGCAGGGCCTCAATACTCATCCTACCCTAGTCCATTATCTCTAAACCCCTTTGGAACTGATGATATTAGCCTTGAAACTTGGAAACCCCTAAAAGTAGAGAAGATGGATTAAACCACCAATCATGGAGCTTCATATTACAGATTATAATATAGGTTAATAATTTGACTCTGTGAGTTTTGATTAAAGATCAGCTGGATGAATCAATCTCTCATAAAGTGGAATATGCAAGCAATTGATAAGGGCAAAAATCACTCAATTTTGGCTCTATCCAAGTACCTTGTTGAAGATCCAGGGTATCTGTAGTCAAAGCTTTTATGAGTGTGTGCAAATTTACTAATAACCCTTCAACTCATGCTACTTTTTCCAAACCAACCAATCTAGAATTCTTGGAAGAGGGCTCAGGTCAGGCCAGTTCTAAGCCACCTTCCATTTCCCCTTCCTTTCCCTTTGTATAAAGAAAACAGACAATAAAGGTTCTGTTGTTGGTTCAGTATCTTTATTGAGCCTTTCATATCATGGTTGGAAAATGACATCATATTTGGGACCAACGTTAATGACAAAGCAGCATTTCAGGAGGCCAAGAAGATGAAGTTGGCAAACATCCCTGACCTCAAGCATAACATATATAAACGCTGGGTCAAGGCGAAGTATGCTCAGGTTGGTCCTAAGGATGCAAGAGAAGTTCGTCCCTGTATAACAGCAGGAGCATTAAAACGAACTAGCTTTGTGATGGATGAAAACGGGTTGCTTTAGTTTTTAGGTGAATGGGGACTCAAAACCTATTTAGTTTTCAAAATTTCCTGCCAAGGTTGGCCGCTCCTACAAACAATTACCTGAGTTCAGCCAATTATTAAATGCAGTTTATTGCCAGATGAAGTGTGCGCCTATTGGTGCGCCTCAGCTTTGACCCACTTCCTTCAATTGATTGTTTTCCCAAATTTCCTTGTATTCCTTATGTTAAGACCAATTTCTCCTGTTTGTCGACTTCCCTCTTAATAAACCGTTCACTAGTACACCGCTTTACTTATGCTATATTGGTCCATCCTGTGCGTGGTCCTCTTCATGGAGGTCTCACACAACGTTAACCATTTAAGCTAACTATGATAAATCTATCTGCCCATGCACCGTTGGGCCACCCGGGTTCCCTCCAACCTGGGGCACATATACCCTACCACTCCAAGCACCTCATGTTTCCATTTTGGATAATTCCTATAATGATAGCCATCCTCACCTATGATATTATAGCTCAAGCACTCTCTGCTAGGCTCTAGTAGCTTTAATGCTCGTGACTAGTTTCCTGGCGTTGGCCCTGTGCGTCATGCACTTCCACGCTACAAATAGGAGAGTTATAGACACTCATCTTACATTTTATACATGAGGTTTTGTGACAATTGTTCTATATAAACAATAGTTATATCCTAATTTCCAGCATTTCTTTTAAAAATCTAGAAAATCACACCTCCATCTGCATTCTATAACCAATGATTTGAGTAACCACATTAATCTTATGACTCAGCGGCTCGCCCGCCCCTAGTGGAAGTTGTAAAAAGTTCTGAACCCAAACTATTCTCTAAATTTACCACTCAAAAGGACATCTCAAATCTCCAAATTTGCTCAGCCAACCACCACTGGCTCTGCACAATCCAGCCAACGTTAAGTTTTTTCAACCTTCTAATTTTAACACTATGTAAAGAAAAAACTCCTGTCTGCCTTAACTAAAAGTGGTTTTCAAGCTAAAGATCATCTTAAAGTCATTTTTTGGGGCTATCTACCCCTATAATATTAATAAACTAATTCACTAATTTGACATCTTTGCTGACTATTCAAGTCAGTTTAATAAAACCCACCAACTGCAAAATGATTAAACGCTCATTTAATACCATAATCAAGCCAATTTGATTCAGTTTTACATATTAACTCTAATTGCAGTCATTATCACATAGTGAGTCTGGAGGATATAAGTGGTCTGATGGCAATTAAGAGCATCTTAGGACAGTTACCAATGGCTGCAAACTGCAAACTCAATAGGAGTGGTTGCCCTCTAAGCCTTTACCGCATTTGAGGGTTGCCCTTTAAGACCCATGGTTGCTCCCATTGCAACCATTTGGGTTTCTATGGGGCCTTTGGTATGCATTTAGATCAGTTTGCTATTCATTTAGCCTGTTTAAAGCCCACCATTGGGTATTAGGTCAGCTGAGCCCTTGGTTTTTGGGTAGACGCTGGGCATTAGCACACCCATCCTGTATGGTCAGTCTTACTCTAACAAGCCAGATTGATGGCATATCCCTTCTGAATTTTCCCATGCAGGTAAATGCAACTTCCTCAATCTTCACCAAAGATCCAATAAGTACATCTTAAATGTTGTGACAGTGGCTTGTAACACAAAATCCAAGTTCACCTGCACCAATATTGGCAACTTTGTAAGCTCTATGATTCCCAAATCCTAGACGGCAAGATCTTGATAGGAATTCTCTATCTTTATTCTAGCAAACCTTTTCTATCAAATCCTGTATTGCGTGATTTATACCATACTCTGCAGATGTTCCATGACCTTAATCTCCGCCTTATCCCATATAAAGCTATGAGGGCAAAGGCAAGTAAATGCCCCCCTGACCCGCCCTCTTACACCATGGTTGTATATTAATTTATCATTTCCTTCCAGGTTAGTTTTGGTTCCTTTAAAGGTTTTGTTTAGCTTTGCCTACATTTAGTTAAAGTTTATTTTACTTTATTTTGACTTTATTGTATTTTATTTTAGGTTTAATTTTCACATTTCCAAGCTATTGTTAATGTAGATTCTCAGGTCAGATTACACTAAAACTATATTATGTGACAATAAGGTGTAGTAAGCAAAATGTGACATTTGAGGCATTAAAGTAATTCTAAATTATGTAAACTCATGCCTAAGTTTTCTTCTAGTGTTGATTTACCTTATATATTGTTACTTATATTATGAACGTCTAAATCTTAGTAGTATAAACACAGAGGCTTTTGAAGTCTTTGACAATATCTTAGCTTTTATATATAATAATTCATAGTCGCCTTACTGACATCACTTTTGAGCATTTTTAAAAAAAACAGTTAATTTTCTACCACCACTCAACGCATCAAATTTTCCAATTAATGTCCTTTGATCCACCACCTGCTGCCCTAGTGTGGGGCAGCGGTGCTACACCCGCTATCATTTAATTCCCAGCAGGAAAACACATGCAGACTGGCTCATCCAGTCTGCCAGATATACCTGGACGCTATGTCTCTCCAAAGGGACTTAGCACTCCACCTCGCATGCGCCCACTCAACCCACACCCCATCCCATAGCCCTACCTCAATCTACTAACGCTTATGCCTCCATGTCAAGTAGGGACATCTCTTCCCATTTACTGAGAAAGTGATAATTGAGCTGATAACTGCCACCTTTGCACCAGCAGGATTTAAAGACTTCCGCCTTACAAGGGCTATTTTGATAAAAGCTTCCCGCCAAAGAGGACGCAGCCGCTGCAGCATCTACATCCTTAATATCTAAAATCACCCTCATTACCACCACCCAAACACGTCTCCCAGATGATACACAATTGTGGTGACCTTTGCGAACCTCCCCTCACACCTTTTCCTCAAACACTTTATGAGGAGTTGATGTCAGGGCTGTCCACTTATGGCAAAGACCCCATCCTTTAATTCATTGTCCCAAGTGGTGCTGAGTGCCTTGTGGAACCTCAGGCAATGGCCATCATTATCCCCCACCAGCTGACATGGCCCAGAACATCTGACCACGTGCCTACATCACATCTGCACCCACCATTTCTTTTGGGCTCACATTGACAACAGCTGCACAGTTTGCCCCCTTTGCCATGAATTGGACCATACCAAGAAGGCATGCTGATGCAATTCAAACCCTGAAAAAAACTACCAACACCACCCATAAGGCCAAAACAACAGCATTTGAGTTGGGATTTTGGCTTCCCCCAAGTTGTGCGCTTGATGAATCAGCAGCAAAATCTAGCAACCCAAATCCAAGACGGCCAATTTACTGCCATGTCAACTAATTAGGAGCAGGTTTGGACCCATACTCATTCCGAAAATTTACCACCCCAAAACTTACCCAACCACAGTCACCCATCACCAATAAATCCGAGTCAATAAAAATCCCTAGGACTTATTGGATGAAGTGAACAAATATGGTGAAATTGTCCCACCACTGCCTGCTCTCATCACTTTCGCTGAGCATCAACTTGCTCAATATATTGAGACAATAGACACTACAAGCCTCATTAATGAGGAAAACCCTCAACTATATCTCCTTATGCCACATGCCGCTGATGCCTCTACTCCTATGCTATCCGCCATGGTCTGCTAGCTAAAGCGCGCGCAAGACAAAAGTTTCCTCAAAGCTTCCTCGCCATCTGATATGGCTTCCTAGGCTAATAACTTAGGGGCTATATTAGAAATTTTTTATTTCTAATAATCCCTTTATTTTGGATCGTTCACAAATTAAGATGTTTAGCAGCTCCCCCTTTTTGGGTTGGGCACCACTAGTGCTATAAAAAGTGAAAATGTCCCCCACCAGATTATCCAATTGATTTAGAACCTTGTCTGAATTCAGACTCTGATGCTCCAGTCCCACCAAACTGATATTTCCCCAAACCCAATGCTATCACATACCAAAATGACCACCTTCTTGCCAAGGCCACTGTGGCCTCACCCAAAAATTACATCTTTGCAAAGCTGAGGCAAAATCTATTGCTGAATTTAAAAAAGGCTGCACCACCCTTGTTCCCCCCAATTTTCCTCCTATTGAAAAAGAGGAGATCACACGCCTCTATGAAACTGCCACTATCACTATCAAACATGTCACTGAACTGGCCGATTTTTCCCATCTACACATATCACTAGAGCCAACATTGCAAGATTAGCTCAACTTCCCTACGCCTGCATCTAAGCTAAACAACATGTTGCCAAACTTATGGAGGCTTTTTATCCAGGCCCAACTTTTCAATCTCAATGGCTATCTACTTCACCTCAACCCTCATCCTGCGGATGTCCAACCCCCTTTCCATTAACAATGATCCGCTTCTTCAATGCTGAACCTGAGGATGATCCCAAGGATGATCCGCTTGATCCCCCTCCCTCTCTGCCATGGTGGGATAAGCGGCTCGCCACTGTGCCACCTGATAGGTAGTTTTCTCATTTTTTGTGTTTCCCACTGCTTGTTTAGGGCGTTCAATTCATGTTTCTGGTTAGTTTTGGGGTTTCTGTTTTGATATTGTCCATCCCCTAGTCAGCTTGCCTCGGTCACATAAAATAAAAAAGAATTCTTAGTTGCAAAGATGCTTTTATTCAGAATAAGATTTAGGTAGATTTCTTTATTTGCATTATAGCTTCTTTATTTCTTAAAATAATACAATGGTGCTTTTAGCATTTAGCATATGAAGTAAAAGCACATTTATGATTCCTCACCATAGAGAGGGCCGCAGTTTTTACATAACAAAGTGTAAATAATTTTCATGCTACTAGAATTTGAGCTCATAACAATATTTAAACCCCTAATTTTTTATCCTAGCTAATTTTGAGGCCATAAAGATCTGCTTCACATTGTAGAACAGTAAAGTAACATCCAAAGTCAAGAATTACTTTTTCCTTAACTTCTATCAAGGTAAACTACTAACAAGGCATTATGACTTAATAAAATGTTAATAGACTAAACATTGAATAAAGTACTATGATTTTAGATAGCAATTTTCTCCAGACGCTACATATCATGTATATGAAGGAAAAATTCACATTACCTACATTTCATGAATATTTTCCTATAAACCTAGGAAAGCTAATAGGTCCTAAGTCACGGGAAACTACAAGTACAGAGGGCTGTGTAAGAGTGTAAATATTCCTAGAGTCTTCTTCTTCAATATCGCCCTTTAAAATTTTGATAAAAAATATCTATTTTATTGTGGTCTTAGGTAAACAATTTGTTTTTATTTCCATTTGTAGAATATCAACTACCATTAATAAGGTATAGTTCTCTGCTCCAGGTAATTAATTTTTGATAAAGACAAAACTCCATAGACTATATTTTTAATTTTTTTAAAAAATTAACTTTATCATTTTCTTATTTTTATCTGTAAAAACCTGATAGTTTTATAAAGCTGAATGAGAGAGGGGATGGTTTATGGAAATTATTTTCTTTAAGGTTAATAAAAGCCAAAAGCTCATAAGCCGCTCTATTTTAAGACATGTTAAAAAAGTAATTTATATATTGCTATATAGAATTGGCTGAGATGTATATCCAGAAAGACAGGTGATCTAATAGGATTTATCAATTCAGGTGGATCAAGGGTCCGTGTGGACCTATATCACTCTTAGGGAAAGGGGGTCCTAGGGTACAATTAGTTCAGGTGGTCCATGAGGGCCAGAAGGGCCAGGAGAACAAACAGGACCAGGAAAACTAGGGGCCTAATAGGTCCATTCATGATAGTGTATTATCAGAAACAGGCAGCCTTGCTGGGAAAGTCATTAAGCAATCAATATTTGGTTTTTCAGCTCTTTTAAAAGCTAAAACTGTGAAAATTGGTTTTAAAATGACCATTAAGAGGTTTTTATATCCAATGAAGATATTAATGGAAGTTATCTATATTTCTAGGTTACTATCATGTTATAAAGAGTCTTTTACTAGTTGTTTGAAAACCATGATATATGATCGCACTTTTTTTGGAAGAGTTTCAACCTAATTTCATGATACATTATATTATATCCCTTTATGTCCATAACTTAAAGCAACATTGCACAAGTTGATTAAGAGTTAAGTTCATGTTTAAACTAAATTAATATGCCACTGCAACTCTTAATGAAGAAAATTTATAATCTTTATTAGATAGTAGAATGTAAGATATGTATATTAGAAGAGGTAACCTTAGTGTGAGTAGAACCAACCATACTGCCTTTTAACTTCGCAAACTAATATAAAAGCATCATTGTTTAATCTATAGATTAAACCTCTTCATCTTTGACTGCATATCTAGTTTGAAATATTCAACATATGTTAAGAAAAATTGTAATTAATTTCAATAAACCTGATCTGATAGCTGTCAATTTCTAGCCTGTTATAAACTAACTCTGCAAATAGAAAGTCCATAGGGTCTTAAAACATATCACATTTACTAGTTGTAGTTATCCTGATACTTTTTATTTGATGATCAGATCCTTTGGGGCTCATATAAAGCATAATAATATTATCATTGTTGGGCCACCAGGGAGAAATCATTGGTGGCACATTTATCTATAGGGGGTGCTTCAAAGTTCACTTTCATGGGTAACCTCATGACTTGTTTTGCTCTTATATAAAAACACTATAAACAGGAATTTTATTAGTGATAGGCAAAAAGGTTTTTTATTTAGAGTAATCAAGCACTATTTATAATGCTTCAAAATGTAAGGATATGAATAGGGATTGTAAGGGTAGTGTCATGGGACCTGTAGGAAAGTCCAGATTCTGGGATAGGTGGGAATAGATAAAAGTGTGGATAGAGATTAGATAACAAATTGAAAATGTAAATATTCCCCAAGTTTGGCATAATTTAGGCAAAGCCCAAAATTTGGTATTCCAGTTGAATCAAACTCCATTCTTAAAATTATTGGGCCATTTGAAAATTGTGCCCTTCATATTACTATATCAACCTTCCCTGTGGACAAGGCTTTCACCTAATCCAGGGAGAATCCTGACAACGCCCTCCCCAAGCCTTGTCCTAGGAAAGTAAGTTGTGACATGAGGGCTAAGATAAACAGAAGGCTCAAGCTTGGGGATGTACAGAGCCTTGTGCTTGATGCAGACTAGGTCAGTGATGCTGGTGTGAGAGTTGTGGAAGTAGCGGTAGGCCTTGGATTGGCGCTCAGTGACCTTGGAGTTCTCATGTGTAAATTGGGTTTGAAGCTGGACAAATTCATTGGCTAAGGCCCTCATAGTTAGTTCATAAAGTTCTTTTAGGAAAGGCTGTTTGAAGTTCCTCAAACCATGAGCCTCTGTTGGCTGGGAAATCTGATATTTTGAGGTGGCTGGCTTCAAGCTGCTGTTCAGTTTTAAGGTAGTTTGTCTTGAGGTCCAATAACTCCAGCCTAAGCTGCGAGTTTCAATCATGAGCATTTTAATCCAGTTGGTCTTGTCCCGGATTTCTAACTGCAGGCTGACCATCAGCCTTTGTACTTGAACAACTTCCAACTTAGAGCCCTTGAACTCCGACTCCATCTGTGCTATCCATTTGCATGTCTCCTGCGCCATTTTGGCCATGAGTGTCTTGGCCTCTTCAAGCTTTTGGTTCATTTTGTTTACCATTTGAACCTGCCATCTTGGAATCACCTTATCTGCCAGCAGATTCAGTTAAGGCTCAGAGAAAAGGTCGTCAAAAGGGGTTAGCATGGGTGAGCGAACCAAGAAACTTAGAAGGTAATCAGGTGATGGTAGGATGTGACACCCTGAAAGTTTCAATAGGGAGGCCTCTTCAAGTGATGCTGAGCTACCATCTTGGGACTGGGGCGAGCAAATCCCACTCATGACCAAAAGTGAACCATGTGACAAGGTTTGAAAGGGAAATGCAAAGTGGGCTGAAAGGTTAGCATTAGTATTGGAGTTAGTGTTGGCCAGTTCCTTGAGCTTCACTTTTTCTTTACTCTCGTTTTCATTGGAAAAAAGCTATCCAATCGGAGAGTTGAACTGGGTAATCTAGACTTTTTTATTTTAATTATATTTGGCCCAATTTTTGGAGGGGCGCCGTCAAAGTTGGAAGGTTGTAGTATTTCAGGAAAGGAGTCATTGAGCTTTGCTTTTTTAGGACTCTCATTTTTGTTGGGATCAGCTCTATCCAAATATAAGCTTAAACTAAGTAATCTAGAATTTTCATTTTAGTAACTTATGGCCTGATTTTGGGAGGGGCGCCATCAAAGTTGGAAAGTTGTAGGATTGTCATAAAGGAGTCATCAAGATTCTTCCCAATGGTGCGAAGGTAAGTCCCAGTTATTTTAACTGGCGTTTAAATCATTGTCACACCAATTGCTTTTGGGGCTTCCATAGATTCTTGAGATTTGTTGCCTTCATTGAATTTAGAAGCTAATTCTCAGCTTGTTGGCCCAACTTGATTGGTCCAATTTCTCAGATGATGCTCGTCCAAATTTATGTTTGCTAAAATCAGAATCGAAAATGACATCCATGTTGATAATTGAGTACTGGTCGCCTAAATAAAAAATATCATTTTGAGTACATATTGACAATCTCTATTTTTGAATCAGGTGGGTCAAGTAGACTCATAGAGATTGGAGTTTCATTAGCCTCATCAGTTGGACCATTTTGTGGGGCACCTATAAAAAGAATATTAGGAAATAAAGTAGTGATTTGAGAATTTTTGATTGAAAAAAGAATTTGATGCGGTTAATTCTCCTTCAGAATGACTTGAGGAATAGATTTTATTTGATTACAAAGACAATAAGGAGGATCTCGTGCATAGCATAAGTCATAATCATCAAAATCCTCACAATATAAGTCAAGGCTTTTTAAAAAATTAACGCAAGCTTGGTATTCATCTGGATCCTCAGAATAAAGTATTGATTTTTTTCCTCTTTGGTCAAACCCCTTTCTGCTCCGTTAGATTCTGCTTTGGGGTTTGGAAAGCTTTAAGCTTCTTTTTGACTAGACTGTTCTAGTTTTCTGAGAGGTTCCTCCTTTGACTTTAATGTTGTTATATCTTCTTTAAATTTAATTTGAGGGGACCTTTTTGGTTTTTTGACCTGGTATTAGTCCAACTTGGTAAGGTATTTTTTGAGCGTTTGTATAACTACATTTATAGCTAGCTCATAATAATTTTTAACTTTATAGAGGTTGAGAGATTTAGAAAAAGCTCTGTTCAATATTTGAGTAGCTGCTCTCTTGGCATGGTATTCAATCAAATTAAGTTGATTTCTGTTGAAGCCCATAAAGCTGCTTTAGATCTTCCTTCCCTTGGTTTTCTTTTTTAGGTTATAGGTATGCTTGGTAAGCAAGTACTGAACTGTGTTGAGTAAGCTCTGATAGCCATTGACTTTTAAAACTTGAGACTGTAAATTTCTTCTATCTCATCAGATTTTAGATTTGAGAGTTTTTGGAAGCGACATGCAGCTTTTAAATTGTTACCCTTTTTCTGAACATATAAGTTTTGAGGTAACTTGGAAGCACCTGGCAGGGAGCACCATTTTGTCAGGCCACCAGGGAGGAATCATTGGTGGCACCTTTATCTGAAGGGGGTGCTTCAAAGTTCACTTTCATGGGTAACCTCATAAATTGTTTTGCTCTTATATAAAAACTCATTAAACAAGAATTTCATTAGTGATAGGCAAAAAGGTATTTTATTTAGAGTAATCAAGCACTATTTATAGTGCTTCAAAATGTAAGGATATGTTTAGCGATTGTAAGGTAAGTGTCATGGAACCTGTAGGAAAGTCCCAATTCTGTGATAGATGGAATAGATAAATATGTGGATAGAGATTAGGTAACAAATTTGAAATGTAAATATTCCCCAAATTTGGCATAATTTAGGCAAATCCTCAAATTTGGTATTACATTTGAATCAAACTCCATTTCCAAAATTATTGGGCCATTTGAAAATTTTACCCTTCATATAACTATATTGATTTCCCCGTGGACAAGGATTTCACCTAATCCAGGGAGATTCCTGACAATCATTATGAAGTTTTTAACAAGTAGCTCAGAGCTAAACTTTCAAAAACACTTATTTTGTTGTAATTTTTCTTAAAAAATACTTGTTATGGTATTTAAAGCATTTGGGAAAAAAGTAATAAAATACATAAAAAACTGCATAATATAAGATTAAATGATAGATCTATGGAATATTATCAGGTGTATACTTGAAAAATATTTTTACTAAAAATTTTAAGGATTCATAAAATCAGAAGTGTCAAAATTAAGAAAAAAAAACAAGTCAAAACACCTACTTCTGAATTGATTATTGTCAAGATGGCTAAAAAAAATCTCATTCATATTTAAAACCTATTAAGGGAGATGGATCTGAAAGGTCTGAACTTAAATCTCTTCATTTACAGGTGCCTGTGGAGATGCCTTCTGAATTGGCTTGCTGGAGCGCTACACCTTGCAAAGGTCACCTTCAATCAATGCAGTCATGAGGTCATTGACAAAGAAGAACAATAAAGGCCTTGACTGAGAATTCAACCTAAAATGACTTGAAATGTCCTTATCGAAGAGATCCAAGGAGATTTTCTCAGCAACATATCCCAACTTGTCCTATATCTATTAAATCCTTTTGATTTTTTAAAGGATATAGTCTATACAAACCATTTTTCGTTTTCTTTGACAGTTTTCTTAAAAGTTTAATACCCTTTAAATCTCAGTATATATTCTTAAGTATTATTAAGCCATTAGAAGTGGTGCTCACTACAGGATCTACCAAGCTGTGTAGTGAAAATAATATGAAAAATGGAGAATAATTTCAGTCAATAGAACTAATTTATAGATTAAATTAGGGTTGTAACCTGAACATCAACGCTTCTCAATATAAGGCTATTTCCTTAAATTCTGAAATCTTGGAACTTTGCGCCACAAGTAAGTTTACCTTACATTCTATTAATAAGGCTCTGTATCATATTCATCATGATAATTTAAACAATATTTATATAGCTTTATACAAGATAATATGTGGGAGGCACTAATAGCTGAATGAGCTACTAATTTACCTTCTATAATGTGGAACTTATATCCCTTTCCAAAATGCCTCTGTAGAATTGACCCATGGATTAAAGAATAAATTTAAGGTTTTGTCCATCTGGCCATTTACCATATCTTCAAATAGTTTGAATGCGTTATCACAAAGTAGCTTAACTTCCAAGATTACCCAAGCCTTGCATTTAGATATTGCATATTTCAACAACACCATCTCCCAGTTTGTATGCAATACCTGATGCCATTTTAGAAAATTAACAACTAATTAATGAAGCCCAAAGCTATATTGCTATGTTGGGTAACAGGATTTCTGATACCTTGAGGATCAGCTCGTTAATAACGTACTTCTCTTTTAATCTCCTTGTAATCACCATGTTCACTAAATCAAGCCCTTTTTTGAGCTAAAATAAAGCTATTAAGAACTATCCTCTCATGAAAGTGCTTAGTGATTTTAAAGGTTCAGTGGGCCTGAAAGTCTTTGTGGCCCCAGGGGCCATCTGGTTCCTTGATTCTAGTTCTCAACACTATCAAGCCTTGGAAGCAAGATATCCAAACTTCAATTGCAACATCATGGGATAAAATAAGAAATGCAGCCTAAGGGTGTAAGATCCGTCTAGATAGAGTCCCATTAGATCCTGGAATCACACTCAATGCTTTATCAGATGAGACACAGAATCTAATCGCATATACTAGGGTGACTTATGATCACTTCACTTTACTTGAACACATTGTTGCAGTCACAAAACTTGTCTGAGTAGTTGCAATAACCAAATACTGCTTCAACATGCCGATATTTAATCTCTGAAGGAACAACTAAACTTCAAGGTTTCTTTTATTCCCTAAATCAACATTGGGAAGAAGTTCAAGTCTATTTGGAAGAGTTGCGCTGACAATTGGATTAACAGACTGTTTGTACATACAAGAGAAGGTAGTCTTAAGGTAGGCTATTTGAAGCTTGCTAGCTTGGATAATAAAATTTATAAATGAAACTTGGCTAAAAAGAGGAAAGAGGTTCTTAGAGAGTGTAATTTGGAATTTTCTAGATAGAGCCCTGAGGATCCAAGAAAAAAATATCAAGAGACTTAACTGCACTGGTTCAGAGGTCCCAAATTAGATAGTTATTAGTTAAAACTTAGCCAACACTTAGTCCAGAGACCAAAATAATGAGCTTTACTAAAAGAGCCTTAAATAAAGGTAGGTGTGTAAAATCAGTCTTTAGTAAAGATGATAAGAACCTTATATAGTTATGGGGGGAGGGTACCCCAGTGTTAGAGTATGAACTCATTATCACTGCCTCATTGAGTTTGATCACAGTAGATGAACTTTGGGTAGGGGACGATTTGAGTGTGTTGGCGTTGCGCACCAATGCCCCAAACCAAGATAGCAATTAGCAAGGCGTTCCATAGAATTCCTGGTTTATAATATGCCACGTGTGGAGGTTTTCTGGGTTTTATCTTCCTTACCTATTAATTTAAATTCCCTTTATTGGTGCAATATTGTTACCAGGTCATCCCAACTCAAATAAAACCCTATTTATAGTTATGGAAAGGTAAGATTAAGCTTGAATAATGAGATATTTGAAATCGCCTAAGCTTTCAGATAATGATATTTGAAAAAAATTTACCTTGATTAAATTTATCTGGAAATTTATCAGTTTTAATGATATCAGTTGATGATATATAACTTTGTTATAATTACTTTAAGCATTTGGCCTGACAAAGCATCAATTGATAAAATTACATTAATATATAAATTGGAAATAAGTAGAAATAATAAAATAAATACTTAGGAATCTTAAAGTTGAGGCTTCACCCACACTAGAGTAAATCTTAACAGAGCCTTCTCCAAGCCTCAACCAGGGGTGACAATACGATTGTGTTGAATAATTTTTGCAATGGTCCCAATATTCCGGAGATGGGATAGAGATAAGAACCTGAGACATCTGGTATAGACTTTGACCTGGTGAGTACAGACCTTGACTTGACTACACCTTTATTAGGAAGTCAGTGGTATAGCTAATTATCTCATAGAAATAACTTTTTTGTTCACCTTGACAAGCTCTATCTTGAAGAGGCAGAGAACAAAGAGTTATGTTATTTCACCCCAACTAAGACTAGTGAACTTCCTCTCAGCATTAAAGCTCAAAGGGCAAATTGTAAAGACAGAGTGCATTCTTGATTCCATCAAAAAGGTTTTCAATCGTGTTAAAAGTTTGGGAAGAAGTTCTTGGTTTAGGCTTAATTTCATAAATATTTACCTTTAGAGTTAAAGTAGACCTCATAATATAATTCTTCTAAAATGTTATATCAATTGATTATATAAATTTGCCAATTTAAAGATAGTTTAAAGCTTAAGTTAAGAGGCATCAATTTTGGTAAGTCTGGGATACTCTTTTAACTAGCAAGGGGAAATTATTTCTGCTGCTGTGCTCAACTGACAGATAGCGAAGGCATTAAGAGATAAATGCAGTTTTACATTATTTTCTAAAAGGTAGTCAGGTGGCAACTTCTTAAAATCCTTTTAACTCTTTTGCCATTAAAAAGGGATTTAATTTCTCTGAAGTCAATGGGAAGCTCTAAGATGTTAGAAAAAATAAATAATAGTTGATAGAATTTATAAGATGGATTAAATTGCTATAAGAATGTGAGATGGTTCCATGATTAAAGGCTCAATTGGCCTGAATAACTCCCCATAACTACAGAGGATCTCTTTGAGGGGAGGTGAATTAGTTGTAACAACCCTTGGCTTAGATGATTCAAGTGATATACTTTTATTTAGTTGAGCAATTGTAAGGAAATGCACGTCAGATGTGGAGGTAGTAATTTTTACTGATCTAAGTTCAACTTAAGAGCAATAGAGAGCCTTGTCAAATTATGGTGATCTATGCATAAAAACATTCTGTTCAGCCGCGAAATTGTCATCATTGGGAGGTGAGTTGGTTGTCGCTTCATCCATAGAAGACATACTTGGGCTTAAGTTTATGGAAGCGTCCAACTCAGTTTTTATATGTGAATCATTACGTTTAAGTTGGAAGTGACAAAGGTATGTGTCTAAACCTTGGAATCTTGTGGTTCAACAAAACCAAGAGAAAAATATCAATTTTGACTGTCCTTAATAGGGAAAACATTTTAAGTTGAGGAATTTAGATTTTCTAGTTTATGATGTTCGTTAGTATTGGACATAGAGCATTCAGCTCAAACAACTTAATCAACACTAAATTCTTGGGCTTCTGATTTGGTGGCGACATCCAGTTTGCTGCCCTCTATTTAGTCAAGTTCCATTTATTCAACTTTATTGCCCAAGTTAGCAAGCTTCAAAAGACCTGCCTTCAGACAATCTGCTCTTGTAAGTCTAGCAAGGCTCCTCAAAACTATGCAGAAACAATATTTCTGAGACTGATCCTGTTTCTTACATTAACACACTCTCTACACCTATTATAAACCAGCTTTAAGCTTAGTTTTTAGATAGATTACCCCCAGGCCAAGAGAGTTAGCATCCTTCCTGTATTCTTATAAAGAGTTCTATAAGGAAATTACTGATTAACAGAAGATGAAACATATTAACACTTTTCCAGTTAACACAACTTGAAAACTCGTGACTTATTATTTTATGATTGCCAAACGTTGGATCAGGTCCATACCGCCTTAATTCAAGAGTTGGCAGCAATAAATTTTTGCAAATTGAAAGCATTCATTCATAGTTATCCGCTTGAACAAGGAAGAAGGTCTATGGATTTTGCCAATCAGTTTTCATGCTCATGCTCAGCCCTTGGTTACTATAAATTGAATCACCCTAGACAATGCTGTACCCGCATAAATCACTGCCCTGAATTTTATTTCAAAGTTCAATTACATATAGTAATATGTAAGGTCAGCTTTAACTACATCTGAGATTTAAAAGAGGCTCTAACAAAATAAAAGCTATAACCCTGAATCTAAGGGCTCTATCTCAGCCTTCATCAGCTAACATTGTGTTCATGTTGTCCTGAAGTAAACGAATACAAAGCATCAATGCACTTATTACAATGGATTTTTCCATATTGCTTAAAACTGCAGGAAGATAATTTTCAGGGAGGCGGGAAATGGGCAGTCAGCATGAAAGACGAGGCGCTCCATTCTGACCTCCTTATAACGCCTCAAAATACTTTGACTAATCATACTGAACTTCAATTTAATTTAACTGGAGGTGAAAAATTGGTACTACATGATAATATAGAACGGTTTATTGCTTACATTTCTTCCAAAGATTATCCTATGTTTCTCACTATGCCCCCTCAGTTTGGTAGTGTGGTCACTTTAGTTGCTTTTTGGATCCATAGGTTCCTCTTCACATTAACAATGACAGTGACTCTCCTGCAAACGTTATCTTAGTAAATTTAATGAAACTCATTAAGATTGCCCCTGTATTGTCTCTTTTAGTGGAGTACGTCATGGATGGACCACAATGTATTAATCTAATGGGGCTAATTTATAAATTACATAACCAATTAAGAAAATTGGCACCAAACCAATTGGCCATTGCCCTGGATAACCCTATTTCTGAACTCCTCCTAAGGACACAGTTTCTCCGTGACTACTCTATCATAGTATAGTACTTTATGAATTTTTTACTTACACTGGGACATAGATTCCCACTGGTGTTTAAGGCCTCTTGAGATACTGAGATGGAAATCAAAACCCAAGCCTTCTTTTTTAAATGAAGATGAATAAATTGTATAGTTTATTGTGTGAGTGGTTTGCGTGTACATATACCTCCTTCTGAGTTGATAAATATGTGTGTATGCCAATTATCTAACTAAGTTAACCATCATACCACCCAGGTCTCATGTTATAGCCAACACCAGGGCACATGTTATCATTCTTCCAAGGAACCTATTGTAAATTTGAGGATGTATAATTCTACAGTAAAGGAGGTCCTGACCTGCTCAGGATCCTAGATCCTGCTTAAGCCAGTCTCATATCAGAGTTATTAGCAGATTTAACCAATAAACTTAAAACAGTTAGACCCAAAACTAAAGCTGCTTATATTTGCTACTGCTTGTGAATAAGGTTAACAACATATGCTTTTGGAGTTTATAAGATTATGGGCTGGAGTCCCCCCTTTGGTAGCCCTGGTGGAGACATCTATTGGTAATGATTTGACCAGTGAGTAATGGGACCAAGTTAAGCTGTTGCTAAAAGATAATCCAATTTCTTTTCGACCTCTACTTATGAGTTTAAGAAGATGTGGGCGCCCTTCATCATGTTGAGATTGGAGATTCTAAACCTATCATTCATTCCTTACTACAAGAGTAAGGTCAAAGAAGCTCAGGTGGCTGCTCAACTTAAACACTTTTTTGGATTCTGGTTTGCAGATGCCATCTTATAACCCCTGGGGCTCCCATCGCTTGCTGGTCCTAAAGAAAAATGGAAGTCACTGGGTGGTCATGGACTATCAAAGGCTTAACTCTACCACTAAAAAAGATAGCTAATTACTTACCTAGATTGATGACTCACTTTGCTTTATTGATGGTTCCCTGATATTTTTCTGCAATGGATCTTGCCATCAGGTACTGACAAGTAGAGCTGGCGCCCAAGAATTGATTAAAGTGCGCTCTTTTTATAGGTGTAGTACTGTTTAAGCCAATCAGATATCTCAAAGGCTTTGTAATGCGCTTGACATATTCCATTCAGCCATAAACGGGGTCCTGAGAGATTTAAGATTGTAATATGTCCATTTTTATCTCAACAATATTAATGTGTTCTAAAGAACACCTAAAAAGTCACTTAAATTACTTTTTAAAGAGTTTGACAAACTTTGGAAAGCTTTGCTTTGACTAAAACCTATAGCATGCTACTTCTTCCAATATAAAAATGATTAATCAGACATAAGGTCTCAAAGTGGGCATCCAGCCCATTATTGAAATTATAGTCATCAGGAGATGATATTGCACACCCATATCCAGAGGTATATACAAGTACTCTTCTTAATGGTGGGTTACTATGGCAAGCTTAACCTTCAGTCTGCTTGTCTAGCTGAGCATCTTATTTACCTTTTATAAAAGAGGCTACATTTTCATGGCGACCTGATCAGAAATAGGTCATTGTATGTTGATAACCGCCCTCTGTACATGATATATCTTAGTCCATCCGCAATTTAATCATATTTTTCTGTTACTTAAACTCTAGTGCTGTGACAGTAGAATTTTCCTTAGCTCAACACGATGAGAAGCAATTTGACCTTCCTGTGGCCTACTACAAATAACCTTGAGTGATGCAGAACAAATTAATAGTGTAACCAAATGTAGTGCCTAGCAATACTGGCAATAATCCAATTTTCCATATTTATATAGAAATATTTTATGGTAATTACTGATTACTCCTTGCTCCAGTGGTCGCAAATGAAGGACTACAACGGCAGATTAACAAGTTGTGCCTTAGGTTTACAGATTTACGACTTTACTATCATCCATATTGCTGGAGAAATTCAAAGAAGGTGTGGAAGGGCTTTCAGGGATGCTCTTACTTGCTGTATTGACACCTGAAGAAGATAAGTTGTACAGTCTAATTGGATGGCTTGAGAGGTGGTAATTGGAGGCAACTGAGGTCCAGTCTGAGTTGCAAAACATGACCAGAGACACTCAGATCTAAGAGGGGATGTTGTACACGTAAGTAGATGGGTAGTGGCCTTCTTATATATGTCCTTATTCACATATTAAAGTCATACTTGAATGAATTTCAATTGTGGAAAACGGAGTGGTGAAGAAGACTCAAAAATGGTTTTTGAAAGTGTTTTTACTGGTATCAAATGGTTGAGACTATCTATGAAGTTCTAGAGACCTGTATACCTTTTTAAAAATAAATTATTGGGACAGCCCTTGTTAAAAACATCAAGTCGGGGCTCCATTGATACCCTCTTGTGTTATAGTAATAATGTGGTGATCCCACTATCCACAGGCTTACATGTTTATACTTTTAGACATAGACTATATAACCAAATGTGTTAGATAATTTCCAAGCCAGAGGTAACTGCCAAAGCTATAGCCTTATTTCTCTTTTGATCTGTTTTCACTTAACAAGGATGAACAAAGATTTACTTTTGTACTATAGACTCAATTTCACTTCCTAGGTAATCCAAAGGCCAACCTCTCTATTTGAAACTAAATTAAAAACTTCACCGCCCCATATAGTTCATCCACTAAAGGGAAGTAGATTTTGATAACAAGACTTTGGCTTCATTCTTACAAAAAATGACTGCCTGCAATCCTATGCGCTGAACCATTACTTGCTCAGCGCTTATTGGCTTATCAAATAAACTACTATTAGATAATTAAAATACAATATTGAATCTTTATACAGATGTGAACCCAATTACCAAAAAGTTTAATCTTTGTTGGACTCCTTGGTGCTAAAAACTCCAAACTATCTATGAGGGCCTTAGTGGCCTAATTTATATGACTTCAATCTCTTGTTAATCTAGGTATTACCTCAACTACAACCAAAGGGATGGACCTATCTAATGCTAAAAGCCACTTTGTTGAACTTCCAGCTAGGAGATCTGGTCCTGAACTATTACTATTGACAGGCTGCCAGAAGAACAAACTGTAACCTTATTAATGTTTACTGCACAGGGTTAAGGCGTTCATTGAATATATATATATATTATAAATATGTGGGTACAGTGATTATTTTATTAGTTAACTATCCAGCTGAGTTTTTGTCATGAAAGAGGCAGAAGAAGTTTAGATCGGCCTGCCTGTCAGGATGCATAAGCACCCAAAAAGCAAGCAAAGATGCCAGAGGCATTGCAGCACTTATGACGTTGTATGGAGCTGTGTTTGGAAAATGATAAATCGTTGGTGTAGGGCAATTGTGCATAGCAACCTGAAAACAAACCAAATGGAGTTAAACCCAGACACTGGGGGTCTTGCTGCAGGGGATGGCACCACAGGTATAGTTTCTACAAGGTCATCAGTGGGTGAGTTCAATACGCTTGAGGAGACAAAGGCGGATCCTTGCTTAAAACCTGTGGATGTAGGCCACAAGGTCCCAGTATATTGATGGCGGATATTTGAAATAAAGGGGTTGAATTGCCAGAAGTATCTGGCTCTCTGAATCCAGTTGACGATGGTGAGGGCCATAGTAACCATCAGTACTGGTAAAGCCCATCTAGAATAGGGACTGACAGGCCATCAGAGTAAAGCCATCAGGAATATGTATAGAAGTATAACAATAAAGTCAAAAATTGATAGTTTTTTAGCGGCAAATTTTATTTAAAGGAAAATGAAGAAAATTGAACAACAATTTTTTCAGTATAATGCAACTGATTAAACTAGTGGTCAATTGATGTGGGAAAAAGCAGGGATTGGGTCCCTCAAGTTAACCTAATCGGTGAATTATTTGGGTATTGGGGCAGATAAGATCAATAGGAACCAACATAAAAGAATTCTGCGGCAGGCCAAGTCACTGTCAGTTCAACCTTGAACGCCCAAACTGAGGCTCAACTGCATTTACAATGGCTGGTGTGATAGCATCTGACCTGACAAGCGATGGGAATTCCACAGGGCCGCCTCACATAGGGGTGGTCCCAATTGGTTGGAAATGGGTTCAGGATGCACAACCCACCTGTGCCCATTCACTGGGCCATTTGTTTGGTCAAAAGAGTAGTACTGTTTGCAACTCATAATTTGCTGGATGGGAGCTTCAAACTATTGTCAATGGTTTAAGATGCTACTACTTGCACGTCAGGGATCATCCCTGATGATTTTGAAAGGGGTTTAATTTTGATGATCGCACTGCTGGCCAAATCAAAACCATCAGCAATTCCAGCCAATAATTAAATCTTCATCCCTTTTTGACTATGTGGGTTCCAATCTTCATACTTGTTTTCAATCAGTTTTGGACCAATTGACTTAGATTCAGTGATCTTTGGCGCAGACTTCCCTGATCTGGTGGACAATTTTGGCCAAGGTGAGTGTGGGCACCTGGGGAGAAATCCAAATAGGGAGAGCTGTTACCCAACGCTTATCCACCACGTGGGCGAGGTTACACTGGATAAAGGGGGTAAAGCCACCCTTTTTGAAACCTTTTTACTCAGAAATGGGAAAAGTGCCTGATCTACACACAGAGGATGTTTCCCGGGACTTACAGTTCTTCACAACCTAATGCTTTGACTCTTATCAGGGCACCTAATATAGACTGATACTGGCAAAATTCTTTCAACCCTTTTGAAGGTACTTGAGAACATTCAAGACAAGGGAACCCCATCTATTTAACTCTAGCCAAGAGTTGAAACCCTTGGACAAAAAAGTAAACTATTCTCCATTTTTGATGCAAGAGATATTGAATACAATAAAAACTAGATAAGGCAAACTATCCCCTAAACTCTTTTTAAGAGAAACATAAAACAATTATTTTACTATATAATTTACTGTAATATCTGTTTTTATCTAAATCAAGGGATTTATATAGGAATTCAGCTCCCAAATCTTCTATTGGCGCCCTAATGGAAACAGCATCCATCAATGATGAATTTAGCTCTTAGGAGTTGTCCAAAATAATGATTAATGCATCCACCTAGTTGGTATCCACCAATGACTAAACTACAAGATGTCGTGGGTTGGCTTTAGAGAAAGCTTGTCCTAACGCCTACATCCAACCCCAGCAGATCAATCTTATGAGGCTAGCAACCTGCTTAGTAATGAAACCTTTAGACTATTGATAGCAGAGTTACATTACCTAGTAGGATAACCTGCAAGTTGGCGCCCTTATAAGCGTTGTCAACATTTAAGCATCTTCCAATAAACATTATTGATTGGTGACAAATCTTGACAATTTATACAATATAAACTAGTTATTAATAGTAAACCTAGTAGTTGGAAAACTTGCCAAAATTGTTGTGGATCATCCCTGTTGGGATTGTTAACCAGATTATGGTATTTTTTAGTATAAGCTATTCTGACTTACTAATTAACGTTAATGTCATATTGATCTATATAACATAAGGGTTTCAAATTTAGTCAATCTTATAATAAAATGAATCACATTATGTCAGGCACCTTTCAATGACTATATTCAGATGGTTTGACTTTTGACTACACTAGATCCCAGCAGTTTTTGGTAAATTACGTCAGGCAACCTTAACTAATTTAATTTTGTTTGACTTTTAAGAATTCAGCTGATCCCAGAGGTTTTGGTCATAATTTCAGGCGAGAAAGTCATCTGATCTATCTAATTGAAGCTATTTGTTATGGTTGGATGACTTAATAGTGGGAGCCAACGCCAGGGATAAGGCTGGGCGACAGGAGGCCCAGAAGGTGAAACTTTATGATCTTCCTGACCTTAAACACACATTAGGCCAACGCTGGGTACAAGTAAAATATGCCCAGGTTCAAACTAATGGGGTGCAAAACGCCCAGCCCCTTGTCTCAGCCCAGGCGTTGAAAAAAACGATCTACATAACAAACAAAGATGGTTCAATTCTGTTAAATGGAGAAAGAGGGTTTGAATCTCATTTGAGTTATGAAATTATGTGCTTGGGTAGAATACAGCTTCAAATGATCACTCGAGTGAAGGCACTTTTGGTGTATTTTACCAAATCAGATGGGAGCATTTGCCTTTTGGAGCGTCAAGGCTTGGGCTCACTTCTGCAGACCCATAATTACCCTGACTCAGTTTAAATATGTTTTTCGTGACCAACATTCCTTGTTGGTCGACTTTAAATAAAATTTTCCCGTTTTACCATTTTATTAAATGCTATTCTGAACAATCCTGTGCATGGACCCCTTTGAGGAGTTCACATGCTACCTTAACCATTCCATTTTAACTATGATAAGCTTATCCCCTAGTGCACCGTTGGTTCGCCCAGGTACCCTCCAACCTGGGACAGTTAACCCTTCTCTCCTTGTGCACCACGTTTATTTTGGTTGGTTATTTATTGCACTCTTTTGCTTTAGTTATACTTGCTCCAGCACCCTCTGCTGGGATCTAGTAGCTATGGTATTGATGGCTAGTTTCCCAGCGTTGGCTCTGTGCACTGAGCACCACCATGCTGGGAATGGGAGAGTTATATACACTCTCCTTACATTATTCAACCAACCACTTAAGTCTATGTTCATGAAATTTTTCCATGTGGAACTTTTCCAAAGTGGAAACAGTGGGCGTCGGCTGTGGGCTTTGGCTGTCATTAGCCACACCGCTGTTTCATCTTTTTCCCAAAGGTTCGAGCAACTTGGCATTATTATGGTTGTCTCCAACTGAAAAGTATCCACCTTTCATGCTTGTACTTGGTGGATACGGACACTTTGAGGGCCAAAAGTTGTGATTCCCTAACTTGCTGCTGAATTTACTAATTTCAAATTAAAGAAATGAGTTTTCCTTTGACAGCACATAAAAACAATGCAGGTGAATTTGATGCAGATGGGCCTGGGGGTGTTGGCCTTGGATAACGTTGGTCCTTCCATTGCAGTTGGGGGAATAGGGTCGTTTGCATCTAAAAACGCGTTTTATGATGAAAATCTTATACAAACCTCTGAGCCGTTTATTAGCTTTTATGGCCTTGATGAGAACCCTATTCCAGTAAATCAAATAAACCCTGAGAACCCTCTTTTGACCCCTACCATGATCTGTGACACTCAGGAAGCGAAGAAAGAACTTCGTTTTAATATGATATAGTGTATGCGCCTGCAGAAGGCATAGTGGGGTATGTGGCCTCAGTATTAAGAGTGGCCAACTATCCCTCCCCCTTTTATGATTCCAAAACACACCTTGATGATGTGCTCATGCCAGAGGATGAGTTTGTTGTTGATGTTCTGGCGTTGTCTGCTATTAATCAAGACCATTCAGGGTTTTTTCTACTGTCTGCTACCATTTCATCCCCTTTAGGGAAATTAGCACCACTGTACTGGTGGATTCTGGCGCCTCTAATAACTTTATGGACCAATGCCTAGCTGACTACCTGGAGCTGAGTTACTTGCCAGGTTGTATGGTTAAGGGAGGGGCATCCTAAGGTATTCCCACTCTGAATATTAGGGGGACAGTGGAATTTCAGGTTGGCAAGTATTACTTATCCGATTACTTCCAAGCTATCAAAAACCTCTTGTTCCTTATCATTTTTAGAGTGGAGAGGCGGCGGAAGTTTGACGTGAAAATCAACTTTGAAAGAGAATACCCTATCCCTGACATTAAAGAATGGTCGCACATAAATTCTTCCCTTTTCTGAGGCTAACACCCAGGGCGAATTGCCCCACTGGCCCCACCTTCACCCTTTTAGCTTTGCCCCTTTGCTGTAGCCCTCAGTAAAGGTCTGTATTCCTTCATGCTTGGAGGGTTTGGAATCCTCTTTTGATGCAGCATCCGCCAACGCACTTCCTGTGCACTCCAAGCTTGATTGTGACTTCAAGCTCACAGTGGATCTGGTGCATATATCTTCCCCCAAATACCCATTGCCTGTTTGGGAGGAAGAGGCGTTGGATGTGTGGGTGAAGGATCAGTCAGCCAAAGGTGCGATTTTTCAGCGGACCTCTCCTGTTTGCTCCCCACTTCTCTTTGTTGAGAAGGCTTATGGTACTCTACGCCCATGAATAGACTATGGGAACCTCAACAACATTAATGTACCAGACCTCCATCCCATCTCTTTAGATTCTCAAATTGCTTGCTATGTAGAGAAGGCTAAGGTTTTCTCTAAGCTGGATTGCCTCAATGCGTTCAATCAGATTCGAATTAAAAAAGGGACAAGAGTGGTTAACTGCATTCTGTACCAGAAAAGGGAATTTCCAGTTTTGGGTCATGCCCTTTGGGCTTAAGATAACCCTGCTATATTTCAACGCCACATTAATGCAGCGTTGGGGGACCTGTTAGGGGTATGCGCGGTTGCCTACATGGACAATATACTGGTTTTCCCCCCAATCATAAGTCCCACACAGTACACCTTCGGCACATAGTGGAGAGGATGAAGGCAGCCAGCCTTATGCTCAATATCAGTAAATGTGAATTCTTCAAGTCCCAGGTCACTTTTCTATGCAACGTCGGTTTGAACAAGGCCATATGATAACTCTCAACAAGTAGAAGGCTATTAACGAGTGGCCCACCCCCACCTCAGTCAAGGAATTGAGGAGCTTTTTGAGGATGTGTACATTTCTCAAGAAGTTTACGCCCAATCTCTTCAAGGCGGCAGCACCCTTATATAATGCTAGCGGTGCCAAGGCGCTTCTGTAGTCCCCATTTTGGTGGATGCTTTCCAAGCGGTGAAGTGCAACCTGTCTCCACATCCATCCTTTGCCATGTCGACCCTGCAAAGTAGTTCATTGTATCATCTGATGCTTCCAACTTTGACTTAATAGCTGCTTTGTTAGAAGTGGGCGAAGATGGGACTGATCATCCAGTGGGATATTTTTCTAGGAAAATGTCTCTGCCTGAGTTAAACTATGCTTTTATGACAAGGAGTTATAAGCAGTGGTGGAGGTGCTGACTTATTGGCATCACCACTTACATGGCTCCTCCTAACCATTCCATGTAATTACAGATCACTGGGCCTTGCTGTACTATCGCGCCCCTCATGTCCTAACTCCACGGCAGACCCGTTGGCATGAGACCCTTGCCCAATTTTCATTTTCTTATGAGTTCACCAAGGGCAGGGAGAATGGTTTGGCGGATTCTTTAAGCCACAACCCTGCTTTAGCTCCCAGTCCAAAGGAGGGAGAAATCCGTAACACCCAGTTGATGATTCTGACGGGTAAGATTCTGCCTCAACTTCCTGATTCCATGGACAACACGCCAGCGCTCGCACCTCTGGAAAATTCAGCAGAATATAGTATGTTTAGAAAGGTAGTTCTTTCTCAGCCGTTATCAGCCAATTATACTGTGGTTTTGGTAAGGGCGCTCTGAATCAGGAGGACTTATCCAGGGGTTATAACGTGAAGGATGAGATGGTGTGGTTTCAGGGGCACCTATGGGTTCCTGCTGGACCACTGCGCTTATAAATCATCCGGGACCATGATGACAGAATCACCGTTGGTCATCTTGGGAAAGCAAAGACCTTGGAGTTGATACGACGCACTTACAATTGGAAGGGCTTGCCTGTTCATGTGGGGCGGTATTGTAAGGATTGCCTGATCTGCAATCAAATGAAATCCGATATGCAACCTTTAGCGGGGTTGTTGGTACCAGTTCAAAAGGCTGAAGGGCCCTTGACTTCCCTATCGATGGATTTCATTGTGGAAATACCCGTTTCTGAAGGTTATGATGCCATCATTGTTGTTGTTGACCGCTTTATGAAATTCTCCCACTTTATTCCTTGCAAACGACCATAACCGCTGTAGAGATGACCAGGCTCTTCATTACACATTTATTTGCGCTTCATGGGGTTCCTCAAGTAATCATTAGTTACTGGGGACCCCAGTTCACCTCCGTATTTTAGGAAGAGTTGTGTAAAACTCTTCAGATTTGCACCTACCATTCAACTGCATATCACCCTCAATTAGATGGGAAGACTGTTTGAGTGAACCAGTGCTTGGAACAATTTCTGCGTTGTTATACCGCTACAGATCATCCAGATTGGGCTCCTCACCTTCCCATGGCCCAGTTTAGCTACAACAATACCTTGCACTCTTCGATCAGCTGTTCCCATTTTTCGCCAGCCATGACTTTAACCCCGCCTTTAACACGGAACCCAGCTGTGCTTCCAAAGTTGAAGCGGTGGTGGACGTTGCTAAGACCATTAAGAAGGTCCACCAAGGGGTTTCCACAGGTTTTGAGGCGGCTATGCTAGTTTATAAGGAGAATGCTGATGGCAAGAGTCAAGTGTTTCCAGCGTACAAGGAAGCGGATCTTGTGATGCTTGATGCTCTTAACATCCCTATCAAGCAGCCATGCAAAAAGCTGGGTCCAAAGAGTATTGGTCCTTGCAGTGTCGTTAGAAAGGTGGGCCATGCCTCATACCAGTTTAATCTTCCCTCTGCATTTTAAATTTTCTCCATCTTTTATGAGAGAAAATTGACATTGTTTGAGGGCCCCCACCTGCGAATCCCAAGGCTTATCTCGTGGATGGGGCTCCAGAGTGGGAATTGGAGGAAATGGTAGCCTCCCACCATATTAAAAGACGTCTTGAGTACCTGGTATCCTGGAAGAAGTTTGATGCGGCAGAGAACAGTTACGTGCTGGCACATGACTGTGTACGTGCCCAAGACCTGATCAAAGCATTCCATAATTGTTTCCCTGAGGCTGCAGGATCAAAGCCCAAGCCAGCCGTTGCTGCTATGAAGTTGTCACCCGTGCATAAGAACAGCTCCTTAGCGAATGCCCCTGGAGGGGGGTGGAGCCCAAGAAGGAGGAGAGGGTAATGTCATGGTTGGATGACTTAATAGTGGGAACCAACGCCAAGGATAAGACTGGGTGACAGGAGGCCCAGAAGGCTAAACTTCAGGCTCTTCCTGACCTTAAACACACTAGACCAACGCTGGGTATAATCAAAATATGCCCATGTTGGTACTAATGGGGTGCAAAACGCCCAGCCCCTTGTCTCAGCCCAGGCGTTGAAACAAATGATCTACATAATGAATGAAGACAGTTTGATTCAGTCAATTGGAGAACAAGTGTTCAAATCCCGTTTGAGTTATGAAATCATGCACTTTGGTAGTATAAAGCTTCAAATGATCACTTGAGTGAAGGCACTTTTGGTGTATTTTATCAAATTGGATGGGACGTTTGCCTATTGGAGCATAAAAACTTGGGCTCACTTCTGCAGACCCATAATTACCTGACTCAGTTTAAATAATGTTTTTCGTAACCAACATTCCTTATTGGTCAACTTTTCCCAATAAAATTTTCCCGTTTTACCATTTTATTAAATGCTATTCTGAACAATCCTGTGCATGGACCCCTTTGAGGAGATCACATGCTACCTTAACCATTCCATTTTAACTATGTTAAGCTTATCCCCTAATGCACCGTTGGTTCGCCAAGGTACCCTCCAACCTGGGATAGTTAACCCTTCTCTCCTTGTTCACCACGTTTATTTTGGTTGGTTATTTATTGCACTTTTTTGCTTTAGTTATACTTGCTCCAGCACCCTATGCTGGGATCAAGTAGCTATGGTATTAATGGCTAGTTTCCCAGCGTTGGCTCTGTGCACTGAGCACCACCACACTGGAAACAAAAGAGTTATAGACACTCTCCTTACACTACTTCTAATTTTGGTTGTTTCAGTCTCAGTTTAGATCATTGATATGAGCTCTTTTAATGCCTGGCGGTCCCCAACACATCAGGATGAACTGTCATTAGATCGATTATTGTTTATTGATTCAGGTTCATGTTTTGCTCCCTGATCTATTAGTTGAGCTATCTCAATGCAACTTTAGTTTAACTATACTTGAGATAAACTTCAATAGCTCTTATATACTTGATTAAATGGCGACTAATTCTGAGGATATCTCGAAAAAAATTTTATTTTAAATTATTTAGGACTTACATCTGCCCTGATGAGGACCAATCTACAAATACTATTTTGATTTTATCATATTTCTGGTGATTTAAGCTGAGGATAAATTTACACTAATTTTTATTAGAGGCTTTACGGTGGACAGTGCCAAGTATTTAATTTTATGATTTCCAGATGATGTTACTGAGGATCTTTGAGCTAGTATTTACTTGTGGACAATGCTGGGGATTTCTAGGATAAAGTTTGAGTTTTTAGTAGGTTATACTGATGACATATCATTATTTTCTGGTGGGTTACGCCAATGACGTTTAAGGTTGTAGCCTTAAACAATTGTATAATGTCTCATCCTACCCCAGAATCCAGTATAGCCCAAGATACTATGAAGATTAGTTGGGTGGTATGATCAGCTGTAAAAGCCCAACCTTCTCTAAATAAGAATCTCCTTTTGCCTAAACTTTTTTAAGATATTCACTCCTTAAAATCCTGAATGGGCAAAAATCCTCTAGGATTAGATGCTGGGACAAGCATCTAGGGAGTGTTTGGAAATACCAATCCCTACCTGATGCCAATGAAGGCAGTGTAGCATGGGGTCAGCAGTACTTATACAATTAATCCTGGAACACTAGCCAAGTTACCAAACCGCTGAAAAAAGGTGAACTTATTTAACAATACCTGACAGAACATTAGTAATCTGGTGTAGAAAATCTGGAAAATTTGGGTAATACTTCATAAAGAAATAAAACCAATAGTAGTTATCAATTATTGAAATTCCCACATCCACTATAGGTTTTTTTGTACTATAATTTATAAACTTAAAAGATTAACCAGTTAGTTCATTATAATATTACTAATCTGGATAATGTGGGCATTCTAAATCCCAACACAAACTCAAACTTCCATTGGTCAAATCCCTATTGCATTATACATTAGTTGAACTTTTTTATCATTACCAAAGTCAATTGAGTATGGTGGTAAACTGAGTTCATGTCCATTTCTTATGGCCCTATACCCCCCTCTGACAGGATCTTAAAATGGCAGTTTTTAGATTTGAAATAAAAAAACAAAACAATATTCTAGCTTCCAATTTAAGCTTTGTTAAGTAGCTAAAAATAGCATTTGCGCTTAATACTTTCTACAGAATAAGGATTTGAAAGGTACAAACTGAAATCCTCGTGTTAAAAAGATCCCATATAGATGCCTTTCAGATTAGCTCCTCAGCTCCTCTAAACCTCACAAAGACACACCAATCAACGCAGTCATGAGGTCACTGATGAAAAGAACAATGCGTATTAGTCAAGCAGTCAACCCAGAATGTTTTGAAAGATCTTGATTGAGGTGACCTAAGGAGATTTGAATAACAGCGCATCCCATCTCATCCTGTAAATAAAAAACCTTATGCTTAATTAAGGATAAAGTCTATAAGCTCCTCTTTTCTTGCTACATGTACAGTCCTTTTATTAATCTTTGAGCCCTCCCTCAAATCTTGGCCGTTCCGTTTAAAGTGCTGATAATCTGATAAGCAAAATGGGTTTTTCTTGTTGGTCTATCGTTTTTAAGAGCAGATTTTCCAAAGGGTTAGTGCTAAAACCGAGTTTAAATTTATCCAAGATATTATTAAAATTTGGACTACATAGGACATGTACACTTCTTTGTTAAGGATCAGCTTTATAATACAATTTTAATAAGTATAATTTTGAATCAAACTTATTGACAATATTTAAAATTGTTAGGTATTATGAAGATATAAGTTGAACCAATCATCCCATTCTGACTCAGTATTTAGATTTTCAAATCCCAACTTGATACGCCTAGGGATTTCTGACTGAGATCAGGCTAGGTACTAGGGCTGCGCTCTTCCCAAGCGAACCTTTAGGCTCTTTTGAGCCTAGAGATTCGCTTGGGAAGCTCCCTCAAATGGAAACCCTAAAAAATGAGCCCACACAAGTTCTGAACCTCAATACAGATTATGATCTTTATCAGCCGGTCTGGCTACCCCTCATACATTACCTGATTTCCATGGTCAACAAGTTTTTGTCGCATCACCAAAAATTTGAGCTTTTGGGTCCTGATCCACCCTTATATTGTCCTGTCTTATTCTTGATGCCCCATAATTCCAGGTCACTGAGGGAACGATCCTTTGCTTGGTAGGTTCCCTATGTTAAATAAATATAAAAGGGCATTTTGAGGTTTTCAACCATGATTAACTGCTTTGTTCTTTTTCCACGCTTGAGTTTCCTTAAAATATGAGGTTAATTAAGTTAAGGCACTCGTAAGGCTTACCTCAAGTCTAGCTATTGCGCGGGAGGCAACTCTTATGTTGTTCACAAAATAAAACATAAGGTGAATTATAAATGGAAGCTGGGAATTTCAGTTCCATTACAAGTATGTTCATCATTTAGTTTTTATCAAATAGGTGTCTGACTAGACTCCCTTATTCCAACACTATCCTCAATTTCTGCATTAATCTAGTTACTAGAAAGAAATCTAGGCATCTGTTTACACTTTAAAGACATTCTTCAATAGCTTTTAATAACAGTAATGGTAAATTATTGTTTCTCAGTAACTGGAAAGCTGCATACTAAGTGATCCCCTAAATGAAACATTCTTTCATATGAGGCGGGTCAGTTTACTTACAATGGCAGATAAGTTTTTTTGCAAAGCATAGAAGCAAATTGACAGTCCCAAGGAAACTAAAATCTAGCTTTGTGAGTTAAAGATAATCATATAGTAATCTCTTACAACTTGTAAATAATGTACACATCATATTTTTTAGCAAATTGCACATAAAACGAAATTTAAAAGTGCTATATAGGCTTAAATTTGAAATTTTTTAGATGGCAGTAGAATCTTCTCATCTGTCACATGTGACATTTGCTTTTAGAGAATAAAGATAATAATTCATAAGATTATGCAACAAACTTAAAGGATCCCCTTGACAGAGGAAATTATAATCTGGAAAGCTGCAGAACATTCCACACTCAAAAAAATTTTAAATTGTAATAATCAAATAAAATCAACTTTATTCATTAAGAATGGTGCTCTGAGCGCAAAGGTTATGAAAGAAAGCGTCGTAGAAGTAGATTACATAATACTCTTTATTATGTGGTTATTTATTTAAGCTTCTAATAAAAGAGAAAGAGTATAGGTAAGTTTTTATATTTGCATTATGAAAGAAATCCTTACAAGTAAAAGTTCATAGTTTCTAAAAAAGTATGTTAAGGACACCACAGAGTAATAAAGGGAGTTACAGAACCTTATCTAAAAGTTCTTTTAGTTTAGATTATAAGTGCAACTTTGCCTAATGGTTAAAAGATATAATGGGAAATCTTGTTCAACGCCTCCCTATATAAAACGCTAAAGCAAAGATGTTCAGATCTGTTGATAATCCTAAAGTAAAGATTATATACATATTATATAAATTCCGCAGATAGTCACAGCAGTTTATGGTTAAAGGAAACCACAATAGGGTTTCTGTTGGAGGGACTTGGCTAAGTGTCAGAAAGTGGAAAATAAACCTTTTTTAAGGTTGCAAAATTGGATTTCAGTAAAAAATGAGGTGAGTATGTCTGCCTCCAGTTCATTCCTAGGATTTTAGTTTATGGGTGATACCAAAACAAAGAAGTGTTATAAAAAGAGATGGTGATCTTTGAGGGACTACTAGACGTTTACTTTTTTGGAATCTTTATTCTTTTTAGTTTCTGAAAAGATGGCCTCTTTTGTTTGGGGTAGTGAGTCTTTATATCCTTACCAGGAAGAATCCCATTTAGTATACTATGCTCCTATATATGATAAGGCTTAAAGACCTGACTAAAGATCTTACCACTTCCTTATTTATAAAGTTACAAACAGATAGAAGGAAGGGCATATCACAGTATAATAATATAGACTATAGCAGAATTGAAAATAAGTTAAATTATTGCAATGATGTCACTGATTTTTTTGTGGAACTTGGTCCATGGGCCAAAAGGCTAATTTAGGTACCTGATTCTGCAGTAGGGGCTTTTATTTTAGAGCAGAAGGGTTTTAAGGCAAAGGAAAGAGGTGTGTAGTGTACCCTTAAGCATGCTAAGAGGAGTCGCTAATTAATTTGGTTTATTATGGAATTTTTTATCTAAGTTCTGAAAACCTAATGGCAGCCGTGGAGCACAGTTTCTATCAGCTGGATAACTTTAAATAGGGGAGAGAGTTTAGAGAAGGGACAATAGCTACCTTATCTAGCATTTATGTTTGGGTAGAATAAGCAGAAAGTTGTAACTAACCTTGCTGAAGTAAAAGCAGCATAGGATATGAAGCATCTTTGTCACTTCGAGGGAGGCAGAGCGTTTGAAAAGGTCAGAAATCCTCTGGGGAGATAGGGATCCTCTGTTCCTTCAGAAGATCAACTAGCCAAGCTTTAGTTATACAGAAGCAAGGTGACAATGGGTATCATTTTTACCAATGCTGAATTCACTCCCTTCATGTCAAATTATTACTAAGAGCAAGCCTTTTAGTATGCTCTTCACATTTAGTATATGATCAGGGCTTTAAAGGTGACACGGATTCTTTAAGGTTTAATGGGTCTGGATCTTTTCTAAAAATGGGCTCAAATTAATTTAATTTGTTTATTATTATGGTATAGAAATGAAAAATTACTATAACTACTTTAGGTGTGTGCCAATGTCAATTTAAGAAAGTCACATGATTTAAAATCCTAAAATTATTTTTAGTATAAAAGATTCTATTAGTTTCTTATAATTTAAAAAACACAAATCTATGTTTATAAAACTCAATAGAAAGTAAACCCATGTCTTGTCCCTATACAAAGCTCATATTAGTACATAGGTTTCCAGTGCTAAATTTTATTGTGCTTTACTACTAAGATGGTATATTAAAATTTAATCATATAAGCTTTAAGTTTTAGTTGGGTTGATAGTTTAGAAATATATTGGCATCTATTGTGCATAGGAATTAACTTCAGCAGATTTTTTATTGTAAGTTGTGCTAAAGGTAGATGAAGTTGACCTCAAAGAAACTCATGTAAGATGAGGAAACTAGGTTTTCCTTATTTCATTAAAATCACATCAAGGAGTATTAGCATAGTCAGTAACCCTTACAACCACCAAACTAAAATGTAAGTTTATATACCAATCTTTGAACACTTACTTTAGGGCTTGTCATAAACTCTCTGTGGCATAAAGTTAATCTATTAGCCAGAAATATTGATTTAATGATTTAAACTAAGTTTTTCCTGTAATCAATAAAACTTTTATTAATTAGAGTTCAAAACTATGAGTTGTAAGTCAATCTTTCTCAAATGATATACTTGTTTAGTAGTGTCCAAACCCTGGTTACCTAACTAACTTTCATAAATGTATATTCATATGCTACCCAATTCCAAGCTATTCTTATGCTCTACAAACTGTATATAAGATCAAAAATTATTAAAGATAAACCTCAATTAAGTTGTACCAAAACCATTTTGAATACTTACACCAAAATGATAGTAAAGTATTTCTTAAACTAAGACCTACTTGCTCCAGTAAATGAATTTTAGACTTCTATAAGGATTATTTTATATCGTCATCAGAATTGTGAATTTAATTTTTAAAATGAGATTAAATTTTTGTTATAGAATAGTATGGTATTGTTAGGATCTGCTGTATTGTCCATACAGGTCAAACCCACTGAGCAATAGACAGACAATGTGGGGATCATTGGTCCTTCAGACATATAAAAATATACTAAAAATAGGAGCAATTTCCCCAATTGACTATTTTATATATTTTAATAAATATGGCGATCTTTCGCTGTCCTTCTCTCTTACTACTACTAACTACCTACCCTCTCTCAATCACACATCTTTCTTATATGCAGCATCTTTAAAATACTGCTTTCATAGCTTGGGCTATTCTATTCCGCTGATTCTCCTCAATTTCAGCTTGTTATTCTATAATTATCTATCACCTTGATTGTGGGTGATTTACTTTGTATTCGTCAAATGTCAACCTCACCTAATTGCCTTATCACCTAATTTAGAGACAATCAATAATAACCCGTTATATCCCAATATCACCTCATCTTAAAGCACTCAAATAATCGTAACTGATATCATGTTTGGTGAAGACTTCCCAATCCGCCCTAGCTGTCACATGGTTATCATCCAGTCATATTATAATAGTGACATTACCCCCTCCTTGACTGGATGATATGGCTCCTATTGTTTGTATGATAGAAGGAACTTTGTATTTACTCAGTTAATAATCTGACCACTTTTGAGGCCCTGATGTTATATGCGTCAATCCCAGTTTTCTCTATAACTTTGAACAGACCAATCCAATTACTCGCCAACTTCTGTTTCCACCTGAACCCATGTTGGTCATAGAAGAGAACCATATTGCCTTCCTTGAACTGCGCCAACCCACTACAAAATACCTGATTGGCGGCCTTATTCCTGATCTTCTTGGATAGGCTGAAGGAATATGCTTTAATTTACAATTTGATCCAAGTTTTGGTAAGGTTAGCCAAATAGTAGTGGGGTTCCATTCTGCCAGTGTCTTCTACACACGGATAAACTAACGCCATAAGAGCCAAGTGTTGGTCATATAGTAGTTGAAAGGGACTCTTCCCCATGGTGGAACGGTAACTAACGTTATAGGTGAACATGGAAGTGGAAAGGAGAGAGCTCCAATCAGAAGGTCAAGCCATTACTAATTTTTGTGGTATGTTCACCAGAGTCCCATTCACCTGTTCGACCATTTCATTGGATTTGAAATGGTATGGGGTCATCAGCTCCCTGCGGATTACCATAAGCTCATTCAGTTTGGGGAGGATGTGTGAGGTAAAGTTGGTTCCATTATCAGTGAGAATAAACCGAGGGCAGCCAAATTGCTGAATGATGCATTCCATCACAAATTTGGTCACTGTTAACACCCCTAAATTTCATATCGCCCTTGCTTTGACCCACCAGGTAAAGTGGTCAATAGCCACAAGAATATCTTACACTGGTTAGCTCCTGTTGGTAAGGATCAATGACATTAAGGGAATCTTAAGGTGGATTGGCTTCTCCACTTGGCACTAATGGCAACAGGAAATATTTTCAAACACATCGAAGTTCATACTTTCCCAATAGTACTGGGGGCACAACAACTCCATTGTCAAGCGCAATCTAGCATGTCCAACTGCCTTGTGGGTGCTCACAATGATTCCCGGCTGTGCTGAGGGTTACAGAAAATTCACTTAGAATCACCAATCAACTTGTACAGTTCCCCATTCTGTTGAAAGGTATTCGTTCACATCTCGTTTTATGATTTGATCACTTGGGGTGGTTCATCATCATAATTTCTGCTGAGAATCTTATCATACATCACATTACTGAGGTCCACCATCACAGAAACAGTTGGCAATTGAGATAAACAGTCAGCGTTCTGATGCTTTACTCCTGGGCGATGAAGTATCTTGAAGTCATAATCCTGCAGTTTAAGAGCCCATCAAGCCAGACAGCCTTAAGTTTCTTTGAGGTTCTGCAACCAGCGTAATGATGCGTGATCTGTTATGACTTTAAACACTACCCCATGCAAATAGACTCTAAATTGCCTATATGCGTAGATCACTACTAAGCACTCCTGCTCAGTCACAGTATAATTACACTCGTGGTAGTTCAGACTTTGACTACAGTATGCTACAGGATGTTCCTCTCCCTCTTCATCTTTCTGGGAAAGTACTTCCCCAACAGCAGAAAGGGACAAATCCATCTGAACGATAAACTCCCAATCAAAGTTTGGATAGTGGAACACCGGTGCGCTGGTCAACGCCATATAAAGCATATTAAAAGCAAATTGATGACGTTCCATCCATTCAAACACAACGACCTATTTTAACAATTTGAATAGTAGCCCCCAATACAGTTATTAGGGATAAAGCACAGGTAGTAACTGACCATTCCTAAAAATACCTGTTTGTCATGTTTACTCTTAGGTGTAGTCATTTTGCTTATGGACTACACCTTAGCTAGCTGTGGTTTCAGTCCTTTAAAGTTTACTATGAACCCCAGGTATTCCAGCTGATCTTTGAATAAATTACATTTTCAAGTCTTAATTTTAATTTTCGCCTCAGCCAGCTGGCAGAATACTGCTTCTAAATGATTGAGATGCTCCAAAAAGGTTTGAGAGAAAACATCAATAATATCAAGGTATGAAAGGATGCATGACAGTTTCAGGTCACCAAGAATAGTGTCCTTGGCTCACTGAAACGTAGCCAGGGTGTTGAACAGCCCTTAAGGCATCCGCATCTGTTGAAAAAGGCCTATGGAGGTGATTACAGTGCATTTTCCTGTTCCACCACAGGTAACATAATTTGTTAGTAACCTGATATCAAGTCCATTGCTGAAAAATAATGGGCTCCCACTAACCGGTCCAAAGCATCTTCAAACCTTGGCAAAGGGTATGAGTCCTTTTTTGTAATACTGTTGAGCTTTTGGTAGTCTTTTACTACGCTGTTGGTGCTGACTTTCTTTTTTACAATCTGAATGGGTGAAGCCCACGGACTCTTGGATGGTTCAAGCATCCCTTGCTCTAGCAGCTTGTCAATTTCGTTAGTGGCAACGTCTTCTGCTTCCCCTTGATTGGTGAATTGACTAAGACCTTATAGGGGGATGATCTCCTGTGTTTACTCAATAGACCACCCCCTGAGCACACCCTAAGCCATGATCATCAACAGCAAAAATCCTCTTCTACTTAGAAATAAATCTATTGCTTGTTCTTTTGCTCTTCTGATAGTACTATTAAATTACTCCGCAGTACCACTGTTAGTATGCCAGCCGGTGCCTCAACTGGTAGACCAAATCATCCAATGACCCAAAAACTGAACCTGATGGACCTCTTCTATTGGAATCAAATGTAAATATGCTATTATTTGGTGCCAGTGGATTTGCATTGGTTTGTACTGGAGGTTTGCTAACAAAGCCTTAATCTCTCCATATCCTGGAAGTATAGTCCCTGGAGCCACATGCGGCTTAAAATGCGGTTGATGATAGAGCCCAATGACTTACTCATATAGCCCAATAGGCACTTCCACCTCTAACTCGGTGTTCACTAAGACTTGATGTCCAGAAGGAATAGATATGGGCCCTGCAGCTCGAAGAGGTATCCCTTGGTATTCATATATCTGCTGGGGAAGCCACCAATTCTTGTACTTTAGTCAGTGATAGCAAACTGACATCACCCCGTCACTATAGGCAAGGTTGATATGGCTCATATGCATTAGATCCTTCGGTACTCCACTAGAGGTGAAGTAAACTTGGGATCCGCTGGTCCAGAATGGTGAGGGTCTCCTCCGTCATATTAATGACAGCCCTGAAACGGCACAGGAAAGCGGTTCTGATTAACAGGTCATAGTTTTTGTTTGAAAGCACAATTGCCAGAGCTACAATGACAATGGACCTAAACTGCAATGGTAGCACACTGTAAGCCCCCTCAGAGACGGTGCTTTCTGATCCAGCAGTTCCATACACCATTTGATGGTCCACATCATGTTTTAACGTCAACATTGCCATCAATTTAGTGGAAACTATGTTGACTGGAGCACCAGTATCTATAATAGCGTAAACTCTATATTGCACTACAAAAATATCACAGTACATACACTAAGAATAAGAAGAATATTGATTGTTTAATATGTGGACATTTACAGGATCTCTTTTTTCAAGAAAACTTATTATCCCCTCACCAACTTGGGGGTATTCTTTGACAATGGCGTCTACTGGAGGGGCGACATTTACTCCTTTCAGAGTTGGCGCATCTGCAGCAGAATCAAGCTTGTCTAAGGAAACTTGATCAAACATTTGGCAGGCATACAGAACTAGTTGTTCTGGGGACTCTTCTTCTGCGGCTGCCTTGTCTTGAGCTCGTGTCACTACATTTACTCCACCAAAAAACTGCTGGTATATAATTATGTTATCATACTGAGGGACTACCGCAGGATATACTACTATTGATTCAGGTATGTTCTGGGTTGGAATAGCAGAGGTAGAGGGTCCCATCTCTACTCCACTCCATCTTTTCCCTGATAGTATTTATCTTGGTGTACATAGTTCACACGTCAGTTATGGCAGTATTTTACCAAATGACCAGGGTGACTGCATTCATAGCAGTTAACCTCATAAGAGCCACGTCCTTGATTGTCATAAGAAGGTCCAGATTGGAAAGTTTAGGGTCATTCGGCATAATCAGGCCCAGGTTGGTAAGATGATTGTTGACATTTGGCATAGCTAAGTCCTGGTCAGTAGCTGGGTTTATGGCAGTTTTCATGACCATCCCATTGACGCTGATCAAACTGTTGATTATAATTCATTGGAGGACAAGGAACAGAGTTATAGAATGGACAAGGATTGCTAAATGGAGCCATAGTCAGATGAGAGTATTCTACTGACTAAAGAGGGTACAGTAGAGGCAGTAGTCTTCCGCTCCATATTTGGCGGCGGAAATTAGGGTATATGTGATGAAAAAACTGTACAATATTAAGCAGAGGTATGTCATCATCCAGAAGCGGCGAAATGACATTGTAAAGCTCTTAGTATGGCTTCACCACAGAGGTCATGGTGATGCACATGTCAGCTTTCGCTAAGTACCCTGCCCAATCAGCATGTGGGCTTCCATTGTGAATTAATCAGCGAACTCCAGGAGAGTCTCATTTTGGCATAATCTGATCGTTAAGAATTTTTGCTTTCTTTTGTGACATCTTTGAGGTACCCCCAAACAGGCGAAGTATGTTATCCTTCACATCCTTATAGGTGACAGAGCTACTTGGGAGGTAACAGTTGACATGATTGGCACTCCTGACGTCCAAGGCAGATATTAACAATTTAGCCTTCCATTTATCAGATGCACCTTCCACTGCAAAATTAAACCTTTTGAAGAAACCATGAATTTTCCCATTTCGATCAAATAGAGGTAGTTCCTCGATATCAACCTCCTCATCCCTTTCATGGCTTTTTGGCCCATACTGAGGAATGGGTTAAGATCTAAAAGAAGTTTCCTGCTGAGGAGCTGGACCAGCAGAAGTTGTGATTTCCGCCACTTCAGGGGTAGAATGACCTTCTGCCATAGGCGCACTGCCATTACTTGAGGGAATTGGCGTTCTGACTTATAGTCATATCCAGTACTACAATCCTGGGTTTAGTAGCTCTGACCAGTGTCATATTCTTCCTCATATGATGCCCCCTCTTGATTGTCATCCTCATTCCAGTGAGAAGACTGAGAGGCACTGGTTAATTTCTGCTCTGCGCACTGCAGCTGTTTGGTAGTATCATCTGACCAGTTGGCGAGTTCCTTGTTTTGTTGTCCCGAAATTTGCATTTGGCTAAACGTGCTATCAAGCTGGTGCATGACAACATTTCTTTCTTGGAGGAGTTCATCCTGTTTTTTGAGCACTGCGTCTAAGGTAAGTTTGAGTTTCTCACACCCATCTGGTGCAGTGTTTCATGAAGATTTTCCAGCAACACAGGCTGTGTAAGACATGGCTGGCGACTGGAGTTTTGTAGTACTTGGTGGTTGATCAATGGGACCCCTGTAGTGAGCACCACCGTTATAAAATTGGACGGTATCATTAGGATCTGCCATATTGTTCATACAGGTCAAACCCACTGAGAAACAGATGGATGATGTGGGGATTGTTGGTCCTTCAGACATATAAAAATATACTAAAAATAGGAGCAATTGCTCCAATTGACTCTTTTATTTATTGTAATAAATATGGCGACCTTTTGCTGTCCCGCTCTCTTTCTAATATTAAACCTACCCTCTCTCAATTGCCCATCTCGCTTATATACAGCAGCTTCGGACAATACTGCTCTCATAGCTTGGGATATTCTATTCTGCTGATTCTCCTTGATTTCAGCTTGTTATTCTCTAATTCTCTATCACCCTAATTATAAATACTTTTACTTTGTATTCGTCAAATGTTGACCTCGCCTTTTTGCCTTATCACCTTATTTAGAGGTGATCCAATAATAACCTGTTATATCCAATATCACCTCATCTCAAAGCACTCAAATAATCGTAACTGATATCATGTTTGGCAGATTTTTAATCCACCCTAGCTGTCCCATGATTATCGTCCAGTCATATTGTAATTGTGAAACTTTTATTAAATCTAAAAAACTCATTGATTTTTTACTAAAATAGAAAGTACAATACGTTATTCTAGACAGACAAAGCTATAACTTAAAAAGAAAAAGGGACTATACAACTTCTGATAAATATAGAATAGAAGTATTAAGATAAAATTAAGCTGCTTATCTCTCTTGTAACAATCACTTTAGTTACTACAATTCGATTCAAAAAGCAAATTTGGATAATCACACACAGGAAAGATGGGTGACTTTAATAACAAAAATAATACAACATGGGCGAGTGTCACAGCAAGCGGTGCGCTTAATGGTGCAACTAAGGGCAAGAAACGCCCTGGAGGGGGACCAGGAACCCAAGCCATAAAAAAGTTGCAAACTCAGACCTCATCTGGGTTTATGGTATTTACTGTAAAGTACGCGCAATACATGTACATTCAATTCAACCAACCTTTGTCAAACGTGGAACACGGGATCAGACTCTTCCTTGAGGATGAGTCACCGACCCTGTGGGAGAAAACATGTGAGGCACAGCCCTCACTTTTCCCTCACGCGGTGTATGTAGCCACCAACAACATGGGCCGTGGCTGGATCAGTATTGGTTTTGAAACAGCTAATGAAGCTCATGCCGCAGCAAAAATCTGCGTGGATATTGCCCTCCCTGAGGGCAAAAAAATTGTGCGCACTGCGCACACCAGATGGAACAAAGCGAAAACTTTGTTCATCTCCTTTGACTCGCTCCCCACCAACCTTCCTCATAAGGTAATCGAGGAGGAGCTCTGCAAAGGTCTTGTGGCCTACGGAAAAATCCAACAACTTGAATTACACCAATTTCGCTTAATGCCTGACCTGTGCACAGGCAAAGCTATTGCTGTAATCAACCCCTTCCCAGAAGTGGAAGAGGATTTATCCAGAATTCCCCATGCAGCAGATTTCACTTTGCAGATGGGGGCCAGTCAGCTGCATTCTAAGTTACACCAGAACGCGCACCACCCATTTGCAACCACTGTGGCTCACTGGGCCACAAGGAACATGCATGCCCTGTAAAAGAGGGCTTAATGAAAAATGATTTTTGTAAAGAAGCTATGGATGAAGATAATGAAAACTTCGCCAAAATGACTGATGGCCACCACCCATTCCGCTGGGGTGAAGATGGACTATACTCCATCGTGGACCCAGTTACAAGTAAACAGCGTAAAGCAGCACAAAAAGCCCACAAGAGAGCAGCGGCTGAAGCGGCGGCACACGCGGAATCCGCCATTAACCATGGACAAATTTAGGAAAATATTTCAGATATTCACCAAACCAACCAATCAGAACAATATGCCCAGGTCAAAAATTTTTACAGTAACCAGACTGAGCCACAAAGCGTCATCAATCATCCACATACTGAGGAACAATGCAACTGCAATTTGGGTGAAACTGCGGTGCACAATGCAACAAAGTTGAACCTCAAAAATATAAAATCTAATCAACAACCCGCATCAAATCAACATGAGACCTGTGCAGGAAAAGTTGACGCAAATGCAAAAAACTGCAATTCCCTTGAATCATTGGGTCAGATCAAGGGAACCAACAATGGCAGTGAAAGAGTTGGAGTACAGATGCGGAGCATGGCCAAAATGAGCCGCGGTGGGATAGGACCAGAGGGTCCTCCCAACCGCTCCTGAGGCGCCGCGGGCACCTCAGTGTCAATAGGGACACTAAATATTGTGGGAGCTAGGGCTCATACGTCCCAAGCCAAAAAGCTGGCATTCCTGCAAAATCTCTTGTAGACATCTTGGCCATCCAAGAAACCCACTGCCTAAAAAAGAAGAATCCTGGTCAACCAGGGTCGCGTCATCACAATCAGTATGGACGTCTCACTGTGGGGTGTTAGTCCAAAACAATAAAAAATTTAAAATTACAAATTCATCATCACACTTGCACGGTCAAGTCCTGTTAGCAACAATCACATGCTAAGATGAAATAATTTCTTAGCATGTATCTACGCACTGTGCACTGCAACTGAGAGAAAAAAAAATTTGAAAAAATTTCTACCCTCACCCTCCCACCAGATATCATCATGTTAGGCGATTTCAACTGCTGGGATAACCCCAATACAGATTGATGGCCTAATCCCAGGGGATACCCACCTGGACACATTGAATATCACACAATGAAGGCATCTCTTGGCTTACAGGATGCTCTTCCTCCCCAATTCACCAATCCTTCCTCATATGACAAGACCCAATATACGTGAGGGACTGCTCATATTGATGAGTCATATTGACCACATCCTCATCCCACAATCCCATCACTCAAGAATCTCCAAATTTACAGCAAAAAAGATCAATTTTTTTGATCACCGATTAGTTATGGTGCAGTTAGCGCCAACCCAATCCCACACACAGGTGTCGCCTTGGAGAAAGCTTCACCCAGAAAATATAAGATTGCCTGAGATATCTGACTGGGTTGAAAACAAAGCTACAAACACAGAATTCACAGCCCCATTCACTTTGGATCCTATTGGAACATGGGAAAATTTCAAAAAAGATTTAATCAACAAAACCCGACATATTGCATCATGCAAATACACCGCGGACACAGCCACAATCAAGCGTACCTTGGCAGAACTAGACCACCTGGAAATAAATACTCCGAGATCTGGCTATAGCCCTAATTGGGGACGCAAATGGGCAGAAATTTCAGCCCAACTTAACAATCTCATCTTTGAACACCAACACAGAATCAAAGTATCAAACAGAGGTAAGTTCATAAAGGAAGGCAAAACCTGTTCACCATACTTTTTCTGCCAATTCCACTCCCATGGAAACCAGCCCATGTGCACACAGGTCCGCAAGACCAATGGCACCGTGGCAACTGACCCTGAAGAGGTCAAGGCAGAAGTACACCGCTATTACACCAAATTATATCGTGATATGCCAACAGATCCACAAAAAATTAAAGAATTTATTCAAACTGCCAAGATACAAAGTACACCACCAAATTACAATATACTATCCCTTATCACATGGGAGAAGCTTTGGGAAACAATTCGCGGTGCACCACGTAGGAAATGCCCAGGGCCTGATGGGATACCCTACAAATTTTACAAAAAATTTTTAACGAATCGCCCCCCTCCTATTGGCGTCAATGAACCAGAGTTTGTTGGAAACACGCCTATTACCAGGAGGCCATGAATCCTACATTATAACCTTGTATAAAAAGGGTGACAAGTTGGACCTGGCCAACTGGCGCCCAATTGCACTCTCCAACACTGGCACAAAATTTCTAGCAGCTAGATTAGGCGCAATTGCATCTGACGCCCTATCACCAAACCAGTTTGGGTTTATACCAGGGCGTTCAATCTGGAACAACATACACCCTGTTGCAAACATTTGCCAATCCAAAGCAACTGGTGCCCTGGTATTCTTGGATCAGGAAAAGGCGTATGACCGTGTTAGCTGGTCATACCTAAAAGAATGTCTACATGCCTTCAAACTCCCACCAAGATTCATAAAATGGGCGATGCTCCTAACAGAATCTGCAACCATGGCTGTATGCGGCCCTGGATTCCTAACAAACAATATCAAACCACACAGAGGGCTCAAACAAGGGGATCCCCTCAGCCCACTGCTATACAATTTTAGGTTTGACCCGCTCCTCCGAGTAACTGACTCACATCTCATGGGGATAACCGCACAAGGACAATCAACAGTCAAGATACTTGCCTTTGCAGATGACTGCGTAGCAGTTATAGCAAACAATGAAGATGCCCGACATCTGGAACACACTCTAGAGGAATACTCCAAGGTGAGCAATGCATCGCTCAACAAAAGGAAGACAGAACATATCCTCTTAGGCAAATACACAAAAAATCGGGCCACAACATCAGAACCTCACACCAACACTCGAAGAAAAAACCCAATTATTTTACCCTTTGCAACACCTCCCACCACCACTCCTGTCCGACACCTTGGAATTTGGCTAGAATCAGGGGGATATGCTAATGAGACAATGGAAAGTAACCTGTTACAACGGGTATCCAAACGCGTCGCCTCCCTCAAGGGAAGAACCCCAGGACTAACAGGACGAGTCACAGTTGCTAACTCGCTCATCCTCCCAATACTGTGGTACCAGGCCCATGCGATAACCTTCTCACCTACCTTTATAACCTCAATTCGCGCTTATCCAGGGCTGGCTGTGGCCTGGCTCTCACCCTCCTATACGGATGGAAACACTATTCAGCCCACGCTCAAGCGGAGGCATGGGACTAATAGATTTTGAGAGCCATGCCAATCACATCCTAGGTACCTGGATAAAGGAAATCCTTGCTCCAGACCTCCCGCAACAACATTGTTCCAGAGCAGCAAGGACTAAATTTGCACAGGCGCTCAAATTAACCAACCCACATAGTCCACCCAGACTACTTTCATACCTTTCCAAGCACCCTACTGCAACGGGTCCGCATGGAACCTCCCCTCATTTCAAACATATCCTCCAAACTATCCGCCGTATGGGATGGACCATAGAGAACATGGGTACTATACAGGGAAGGTGATGACCTAGCCCCCAATTCAAATTAAGAAACCCAGAAAACCACCCCCAGAGGGATATGCTCGCAACAACCCCAAGCATAGCTAGGATAGAATACCTAGATATGCTGGACATTCCCTATGATCTAACCACACAGAAAGCAATGTGGAAAATGACACACCACCCACTCCTACAGCCAAGGATAAGAGCAAACGCCTGGCGCTGTTTGAGAAGGACCTATAGGAAGGCGGACCGCTCCAACTCCCTCCACAAAACATGTGCAGTATGTGGAGGGGAGGGATCCCTACATCACCGCCTAGAAACATGCCCCCCAACCAAAGCTATATGGCAGGAAGTCGCACGCCTGCTCAAGATTTAAAACGAACAGGAATTCTTGATATCAAAGAGTATCTTTGCGCTCCAGATCGAGTCACCAATCCCATCTTCCCTCCGCTCCCTAATAATATCCATTGCAATATGGACAATACACACAATTGCATTAGATGCGTTCAAGGGCACAGTCCCAACCGTTCATGGGATTATTAACAGATTCCATGTCCACTTACTGGAGCACTTCCAAGCCTGGCTCTATGGGTATATGAGACCAAGACAAAAAGCGCTCATAGAATCATGGTTCCCACTCTGGTTCCTCCACACAGACCCTTTCCTTCACACCTGCTCCATAGCAGGGAAAACCCCCTCGGAGTAGTGCACCAACCCCCTCATACCTGGCAGTCCCGCTGGCAACAGGGGTAACTTGAGTACCCTGGGGTGCCCAATTTTTATATTTCTTAGTTATTTTCTTAGTTTCACATATATTTGGTAATGTCTGTCCCCTAGTCAGCTTACCTCAGTTAAATAAAAAAGATAAAATTAAGCTATTTCACTGTGATACTAATACTAAAAAATAGATAATCCTATCATAGTAGAAAAGGTACTTTTTTGATTCCAGTTATATTTCTAGAAGAAACCTAGATTAATATTGGTTAGGAAAAGGGTAGGTACATATTTAGGATGTGTCTTTGTGACTAGATATTTATTTTACTAAAAAATCTTTTGTTATGTCTTTTCCTCAACATAGATGGCCGTCATATCTATATAAACTCATTAAAACTTTTGAAAGCTTCTAAATCTTAACATATCAATTCACTAAAAAATGAAACTATAAACTTTTTAACTTCTTTGTAAGTTTATGGAACAAGTTCACCATAGTTGTAATAATAAAGGAGATAACTAGTTGTATGGAGATAAATAGACAAATAATTCTTCTTAATTGTGCGGCTCCAACCTCGCTCAGGTATACACTTACAGAAATACTGAAAAATCAAACAAGCGCAATTATTCCCTTCAATCTTGAGAAGAAGTAAAAATATTAAGATATTTAACTTCTAAAGTCTAGTTTCTATTAAAAATACTAAGGTTTGACCACGGTAGTTGGTGCTCAACTTTTTAGCTGGAGCATTGAAGCGAAATTGATTGCCCTCCACAAAGGTTTAACACTTGAGCTTGCTTCTGAACATAGCATGTTCCATCACTCTAGTCAGCCCTTGTAGGATAACCTTTACAGTCTATCAGCCATTCATTAGTATTATGAACCAATAACCTAGTTTCTGGAGGTCACGTTGCCTAGGGTAATCCTACTTTACCACTAGAACAAGCGTTAAAAAGCTTTGGTAGCTTTAGAAAACACCCCTAATCACTTGGCACCTTATCTTGAATAATCCAAGGTAGAGATTATTGGGTATTCAGCCAACGATCAATTTGTTTACTAACATCATCAAAATAGATCCCCAATTAATTATAACTGTAAAAGACATTAGATTTGAATTTAATTGTTGATTACAATTAGTCATTTAAATTGGTAACTATTGATAATCAATAGATTATAGATTAAAAATCACACAAAGCTTAATCTACAAGCTTGAATATAAATAAACAAATATTGGAATATATATTAAGCTCAATCTAGAGATTCTAGAAGATGTTTATATATAAAAATGACAACATATCATCTAGCTTGACCAATTTTATAGCTCCCATGTTATGTTCTTCCAATAATACCCCATATCAAAGCTATGAGGACAGACTTGCTGAGATAGATGTCAATCTCTTATGAGCAGTGAGTTGTACTTCCCAAAGAGACTTTAGTTTATGGTTATTTAGATTTCATGCCACAAGTCAAGCAGATACATATGGTGTTTCTGCTGATCTTCAAGTAACAGTTTCTGTTCCCTTAGAAAGAACAGACTGGCTACTGCCTATAACAAATCTTTTCAGTTCTCCAATTTTCTCTTATGACAAATTGGACTTTTGCTCTTTATTGGATTTGACTCTGTTATTGTTTAATCCAACAATCATCATTGAGCCTGTTAAATCAAAATCCTCTAATTTAAATCAGTTTTTTCTCACTATTCATAAATTTTTCCAGAGCTTTTGTTTCAGTTAGGCCAATGTTTTAAACTAGTTTCTTTTTTCTGAGCTAACTAAAGAAAAACAAAGAACTCTATGCTCCGTTATCAGTATACTAAAAGTAAATTTTTGAAGTCCTTGTGCTTCTCTTAACCCCATCAATAATGAACGCTTCTTATACCATTATACCACTGTCTAAACTCTTCCTTTTCTGGGAAAGTCATTCATAGTTGGGTCACAAAGCTTTCAACGTCCCATAACTTTTATTGTTCTTATCCCTTTCAGTATCAGGAATCATGCAGCTATCGCCCTCAAGACGCTATTTAATCTTTGCATGACTAACTTGCATCTGGGGCTTCTTATTGATATCTCCCCTTAATGGTTATGGTCAAAGGCATTATTTGGCAGCCTCAACATGTGTCCCTTGCACGATGCCAATCAAAAGGTCAAGCGTTCTTGAAAAGGGTAAGCAAGCACTCAAGACTCAACTTTTAGCTTCTGTGCCTTATAAAAGTTACACGGAATTGTTTGTTGACTGCCTCTTTCTTTAATGTTGTTTTCCCCTAAGTCCAGATTATTGCGTTTAGCTTATAGGTATCTCAATATCTCTTCCATTGTCACTTTTTCTCAACTCTCGCCTTACATCAAAGATATATGTTCCATATTGGTTTAGCTCTATAAGTATTTAATTGCAGATTGAGTTTGATAATATATTCGCTTCTATTGTCATCCAACATCCCTCCCTTATGTGGCATCAAAAGTGGCATCTACTCAAAATGAGAAACAAAATAAAATTTTTCAAAAATACTTTTTTTTATTTTTATTTTTATTAGTAATATTTATTATTATTTATATATATAGTATCATTATTTAAAAATTTATTATGAACCTTGTTAATTTTATGATTATTGAAATATTTTTGATCTTATATACATTAAAGGTAAATTTTGTATTAATTTTAAATGGCCTATATCTAAAGCATCCATGATATTTTTCCAACCAAATCCAATGGTATCACAGTAAAATACTTTGTCTCTGATTTCAAATCTTTTGATGGCTGATTGATTTCTATCATGATAATTCTTGGCTTTATCTTTTTCTAGGAGTTTCAACTAAAGCTTGGGATTGTGAGTTGATCATAAATTTTGGCTGATCACTTTAAGTACTGATCAGGACATTAATGATGTTACTCTTAATGCTGAGTATAAAATTGGTGGTAATTTTGACTTTCTTCCATAGTAATTTGAAAAGCATTTTCCCTGTTTTAGATTATTGGCTTATATTGTAGGCAAAAGTCATTTAACTAAAATATAAAGCCCAAGCAGCCGTCTTCCCTGAAACCTTCTTCTGTAGCATAGCAGCTAAGTTAGCATTTACTTTTATGACCAGTACATTTACCTCTAGATAATATGGGATGGAGACTGCTTCTTTTGTCCTCATTAGCTCAAATAATTGGGGTATGACAAATAAAGTGAAAATTATTCCTTTATCACTTAGGATTATCTGAGGGCATCCATGCCTGTATACCAATTAACCCAAAATAGACTTCATAGTACTCATATCATCAACTAATTCATAGATTTTGTTTTGACCACCTTGTAGGGTTATCAATTGCAACAATGATGTATCACACTCCTCCAGTACTCATGCTTCAGAGTCCCATAACATCTATGGACCTTATATGTCATGCAAACCCTGGTCGCTCTTATCAAAGAATTGTCACAAGTTTGTGTGGCATATGGAGTTGACGCTCCACACATAAAAGAAAAAAAAATAAGCCACATCATAGCTCAATGATCTCTAATAGTATCATTGGCAAATGTGCTCTAAACATTTCTTAGAGTCACCATACCCAACAACTTAAAGAGTAGAGAATTAATCCATTCTCTCCAATGGCTTCGAACCTGAGCCTTTTATTTTATACTAATTTATTAATTGGCTCTTCTGTTAAATTACTTCCTTGGCTTCTTTATAGTGGTTTGAACCAATAATGGCTCTTTCTCCAACTCCCCTTTCATCATTAGTTTAAGTATCTCATCAACGCAATCTTGGACAGCAAGCACTTATGGTAATATACATAAGCCATCAGCATTTAGATTTCTATCCTCCATGTGGTGTTTAGATATAATTCATAAGCCTTCAATTTTAAATCCCACCGTGCTAAGCTGCCTTCTGATTCCTTAAAATATGAATTAATTGGAGAGGAGTATGATTGGTTATGACTTAAAATATGTTCCATGAATATACACACAGAATTGCTTGCAAGCATATAGCTGTAAGGCACTCTTGCTTGGTCACAATAAAGTTTTGTTTGTCATTATCATATATATGACTAACATAGACCACTACATGCTCTTCCCCTTTTTTGTCAGTTTGGCTAATTATGACAAATGTTGTCTTATGTGATGCATCCAAATGTAAAATAAATAGTTGGTCATAATTTGGTAACTGAGTATCAAGCTTGTTATAAGATATTTTCAAAATACATTGAATGAATTCTGATCTTTCCAACTCCATTTTAATCCTTTTTTGGACTTTTAAGCAGATGAATAAACTATCTGTTATTCTTGCAAAGTCTTTGGAGATTAGAAATAATAACCAACCATTCAGGAAAAACTTGAACATAACAGATGCTATTAAGAGACAACATATGTTCACTGGCCTTGAATTCTGTTTATGAGGCTTAAGTCCTTCTAAAAATGGTGAACACCAAATACTCTAACTTTTAATTAAAAAAGTGACATTTTTGGGGCTTGATTTTTATTTGCCTATAATAGTTTTTTGTATACTTCCTCTAAGTGCTGTAATTGATCTCTGAAGTTCAAAATAATACAATGATGTTATAATTAACCAAAACACAGGATATTTGTGATTGGATAAAATAGTATACATTGCCATTGAAAAGTCGCAGGTGTGCTACACATACCTTAAGCATCCTTGAAGATTAGTAAATCCACTGTGTTTTTGTTATGGTATACTTCTCCTGCCTCTCAGGTGTCATATGATTTTCCAATAACCTGAACTCAGATCCATTGCCAAAAAAATTCACCTCACTAACTTATCTATAGCACATTGATTCCTTAGCTAGGAATAATAGCCTTCTTTGTGATTTTAATCAATAGAATATTTGATTATAACCTGATTCAAAGCATAATCTTTTCTTAACTAAAAGAATCAGACTGGCCAAGGACCAGATAAATGCACAAGCATTCCATGTTCTAACAAATTTCATTTTTTGCAACTATTGCCTCAGCTGATCTTTTTTAACAGGCTTCATCCTAATCATTTCAGAATCTCAAATTCAACTTTGTGCAGTACATTTTCGTGCACCCAAGATCATAGTCATCATGCATAAAGAAGATTCTATATATTCTAAATAAGGCTGACACCTCTTTTTTTGGCTTTCCATCAATCTGATTAATTGTATTTAGTCCATTATTATATGAATATCTTCAGCAAAATCCTTAGGCAACCCCAACCGGCTAAATTAAATACATAGAGATAATTGATCTTTGTTTTTATTTAACTGAGGCAAGCTGACCAGGGGACAGGCATTACCAAAAGAAAGAGATGACATGAAACCTTAACAGGGTCAACTCCATCAAAGAAAGTTTTTCCAACTCTGGATCAGGACTCAAATTTTTCTGGTTAAGTCATGGGTAAGTTTTTCATGTTATTAGACCTACTAACCGCCAATAGCTTCCTTTGGCTGGCACCCCAATCGATGTGCAAAGGGCGGGAATTGAACCTGCAACCTTCAGGTTGGTAGCTGTACGCCCTACCGACTCGCCTTCCACCCCCTTGATAATTGATCTTTGTTGCAGGACCCATTTTATCAAATTAAACACTTGGTATCTTTTGAGTTCATTTAGGTTTGTCCCAGATCATAAAGTAGTATATGAATTTCTTATGCCCATAAATTAAACTTCCTGGAGCTACCCAAGATTTTATCTTTGAATTTTTCACAGAACCTCAATCTCCACATAAAGCTTCTTGGGGATCTCTAAAATAAATAAGTATCACCCATCTTCTGTATCCCAGGCAGAACGGGTACTTTCTCCTTTGCTCAGATTGAAATTCTTTGATTTTCATTCAAGTATGTTGGTAAGTTTTGTACTATCTTTTTGACTAATTGGTAGCTAACTGGAACGATATTGTCCTTTAATAAAAGATTTATAACTTTTATGTTTTACTAAGGAAAGCATCCCCCTTGATGTTGTATTCCAATGACAGCGTCTGGCTCAAAAATCTAGAGTATTTTCTTCAAAGTCACACTTTACTCCTTGTTTTTACATGAATTCAGTACCATTTATTCCTGTAATATTGATTAGGCAATATGATTGCCGGTGCAGACATGACCAAGATCCCAAAATGGAGGGGCAAGGCACTATGAGCCCATCATGAAATAGTAGAGTCATGACTATCCGTCCTAAATTGCTTTGGTGTTCTAGATCTAGAAAAAAATCATATGTTTTACCATTTTGGTGGAAATGATATTGATTGAAGCGCCTCTATCAATGATGCCCTCACTTTCATTCAGTTGACTAAAACGTTGGCATAGGTACACTCAGAGTATTAGAAAAAAATTGTTTACTGAATGTATAGCTAAATTATTTACAAATCCAGGGTATGAATTATTTGTATGTATATTTCAGAAATGGTTCCTTAATAGTAGCGATTTAAATTAAATCATGAACACCTTAAAATTTTGTTTCTATTAATCTTTCCTCGTTGTCATCATTTAGACCTTTTCTGATAATTCTAGAGCGAAAGGTCAAACAACCTATGATACAATCTTGGGGTCATTTGCAATTTCTTTAGTTCTAGTAATGACATTGACATTTTAATAAGTTTTATAAATTTTATTTACAGGTTCAACCAAAAACATGACGGAGATGTCTATTTATTTAGAAGCTTATATGGTGGAACAATACTGCATGTATGTAAACTGTTACTTGCCTAAACCGCTGGTCCATTTACTATTTCTTCATTGGTTTCCTTTTCTTTAGGCTTGACAAGGTTCACCTGATATTTGGTTTTTCTTTCTCCAACACTGAGAAGCGTAATGGCTCACAGTTCCTCATCTGTTGCAAGTAAAGCGCATCTTATTACTAGTCAACATTTGTCCTTCAGTTTTTTCACAACCAATTTGTAAAATAATTTTTTTGTTTGGTGATCTTTTCCAAATTTGGGGGGATTCTGGGTGAGATTGATGCTTTGAGTAGCACAAGTAAAAGTTGTGGCCAAAGTTTTAAAGTAAGCTACAATCTGAGAGGTATAGGTTTTAGTTGCTAACTCTGATACCACTGTTTAGTGCAATTCCTAATAGTGTCAGAGCAACATATGCATTGCAATGTGAATATCAGAATATCTCATTGCATTTGTTCTAGTCAGAATTTGTGCCTCTTGATGATATCAATTAGAACGCTCTCAGAGTTTTGTCCTTTTAGAATTAAATCCCCATAAAATCTTGCTTTCAGCCAATCATCCTCTTAAGGCTACCAAGTATTTCATGACTGCATTTTTTCATTTTTTATAAGACCAATTATTACCTGTAAATGGGCTAGCCCCACACACTGACAATCATTGGATATACAATTGATCACAGTGGCAGTTGTAGATTGCTGCATCCAAGCATAAACATATTAAACAATATGATACATGGTGTAGCGTTATTACAGTAGATTGTTGGCAAATAGGAGGTATCACAAAATTCTTTAGTTACTATAGGATCATTTATAATATGTGGAGTGTGTCCAGTCATTCTAGCACATTTAGAGTGTTGTCTGTGGTCAGTGCTAAAATGGCAGCAAAAGCACTAGGCATATTCCATGTGGTCTTCAAACTTCCCACATTGCTTTATTTCTCATATAAGTCATTGTCCCTTAAATAAGTCTCCACTTGGGCACAACTACATCTATTATTTCTATCTCCTTTAATTGTTTTAATAGGTTTAAAATCTTTTCCTGTGATAGGTGATTCCTTTAGCCTCTGCTTTAAATGTGACCTTGAACATTTAAAGGTTTTATATTCTTGATGTGTTTCTGTTCCAATTTGGAGATTCATCTGAGTATGTCATTATTGGTTTTTGCAACAAGATTATTCTTTTGCTTCCTTAAATTTTTTTCTTCAACTCTAATTAGGCCAGCCTGGGTTGCCTACAACTTTGTATTATGGTTAATGCTCTCTTTAATATACATCGCCTTACTAATGATTGCTTTGGAAGGCTTGCTAAAAGGGCCAAAGCTATAGCCCTCAAACAGTATAGAGCTCCAAAAAGTTAAATTGCGAGTCTTTTGGCTATTCATGTGTCCCAAGAGGTACAGCACTGTCAAAAAGATTCCTACACTGAATATTATCAGTTGGGTTTCAACCCTAAGGAATGGCATTAAGTAAGGCTACACCGTTTTAGCTCTGGGGTGTCCTTCCTGGTGTGCATGACACCAGATTTCAGATTTTTAGGACAAAAAGATATAAAATTAAATATAAATTAATACCATAAGATAACCATGCTTCACTATGGTGTTTATAGCTTACTAGATATCTGAATCATTACTTTATATCTTATAAAGTGTGTTATCTGGCGTTGCTCAGGTTTAAGAAACAAATAATTCAAAGTGATTAGATTAGATTTTATATTATAAATAGTGGTATCACCTAACATTGCTCAGGTATAATAAAAAGGATATAAATTGATATTTTAGATTTTATATAAAAGATAAACCACTAAACCTCTTATCTTTACCCATTGAACAAACAGAATCAAACAATCACCTACTGCTTGGTATAACTAAACTGACTTATAGAAACAAAAAACCACCAACAATTTACTAAAACCACTTAACTTATCAAATTAATCAATCATTAACTGCTTACTAAAACCATCAAGCTTATAAATCAACATAAAACCACCAACAGCTTGGTAAGCCCATTGAAGCTATTGAATCATCCAAACATTAAACTTCTCAGCCTTGACAATATACTGATTACCATTTGTCATATGAAAATTCACTTCTTACATATAAAGCTTTTTATTCTAGTATTGTAAAATGGTTGTACTGTTTCATGTATCTTTTCAGGCGTTCACACTACTCAACGAAGTTTTTTTCACAATTAAATGAATGGTATAGGAATGCATACAGAACAAACAAAAATAAATTCATTATATATATCAGATTTAAAAATTTTATAAGGGAAGACTAAAAGTTAAAGTTGTTCTAATCACCTTTGCTTTCTAGGATATATACTTTTAGGAAGTGGAACTGGTGAAATTGCAAGTAGTGAAGTTTCCACATAGTTACCATCTAGTACTAAAAAAGTTTCCGCATAGTTCACATACAGCTTGGCACTTGAGGGCCTAAATAAGAATTTTAACCTCAAAATTTACATCTAGACCCATTCTAGACATATGATGGGATTCTAGCTATTACAAAATATTTTTTTATTAAACATTTTTTAAAATTGGCCTTTGATTAATTCTCAAAATTTTGTTTTGAGGATTAATATTACCATTTTTGGCATATTGTCATTTATGTAATCTAAATTTTAGTTTAAATCTATAATTTTTGATTGACCTTTGAAGGTCAAGGCCCTCAAAAGCTGCTTATATAGCCTTAATATTCCCATAGGAGACTAGGGTAAGTGGTGGCCAGGCATAACCTTGACCATCACAACACCCCTTTTTTAAATCCAAATCCCTGGTAGTGGTGGCAATGGCAGTGTATATCTGCTTGGACCCTGTGGCATTCTCCTGAGTTTCATGATCAGCCAACTTGGAGGCCCCTGCTAAAGTTGATGCAGGAGCCTTTAGAACCATTTGGACAAGTGTTCTTCTTAGCCTGCCAATGGAGCTGATAAAATCCTGGCATAGGCTCCAAATCTTATAGACATATAGCCAACTAAGCAACATGGGCTTCTGTATGGTCATTAATGGTGGGTCAGGTAAGATGTGGGATGCAGGTTTGACAGGTAAAGTGTTATTTACCTGAGTTAGAACTCTTTCCCTGAGTATTTGCGTTGGGTGGTTTTGGGACTGGCCGCTCAGTGAGTTCAGTGTTGGGTGAGCCAGGACCGGCTAAACCTGACTGAACTTGTCAGCATTCCTTAGAGTAAATTTGTGGACAACAATCCCCGTCCAGGGAAGGTTCTGATAATCAAACCCATAACAGGTGCATGAGGATGGCTTTATGGGAAAAGGTATCAGATTTAGAAGGAGGCTTGTTTTCCATCATGAATATGAGTTGTCTCTATGGAAAATAGGGAATTCTAATTGACTTTGTCTAATCTATTAGGCATCTCTTTATAAGGGTTGCATGAAAGGTTTGCTAACAGGACTAAAGCTATAGTCACCAAGAAGAATAAAGATCCAAAAACGAATTTTCTAGTCTGTTGGCTATGCTGGCATCTTAAGAGGTACAGCACTATTTAAGGGATCCCTATATTGCATAATTTCAGCTGGAGTTGACCCTAAGGAGCGGCAGCACATAATTGCTACACTGCTTTATCTCTGGGGTGTCATTCCTTACATCATGGTACCAGATTTTTAATTTTCAAAACAAGATGATTTTTAAATTTATAAAAAACTTTAGATCTAAAATACTTTATTTTAAAGGGACTCTAGAAAAAAATTTGCTTTAAGAAACTTTGCTTGATAATTAATATACTTTAGGGAAGGGTAACTAGTGAAAAATAAGTGTATCCCCCCATTAGGTTGGGACCACCTGGTGCTAAAAAAGGGGGTAACTGGTGAATTGTTCTAGGTGGAAGTTCCCGCAGGGTCTGCAGAAATCTTGTCACTTGAGGTCTATTCAAGATTTTCAAACCTCAAAATTTATGTCTAGACCTGTTCTATAATGTCCAGCAGGATAATATCAAATGAAACTTTTTAAATATATTTAATTTTAAAATTAAAATAAAATTGACCTTTCTTTGATTTTCAACACTTTTGTTTTGAGTTTTTATTACCATTTTCGAGTTTTGTCATTTATAAAATTTGAATTTGGATTTAACCTTTTTGTTTGACTTTCAAGGGTTGAGGCCCTCGCAACCCGCCTGTTTAGCCTTAATATTCCTCTTAGGGTGAACTGAGGCTATGTGGTGGTCGGGCATATACTTGACTGTAATACTCTCCACCGCCTTACAGACTGCTGTATCTCACTCTGTATGGAGGACATGGTTGATTCTATATTAAAAACTCAACTAAACTCCTGTAGTGCACACCAATTGTGAACTTTCTTTGTAAGTTTACTGCTCAGGTTGATAAATTGTTGTAAAAAAGGAGATGATATTTATAGGGAGATAAATAGCTAAACAAGGCTTCTTTATAAGTGGTTCTAACCTCACTCATGTATACTCTTACAAAGATTCAATAGAATTCAGATAATGGATACTATCTCCTTTTAACCCTTCAATTATAAGTAAAAATTTAATTAAATATTTAATCTGCTGAAGTCTGTTTTTATTAGAGATGCTAGGCTTTTATAGAGTGGTTGAGGCTTAACTTTTGAGCTGACGTAATGAAGTGTCATATATTTTTAATTTTTAATTTATTGTGGGGAAGGCCGACCATGGGACAGACACTTCTGAATATGACTCAGATGAGACAAAACTTAGTACCAGGGGAGGCACCTCAGAGACGCGATGCTATCTCTTGTTGCCAGCGGGAACGCCACTTATGGGGAGGAGGGAACGTGTGAAGGGGCCATAGCCACTACTGAGCACGTGTGGAGGAAGGGGTCTGATTTGATGAACCAGACTGGGAACCAGGAGGAGACCAGCTGTCGGCGACGCGGTGGGAGATATCCAAACATCCACACTTTAAAGTGGTCCACCAGATGAGACTGGAATCTGTGGACAGCTTCAGGGAGGGTGGGGATGGAGCCAGCGATGGCATCCAAGACAATCGTGTGGATAGTCCACATGGCGATTGCAACCACCAGAGCATGGAGGGAGGGTGGGAGGGGGAGGCCATTGATGAAGCAAAACATATCTCTTGACAGACTGAAGGGATGCATTTGATCCTGGCCTAGCAGACGTTGGACTTCGCGCCATATCACTTTAGAGGTAGGACACGTCTCCAGGCGGTGGAACAGCGTTCCATACTGGCCACACACAACAGGATGAGTGTAAAGCGTTAGAGCGCTCAGCTGTACAATACACCCACCTCAGGCAGCGCCACACATGGGAGCGGACTTGAGGCTGCAACAGAGGATGGTGTGCGTATTTCCAGATAGTCTTTTGGGTCTCAGTGGAATAAGGGATGTCCATAATGTCCAGGTAGTCCACCCTGGATAGGACTTGGGGTCGAATGGGGATCACGCCATCATGGATGGGTAGCCCCTGTACCTCTTGTGTGAACTGAGGAGATGGGCGGCCTCTTTGGGTTGTATGTCCACTAGTATGAATTCTCCACTCTGCGCTTCGCATGGAGAGTAGGATTCATTTGTAGTGGGTTTTAGTCCCGTGAGGACCTGTGGCCGATGTGTGTGATGCGAGGTATTTCATCAGGGAGTGTGGGCTTGATGGATTGTTGAGGCCCAAGGATTGGGAGAAGTTGGAGCAGGCCGCGCGGGACCAGTGTTGGGATGGGAGTGTAGGAGCGGTGATGGCCACGATCCAGGTGCCCAAAATCTTGGCAGCATGGGCTTTGAAGTCAAGCAGGCCCATGCCACCATGATGATGAGGGCCAAACATGACCTCTAGCCGTACTGGTGGAGGGCGGCCTGACCAAAGCCATCATTGTAGCAAAGCATACAGGGATTTGAAGAAGCTTGGGGAGAAGGGGATGGCGTGGGCTTCGAACCAGACTTTGGATAGGAGCATGAAGTTGGCAAGAACAACTCTGCCAGTGAGGGTAGTAGGGTGGGCTCTGAAAGAGGCGATTCGCTTCATCACGTTGTCCAGTATATGGCACTCCATTACTGCTGACGAATATCCACCTGCCTCCATCCACACGCCCAGATGGCGTACTGGTCCTATGATAGGACGTGGCACAATGGGGAGCACCAGTGGAGCGGTGTGTGTTGAGTTAGTAAGGCGTGGACGTGGGCGAGCAGATGGGCCGGGTTGGGAACTACTTGCTGGGGCCCAGCAGTTCTGAAAACGACCAAGGAGGATGATTTCAGTTTTGGAGGCGTTCAGTGCCGCGTTGCTTACCCGGGAATATTCCTGGATGAGGGCTTCAAGCGCGCGTGCATCTTTGTTATTAGACACCCCCACCACGCAATCATCTACAAATGCCATCATCTTGACTGGGGTTTGGCCTGGCACATGGACCCCAGTGAGGTAAAGCATTCACATTTCGCAGTAGTGGGTCAAGGCTGAAGTTGTATAAGAGTGAGCTGAGGGGGTCACCTTGTCGCAGGCCCCTTTGAGGGCGGACTACTTCTGTTAGGAAGCCTGGGCCACGCACTGCCATTGTTGCAGATTCTGTGAGCAGCATCACCCAGTTTATGAAGCGGGGGTAGGCGGGATTGATGGAGGCAGGCGCTAGGTATTCCCAGTTTACTCTATCATAGGCCTTTTGTTGGTCCAAGAATACAAGTGCCCCAGAGGCTGTGGACTGACACACATTAGCCACAGAGTGCACGTTATCCCAAATCGACCTTCTGAGGATGAAACTGAATTGTTCTAGGGAGATAGTGGCAGATGCTACAGTCCCTAAACGGTTAGCCATGATTTTGGTTAAAATTTTGGTGTCTGTGTTTGTTAGAGAAATGGGGCGCCAGTTGGCTAAGTCAAGCCTATCCCCTTTCTTGAAGAGTGTGACAGTAAAGGCCTCATGTCCTCCTGGTAGGAGGCACGTTTCCAACAGGCTTTGGTTGAGTGAGGCTAGCAGCAGTGGGGATATATATTTAAAATATTTTTTGTAGAACTCATATGGAATGCCATCTGGGCCTGGGCATTTTTGAATTGGCGCACCGCGAATGGCTGTCCATAATTTGTTCGGAGTAATTAAATTCATTATTTCTGGGTATCAGAAAATGGTGCAGATATGAGCTCAGTCGAGAAAATCTGCCATTTTGGCTGGCTGAATTGGTTTGGCTCAGTATAACTCGGAGTAATATCTTTGCATTTTGATTGCCACTTTGGCCAGTGTGTCCACAATGGAATTATCCGATCTTTGCACCTGTGTGCAGGCCACGCTCTGGCGTGGTGCAAAAATTTTTTTAAAGAAGTATGTGGTGCACTTGTCGCCTTTAGTGATGCGTGTGGCCCTGTATTAGACACAATCCTGATGTTTGTGTTGCCTTTCGAGTGCGTTGAGGTGGGCGGCTGCCTCTGCCCACTTCTGGCCCCATGCAGGGCTATATCCTGTGGCTGAAATGTTGGATTCCAAGTGGGCCAATTCCACTAGTGTGCACGAGATAACCGCCAATGTGGCTCGTGAGTGCCTGGAGGAGAGATGGCGATAGTGGCGGATGGTGTCTTCTTTGAAAGTTGCCCATGTGGAAATGGGGTCCGCGCAAAATGGTGCAACAAATGATTTCGCCAAAGTTGCCTCTTCCACCCACGTGGAAAATCCTGGCGACGCGAGCTTGGGGGGGCGGATTTTGCACCAATGTGGGGCCTTTGCAACTGTGATGGGTAAGTGGTATGTTATTGAGACCAGTCGGTGGTCGGAGAATTCCATTTTTGTTGTTTTGAAGTGGGAGATGTGGGGTTGGAATTTTGCCGGTATTAGAATAAGGTTGATGCAGGTCATAGACCTTAATTGGCCGTTGTGGATGTGGGGACGCATCATGTTTTCGAGCAGTGGGGCATGTCACAGCAGCACATCCATTAACCCAAGGGTGGCTTTTAGAACGCATGATTCTACATGGCCCTGTTGGGCGTGGGGTGATGGCGGCCACCGGTCCATTGGTGAGGTTAGCCAACAGTTCATGTCACCAACTAGGAAAGAATTGGGGGTAGCGGGAGGGATTTGACCAATGAGAAAAATTCCCGATGCTCATGTGCACTGTTTGGGGCATAAATGTTGACTATTGTGTGCACAACGTCAGCCCACGAGAAGGTGACAATGAGCACTCGGCCATTTAGGAATGTTTCTGAGGATGTGAATTTGAAAAAATTGTTTTTCTGAATTAGCACCCCACAGTGCTTTGTTAAAAAGGATAGGGATGGTAGGAGCATTGTTTTCCAAGCTTCCTCAGAACCTCGTGGACAGTGGGACTCCTGGATGGCCAGGATATCCACAGGTAAATTGTTTTGTAAAAAACTCAGTTTCCTAGCCCAGGATGGGGAGGCCTTGAGTCCAGCGATATTTAGCATCCCTAGAGTGAAGGTTTCCCCCATTGCACCTTAGGTGTGAGGGGTGGCCCCAGGCCCACCAGCCTCTTCCAGGTCCCCACGGGCTTTCACAGCAGCACGGGTGTTAGCAGCAATACTATCAGGGTTTTTGTTAATTTTTGCAGAAAGAGTCGCGTTGGCTTTGGCCTTCGCTTTTTGTTTTCCTGACGTCTGACAAATTTTTTGTGGTGCAGATAAGTTTGGTGCACCGTCGAGCAGGGCAAAAAAAAATTTTTGGTTGGGATATGTCTTAAGTCAGTTTCGACTGGAGCTTGGGTGCAGCAATTGGTTGAGATTAAATCTCCCATTAGATCCTGGGATTGAGTGGCCCGCTCAGCATAGGCTTCCCAATTTGATTGGATGATGGATTCCCAAGTCACTTCTGCCATGAAGGTCTCCATGTCCTCCTGACGTTGTGAGTATGGGATGGCAGTGGTGGCCTTGGCCGCTTCCTTGGCCGCAGCCCTATGGGCCTGCTTGGCCTTCTTCCACTCCTGTGGGGAGATGGGCTTTACCAATAGGTAACAGCCTTGTGCTCCCCACGGGAAAGCCTCCTTGGTGCTTGCGGTTGGTTTGTAGTGTGCCTCTCCACTGGCCATGGCCGCCAAGGGGTGCTCTTGGAATGTGACACCCTCCTTGATGGGGCATGCATGCGCCTTATGGCTGAACACATCACAGTGGGTGCAAATGGGGGGCACGCTGTCCACAGTTACCCGAAATGGGTGGGTGGTATGCCCTGTGATATCAATAAAGGTGGAGTGCGGGATCTGGGTTAGGTCCTTTGCGATCTCTTCAGTTGGTGTCAGAACTGTGATTGCTTTGCCAGTGCACAGGTGTGGCATCAGCGTAAAACGTTGCATTTCAAAAGATTGTATTTCGCCATATATGGCGAGACCATCTTTCAGGTGTTGCTCCAAAATGTCACATTTTACCATAGTAGGCAAAAAGTCAAACGTGAGGAAAATTTGGTTTGATTTTGTCCATCTGGTGCGTTTGGTTTCAATGACCCATTGCCCTTCGGGGAGGTCAACCACTATGTGTACCACTGCAGCCTCATCTGCTGCTATTTTGCTTTCAAAACCTAGGTCCAGCCAACCATGTGACATGGAGTGAGGTGCAACATACACTACGGTCGGGAAAATTTTGTGTACATCTTCACAAAATTTTTCCCATAAGGCTGTTTTTTGGATGTCCAGATACATACAGACTCCAAATTCCACCGACGAAAGTGGCTGGGAGTGTGGAGTGTTGAAGTACTGGTTGCATCGTGCTTGCCACGCAAGTATCTCCGGGGAAATTGTGACTGCCAGTTTTTTTAGATTTTTTATTCCGCCAGATTCTCCGGGGCGTTTTTGAACGTTAGAGGCCGCGGGCCTTCCGCCTGCTCCTCTTGCCTTGCTTGCCCAACTGCTCCAGCATGGGCGCAGACTTATCCCCTCTATGAGATTATCAAACTAGATTTAGTCTTGAATTGAATGGGTTGCAAAAGTGTTTGCAACGAGAAAGAAAAGTAAGTGTCATATATTGCTTCCACAAACTTTAGTTCTTTGGGTTGACTTCTGAACATAGCAGGTTCCATCACCTTGGTCAACCCCTGTATGGCAAGCTTTATGGACTGACAGTCATATTTTGGTATTAGGAACCAATTACCAAACTTTTAGAGGCCGCGTTACCTAGGTTACTCCTATAAATACCACCAGAACAAGCGTTAAAACGCTTTGGTAGCTTCAGAAAACGCCCCTAATTGTTTGCCTAAGCCTGTTTGACCCAAGGTAGGAATTTGATATTAGTTAATAAGTCAACAGCCAGTTTTCCTACTACCATTGTTGTTGAAAATCCCCTATTAGGTTATAATTAAACCAATATTGAATGTAAACCCTTCTGTAAATTAAAATTAATCAATTAATTAGTAACTATTGCTAATCAATAGATTGTAAATTAACAATCCTGTAAAACCTGAACTATAAGTTAAAAATAAATGCAAAAATTATTAAAATAACTTAAAGCTTAATCCAGGCTAAGCTGGCTGATGTGGCCATATGAAAATCTCACCATGCCCTCATGGTTAAATTAACATTTTTGTGAATAGAGGATTCTAAAAGTGGTTAAGTAAATCTATTAAGCGTAGTTCCCTCCCATAGGAGGGAATGGAATGGGGACATTTTGATCACTTAATGATAACTTATTTTTTATGTCAATAAGGCAGAGGGTAAATAATGTTTCTATTGCATGAGGCTGGTGGCAGCCATCTTGTAAAGGATAGATATAAGGGTACCATTTGACATTTCAACGCCACATTAGTTGGAAGGATTGTAGGGTGAAATGACATGTTGGCTGGTACCAAACAATGATTTTGCTCTTACACTACTTGTAACGTAAATTCAACCCAATATTGAAGATTAGAATCCTCTGGCATTTATCTTGTGTGAAAATTTAACGAAAAAGAAACAAAGTGATAGCTTTTGCAGCGGTAGCAAGGGACAGAAATAGCTCAATCCAATTTTATAAGTAATCAATATTAATGAGAATGTATTGAGGACCGTGGAGACCCATAAATAAGGCTATAAATCAATAGTGACTATGCTAAATGGCGACGAGGGAGACACAACTTGATGCTGGTATTGGATCTTGAACATTCCTGCGTCTAAAATATTAGGCAAGCTACCAATATTTCAAGAATAGACTCTAGCTTTCAGTCCCAAAAATGACGCTTTTTCAGTCATTTATATCTCTTATTGACAGCTCCATGTCCCACGCTAAAATTACCTTCAAAAACGATTTCAGTTTTTGAGGATGGCTGCACATAAGGCAACTACATTCTGTTGACAGCTTATAGGTTATACCATTATTAATTTGGGTATCCTTCACTATAACTTGTAATTTGGTAATTGAATTGGGTGTCTCTCTAGCTCCCATTAACCAGGAGAACCAAAAAGTTTGTACAGGCGATCTTCTTTAAGCACTAAAATGGCTAATTTTGGCATCTATTGCAATCCATATGCATTCTGGTGGGTAGTGCTGGTATAATGAACTGTAGTGAAGTTATAATTCTATATTTGTGTTGACATCTAGAAAGCCTCCCATCAGTACCCTTCATATGTTGGATCATTTTAAGGAAGGCGTGATCAGTGACAATGGTGAATTGTGTTCTGTATAAAAAATCCAGAATTAGGTGATTGCAAGGAGCCCAACCAAACATTCTAATTTTGTAATTCTGTAGTTCCGCTCAGCCTTATATAGGGCTAAAATGAAGTAGGCCGTTGGTTTGTATACTTTTTTGTTGTCTAGATGAGCTATAATGTCCCCCACTGTTATATTACTGAAATTTTTAGATAGCAAGAAGGGATGGTTAGAAATTCTAATATATGAGGACAAAATGTGTAACCAATCTAGTCCTAAAAGTTTAAACATTTGACTCTTTTTTGAATCAAATTTAAAAGAAACTTTCTTTGGAGACAAAACTAATGGTATGGCTAGGGTAGCAAAACGCAGACGAACTTTCTGTAGCAACTCATCACCCTGAAGAACACTTGAATATTTCTATGACTTTGGGTCATCTTGATTTCATCAACTTTGTCAATAATTGACTAATTCTTATTTAGTGATCATATGGCAAGTAAATTCACCTTGGGATGGAACAAATAACATTGAAAGTTTTGAGATTGAGTGATGCATGCCTTAGCCAGAAAAAGCTTGCCAAAAATAAACTAAATGTTCATTAAAAGTTTTTGAGATCGCTGTAATATTATTAAGGTAAGCTAATATGAACAACAACGTTAATTATTCTAGCAATCCATCCATTGCATGCTGAAAGGTGGCTGGGCATTACATAGCCTCAGTGAAATTCATGCCAGCTCAAATAATCCTTCATTGGCAATTAGGGCGCATTTTGCTTGTTCTTTGGGTGCTAGCTCAATCTGCCAATACCATTGGCGCAATTATTGCTGGTAAAACTGAGCTTGGGTAAGGAGGCGTTTTGATTCATCAATCTGAGGCAATGGATAACTATCCATTTTAAATTCAAATTAAGATTTTGTTAATCCATGACAACTCTGTGTTTTCTATTCTTCTTTGGAAAGTAATAGTGGTAATGCCCATGGACTTTTTTTTTAGTACTAGATGGTCCCAACCCAAGGGGAATGCCCATGGACTTTAAAAGGACCAGAAATCCTGTTTATAATAACTTCACGAGCTCTGTAATGACTTGAGCTTCTTCTAATTTAGCCTTTTTATAAGGCCGCGCTTAAATAGGTGAATAATTTTCATATTAACATTATGCATGAACCCTTTCATCTTTCTGAAGTCATGGGTGTGAGTGGAGAATATATATTAGCTTACTTATTAAGTAACTCACCGAAAATTTCCTTTGCTCCTGAGGCAAGTCCTCCCCAACAGAAGTCTCAACTAGAGCCACCATGGGATGCTTCTCTGGTCCAATATTGTGGAGGCTTCAATATCTTTAGACATCGTTGACCTTGACACCAGATAGTATCCATACTTATATCATTAAGTGTTAGGTCCCATCATATGCATCCTGGTTTTAGAATTGGCCAGTAGTACCAGATGGGGCTGAATCATGCAATACTAAAAAACCTAGGACATTTTAAAACCTTCTTCACCAATGGGTCTATCTAAACCTAGTATCACAAATAGGCTCCCTGGAGTAATGTTTACATGCATCAGTTGTTTATTTTGGCTTGAGACCTTGGAGAAATTATTTTGAATAAAGTGGATATAGGGGCATTCTTTCATTCCATCAACTACATGTGGTAATAGACGCACTTAAGAACTTCAGGAATGGTACTCAATTTCAATCTTGTCATACATCTCTAGTAAGAAGGTACAAGGTTCTATATATTCCATGAAATCCTTTAGTCTCAAATACTAGTGGGACAATTGTCCCAAGTAAATAATAAAGTCTTTTATGGTGTATTTTAATGTCATTGTTCTTCTGTAGGAATTGAGTCCCCAGCATTACTTCATAGCTGGGATTTCAATAACTACCAGTGAGGTGCCCAAGTATTTTTACTGAGCCTAAATGGGTGCGCAAAATAGGCCTAACAGTCCTGATATATCAAGAACTGGAAGTTTCAGACTCTATGTAATGTAGCATATTGGGAGCAATCTTGATTTTATTATAAGTTTAAACAATAAAAACATATTGATACCCAATATCAATAATTGCAAGGATGGAAAACTTGTTAATCTTAGTGGCAACTTGAATTAGCAGGATCCTAGACTGTGGCAGAGAGTAAGAAACATGGGCGACTTATCAGAAGAAAAATAAATGGTATTGAATTTAAAATAAATAGATAGTTAGTCCATTCAGGTATCCTCAGCAGCATATTTTAGAAGTTAGTAATAGATAGGCTTTTTAAGAGGCATGTTATTATAACTTTCTATCACAAGAAGCCTCTTATTCACGTTCCTTCACTTTTTCCAACGGTGCTTGTTATTCCTCCTCTGAAAGCTGCTTAAATCATTAATCTATAGTGTAGCGACAGCCTTATCTGATAGAAGCAGATGAGTATGTCCTATCCTTTCTTTGATGACATGCACCCAAGGCTGACCAGGAGCCTCTGATAAGTAGAAAACTTGTTCAACATAGTTTGAGAATCTATTTTGAGCCTCCTTGATCTATCAGATACATGTAAAGTTTCACTTGAGATATATTATTTGTAGCTGTACATCAGCCTGGACTCAAGTAAAGATAGCTGCACTATTGTCGCTGCCTAGATACATGTGATTAGTAGTAACCAAGGGTTATGAACTGGCAGAAATCGTTTTGAGAAGTCAGTATACTTTCTTCTTTAAAAAGGCAAATCGCCATGAAGGCCTGCTTTTGTAATTTTAAGGGTCTTGATTATTTTCAAACTCTTGAAATAAGGTGGTTATTGGTTTTTATTCAGATATGACAGTTAAGAAGGTGGTAGTCATATTTCTCTGACTTCTTCTTGAAGTCAGGGATAGATATGCTTTGCTTTTTTCTGTTTGTAACTTATTCCCTTGCACTCCAATAGGTATATAATGATGGCGTGATTCTTTAATTGCTGGTAATAGTATTTCTAAAAGCTGTGTTTAATGCTAGTCCTAAAGGGGCAAAAAAAACTATCTTTAATTGGTTTTGAATGATTTAACTCAAAAGAAAGATGTACGCATCCATTTAGGAAGCTTTTTGATATTTGTGCTCCTATTTTTCATACATCTTGCTGTTCATTCCTGTTTCAGTTGAGAAAATTGTATTTGTTTTTTATCTCTAAACTCTCAATGCTAAAATCTTGGATTTTCAACTGCTGACTTATGTTCCAAGGCTGATACATGCTCAATAACCAATTGAGGCAGTATAACTTACATTGGTAGACGCAAGCATATCTTCCATCTCCTCAACTAGTGCTTTAAGGTGAAGTTGGGGCAATAGGATAATTGAGGAGGACACTAGACCATGGGCTTTCTGCTAAAATAGCTTAATTGAAGCCTTTTTTTTCTCAATATCTCGTTTTTCCAAGGATTTCCAGCATCCCTGACATGTGGGATTGTGGATCGGTGAGGGCCAGATGCTTTGGGGCCTGTGGCCCTTCAAAACTATTACAATCTCAAGGACCTTTAAGCCTTTCATGCCCTAAGTTCCGTGAAACCACCAGCTCAGAGGAGATCAAGGCGCTTGAGCTCCTATAACTATAAAAAGTTTCTGAGATTGTCATTGCAATCCATTGATCAATGTCTTTACCTGAATTAAGCATATTACTAAGGCTGACTTGAGAGTCTAGATTTGTCCACTAGATTTGAAAAAGATTTGATGCACTTATTTGTGTACCTCAGCCATGGCATGCTTTAGACAAATGAGTTAATTGTTTATATATAGTCTGTAATCACAGAGTATAAAAGCAAATCTAGTTTCAAACATTGTTGTTAAGCCGTCAATTTTCTTAAATTACCTCTCTGTTATCTTGGAAAAACGCTTAGGTGACTTCATAATCACTGACAAGGTCAAAGTTGAGGTTTTTCAAAGATTTTAACTGTCCTATTACCTCTTGGTGGTGCAGTCCCACTTTCTATAGGAGGTGATGTAGGGCTGGATGTATGAAAAGACGAAAAATAGGTTTCTACTCCTATAGCTAAATTGCTAGCAGCCAGATTAGATGAGTTTAAAGGCTTCTCATGTAAGAGGGTAACACCGTGGTGCGTGAGCAACTAGTTTTTTCATTTAATTAGTTCCCATACAATAACTACTGAATGGTATCACTAATATTTTCATATGGAAGATTTTACTGGTTGTAATCTGGTACAGGAAAGATAACCTCAAAGTTAGCCCAAAATTTTAAACTCTCAGATTGTACTGGTGTTTTCCATATCAGATGTAGTAATCTATCTGGCAATAATTCCGCTTCTTTGAGCGGGGAAACTAATTGCTAGAAGTTTTCTTCTATTGTGTGATCAACTTATTTACTTTAATAATTCAGGGCCCCCTGTAGTAAGCATCAATCTCAGCTTCACAGTTATAGTGAAGCTGAAAAATCTTTTAATTGCCTTGAGGTATCCAATTGGATATTCTAGCCTCATTAAAGATGTTGCTAAGTAGTGTAATGGCCCCTGAATGGCAATGGTTAAGCACTTTCATGTTCAGTAGGGTCTGCATTTAACAATCAAGGTTAATACTACTAATACTATCATAGCTAAACTTTTAGGGATGTTATATTGTATGTGAAATAATTCTAAGAATTTAGAGCCTCTTTATTGGTTAAAACCTTTAGATTAATTATATGGTGAGTGAGTTCTTGTGTCTTAGAGCGCCTTGGTTTATCCTTGTCCATAATATTCTCTTCTTACTAAATAGGGTAGTCAATTGAGGGTCATCCTCTACTGTCAACGTCCAGCTTGTAGTGACCTATTGTCCTAATATTTTTTGATTGCGGCTCTGGAAATTTTAGGTTAGTTTCACTCAGCTTATAAACTGTTGGACCGGCATTTTTTAGTACTAGTGGTGCCCAACCCAAAAGGGGGAGCCGCCACGCATCTTTATTTTCAAATGGGCCAAACAAAGGGATTATCATAAATTAAAAAATTCCTAATATAGCCCCTAGGTTATCAGCCTAGGAGGCCATATCAGATGGCGAGGAGGCTTTGGGGAAACTTTTGTTCGGCGCCCGCTTAAGCTTATGGACCATAGCAGACAGCATTAAGGGTGGGAGCATCAGTGACATGGGGCATAAGGAGGTATAGTTGGGGGTTTTCTTCCTAATGAGGCTGGCGGTGTCCATTGCCTCAACGTATTGAACAAGTTGATGCTCAACAAAAACGATGAGAGCTAACACTGTTGGAACAGCTTCAATAATACCTTTTAGCAATTCACAAGTACCATAATCTTATCTTTCCAATTTGTGAGCATCGTCCTAAAGTTGACAGAACAGATGTTTTTGTTAAGGCATAATTCTAAAAATAGGGTGTCTAAACTGCTCACTACTTCAAACTTTGGTAGTTACATTTTGTTCATCAATACAAGTTCTGAAATAAATTTCTCATTTCTAAGCAATTATTGACTTAATCCCAGTTTGGGACTCCATAAGAACAAAAAGATGAAATTATTGTAAGTTCAAGTTCTATGCAATAAGTGAATTAGGACGTGAGTACATATAGAGAAGGTGATGTATAATATATATTACATATAGGTTGAAAAACGTTCTAGGCAATCCATGCTTGATGGCAAAACGTTTACTTAGATGCTGTAACATATTACTAAAAATACCCCCTGTAAAATTTTGAGCTGCTCTCTTGAGCTCTCATGTCTACTTCTCAGGTTCTGGTATGTGCGTTAAGCCAGATTCTAGTATGATAAATTGAGTTGAAAATAGTATGGAGACTATTGTCCTAGTTGAATTTCCCACAAACCAACTAGTTATTGCCTTCAATGCTATACTATTGCTAATGCTCTGCCTTCTGTCCTTATTAGTTACTCTGGTAAACTCTTTAAAAAGCAAGGGAGTTATACCCTTCAGCCATTTTTTCTTCATGCAGGAGTTGCGAAGAGCTTCACAAGCAATATCTAACTTGAGGATATCTGATCCTTTCACTCTAATATCTAGAGTCTAAAATAATTTAGTGTATGGCTGTTAGGTGTTCACGTTTTTTCAACCTTTAAGTGTGTAATAAATTTTCATTCTCAATAGTTTTTGACTTAATTAGTGTGGTGGTCCAAACATTATAAGGACTTCTGGCTCTTGCTCTTTCAACTTTATTGGCGACCTTTCCCTGTAAATCTGCAGGGCAACTCACCAATCCAGAAGACCAACAACTTCTCCTAGTGAGGCTTGACTACTTGTTATGGCTCAGAGGTCCTCTTCTGGGACATGTCCAACGATTGTGATTCACTGGCCTCTATTGACTCCCTCAGGGTCCCTCACCTATAATCCTTCCATTCCTTCATTGTTGCTGCTAGTTGCCCAAATTCCTGTGGGGTTCCATCTAGGTTAAGGTTCAGAGTTGGTTGTGCTAACCACTCCAAGTGCTTTATCACAGAACCTAACCTCTGAAGATTTTCAGCCCACCTTTATCAGCTAATCTATCCTCTTAAACAATGAAAACATGATAAATGTAGGCAAACTAAAAATTCTCAATTTTTAGCCAGTGTCTTATGGTATTTTAACCGTTCAGAAGCTCATAATGATTATTTTAATAAATCTGACTCTTCTGTCAATCTTGGACATAATTTTCCCTATGAATTTGGGAACTTCTTCTAAGGCAGGCAAAGGTGAAAGCTGAGATTCTAACTTACCAACTTGTTGACACTCTTTAAGGTAATAATTCTGATAAAAAACCAGATGAAGAGAATTAAGAAGATATATCTTTTATTATGAGATATCAATGATGATCATTTATTAAGACAGGCGCCAGTATTTATACCTCTAGTACATCTCCTGGTCAAATTTAAAGAAAGCAATTTCACAGATATTTATTTTCCACCTTAGTTCTATCCTTGAACTGATACGACCATGACATATTAATAGGACTATTGGTGGCAAAATAATCTCATAAATGGGAAGGTTTTAGGGACAAAAAGCACAACAAAAACATGCGAAATTGTCCTAAAATCAACATGAATTGGGTTTCGTCATACAGTTGATAAAAAATGACTTCTGTGAAATTTTACATCGATTTTAAGTAAATGATATACCCTAATAGGGGCGTCAGCAGGCCTCTCTTGATAGCACTAGGTAATCCCATTTGAGTGGTCCATGTGCAGGTGCTATTGTGCCAATAATGTGGATCCACATACAAAATTTGCCATAGGATAAAAATTGATTGTGATATATGTTGAAAATGTAATAGTTATATTTGTCCATAGGATTTTTTGAGGTATTCTTAGTGATTGATTCTGGATGATTTCTTAAGATAAATGATCAATATTATAACCTTATATTTTGGATCAGTTGCTGAGGTTGTGGTATTTATAATCAACATGAATTAAGCAAGGATACTTGGCCCAATCTTTCAAAAAAATAATTGGCCTAAATTAACATTGAGATATTCAGTCCAGATCGTAAAAGAAGTACTTGGACATAGTGAGAACTAGGATAATTAGCATGAGTATTTGAGAAGGTAATCAGCCTGAGTTGATGGTTATCAAAGGGTTTATTTTTGGGTCAACCACCAGAATCTGACAAAGTGTCTATAATTGTCTGCTTTTTTATTTTACATCAAAAAATTTAAAGGTATCATGCGCCCAACTATCCTATTGGCACCTCCCAGGGATTTAACCACCGTCACCAAAGGATTTCCTATTAAGTCACACCCTACGTGGATTATTCCTCCTTTGTCAGGTTTCACTGTCTACTAGGATCATGACATCAGCAGATCTATCTAATTAGGTAACTAGAAAGTTGCTAAAAGCATTGGCAATGCTTCAGCAACTAATAAAAATCCCTGAGTCAATTATTGACAAACTTTAATCGAAAAATATATTTAAATTACCTATAATTAAATTCGTCAATTGAACCATAAAGTAGAATAAATTGTCAGAAATCATCCCTGACAACCCATTATCAATCTGGCGGATTGAATCCCAGAAGATCAGCTAATATTCCATTGGGACTATATTCCAACAATAGTATAATATCATTATAATAACTCATCCATAAAGTAAATATCCTAGTGACAAAGCATATCATGTTTTATTCTGATTGGTCTGGATGATATGGGCGTAAAATTTCATCACCCTAACAAGCTTATGTATAGTTATTTGTATATATGGGAAGGTATGAAATGATGAATTAATTTCTTGCATATAAATTACTTATATGAAAACATGACGCCTTTCAATATTTTCTGTTCCACAATAATAATTCCTTGCTACCTCAGCTTATTTATTTCTATTTGTGCTTTCAGCAATAAATATGCAATCAGGAGAAAAGCTAATAAAATAGTAGTATTCTGAGGTGATTAAAGAAGATTTTATTACCAAAATGAATGGGCTAGTTACCATTTTGATAAGGTAAAAAATTATAAAGAATTAAGGATCAGCTTGAACAAGTTGGTCATTGAAACCCATTATAAGCTCAATTGAAGTGTATGGATGTTGCGCGCCTGTAGAGGTTAAAATAGGGCTCACGTACATAAAATAGTAATTAGACTAGCCTCTGTATATAGTAGGATAACTAATGGAAACCAAGACTCACTTAGTTCTAAAATCAACAGTAATCATTATTTTGGAGCTTAATAAGGGACACTCTATGAGCCCTGATACTATGGCTATCAGCCCTTTTAGATCTAATCATAAAGCTTTAGATAATGACACTTAGAGCTCAAATGCTGACCCTCTCAGAGCTGAAAGATTTATTTACAATAAACCTTTTGCGTCTTAAAATACTAATGTGTCAAGTTATAATGGAAATTGGGTTTCTTTATACTTAACTTATTAGGCTCTGACTCTAAAAAATAACGCCAGTGAATCAAAATTTTGGGCTAGTTCAAAAACTTTTGATAATCCAAACTAAGTTGAAGCTTTTTGGTTTTTATATGGCTTTGGTATACCTTCCGCTTTTTAAAAAACTTAATCCACAACTTAGCAAACTGTAAAGTTGTTTTAAGCATCTGAATGAATTTCTAAATCCCCTAAAATTGAGGTATTTAATGCTGGTTTCTCACTCTTTTTTCAATGCTTCAACATCAAACTACAGTGGAGTCCATGGATTTTTTCCTTCTTATTTATTCCTTATACTAAACTACCACAAGCTAACAAGTAGACGTAATTGCCTTTGTAATATGGGAATACCCTCATGCTAAGGCAACATGTGCTCAATTTCTTCCGCCTGAAAAGTCGCCACATTCATTGCTGTACTCACCAAACCTCGCCTGGCGCCTATAATTTAAAACACCAAGGTATACTGTATATCACCTCGCTAATTATTGCTTAAGCTATAGTTTTGGTACTGCTTTCAATCTAACCATGGCTACTGCCCTCTTATATAATGACTAACTGGAAATCATTTAAATTTGACTATATTTGACAGAATTTGGTATGCCCTGCACAATAAATATATAGTCTACTTTGGCCAGTGTAAAAACTGCGAGGTTTTCACTGGTGCACAGGTTCACTTAACTACTGACTCTGAGAATAAATACAAATTTGCTAATTGTATGAAGACAATTAGCCTTTTTGAGTTCGGATAAATGAGTAGCTTCAGCCCTACTCTGGCAATAAAGGTTCAAGTGACTTCACCTCACTCTGGCGTTGACACTTAGATGGGAAGACTTCTTTACAACTTCACTCTGAAGTAAAAAATTAACAATTGAAAACAATAAAGTATTCACAGTAATAAGGTGTTTTTTTAGAGAGAGGGAATATTTATAGGGTAAAATGATGAAGAACATGTGTTACGGGGTACTTGTGGTAACCATGAGGTTCTTGGCATGCTTAGCCAACAGAAAAGGGATATCCACAAGGTTCTTGGCATGCCTAGTTAACAAAAAGGGATATTTACAATGATCTTGGCAGTCTATCCAACAGAAAAGGTATATTGGTTCAATTTTGGGAAATATTCCAGCTGATATTCATGAGAAATAGCGTAATTAAATTGCTATTCATATTGTCCCACATGTTGGCTACCAAACCTGACGATTTCCCATGAGTAATTACCCATTTTGAGTTAATTTACTTATCTTCAAATGGTTGGCAATAATCCCTGATAAAATTGTAAAAGTAATTATCATCAGATTTAACTATGAGAATTACAATTAACCATTTAATTGGTGATTATTGCCAATGAGATGGAATAATCAATCAACGTCTCAAAGCTTAATCAATAAGCTAAATTATATATATGAACCAATTATCTTAAATTAAATGAAGCTTAGATAATTTGCAAGCTGGTTAATGTGGTCATATAAATTCCCACACATCCCCCCGCTTGACCAGATTATCAGCTAAAAAATGTCTTCATCAAATACTTCCTTCTATGAATGAATCTTATCTAGTCTGAATGAAGCGGACGCTTCCCATTTTTGAGCAATGTCACAAACCACTTGAAGGAATCCTTTCTGGTCCAGCTAGATTCAGCCCCCAAGTCAACTGTATTTGGCAATCCCTTCTTCAGCTCTTCCTGCAACGGTGCCAATTTCCAAAGAGGGGACAGGGTTGGTTGTTTCTTCATTAAATTCCCATTCTTTCATCCCTCATTCTCTTGTCGCTGAGCTCAATTTTGAGGCATTGCTGGATTCAGCTCCCAATGTGCTAAATCCAGTAATTGCTCTTGAGCATAATGAGGCGATTTCTCCCAACTTAGATCAATATTTCCTAATTGAGTCAGATCTTCTCCCTAAGCTCCTTTTCTGAATTGGCCAATTTTACAAACTGACTATCTTGTCTACTGAATTGACAATTGGTAATGATGAGCAAGTCAAACTTCCATATCATGAACTTTGGGGTAAATTGACTGAGGCACTTAATATCTCCTTTGCGCCTCATGACCTTGATAGTTTACTTGATTGGGATTCTGCCTCCTTTGCACTCAGATTTTCAGGGCAAGTACTTTTTACATGGGTTACTTCACTCCCCGCATCACCAAATTTTCACCTTTCCTTTCCCTTCTGGTTCCAGGAGGCCCACAGCCACCACCTCCAAGATGCTATTTGCTGCCTGCACAATTACTTCATGCACTGGGACTATCTGGCAATATCTTCCCTTAATGGCAATAATTAGTGGTATGGTTCAGCAGCTCCCTGCACATTTCCCTTGTTTGTTGTTCTCTCATATGCCAAGTGTTCTTGATGAAGCCCATCATCAAGCACTCCGGACACAGCTTCTAGTGCCTGTGCCATATTGAGATTACATGGACTTGTTTGCAGATTGCATATTCCTGCATTGCTGTTTTCCTCCCTAGTCTGGGGTTTCCCAACTTGCTGAACTGGATGTCCCCATTACTCTTCCCATTATTGCATAATTGCAAAATCCTCCTTGAGTTCAAAGAACTTGGTTTTGGCTTGCTCTTTCCCTTGAAGTATTCGATCTCAGATTGACTTCAGTGACCTCTTCCACAACATCATCGTTCAACCTCCCTCCCCCAGAGGCATCAAAGAAGAGCTCACAATTTGCAACCTGAGGCTTAAAAATAAAAATAATTTAAAATAACTTCTTCTTTTTTATTATTATTTTTTTTTTTTTTTTTTTATCCATTTTTTCATTATTTTACATTTTATATATATATATATATATTTAATAGTTTTTTAAAAAATTTGCTGTGTACTCTATTAATCACATGACCATTGGATATATTCTTGATTGTGTAGGCATTGTTTTCCATTTTTGAAATAACCTCAAATGGTCCCAACCATAACACATCTAGCTTATTTTGGTGACCAAACCCATGGGTATTGCAATAGGCTACTTGATCTCCAACGGTAAATTCCCTAAGAGTGGATCAACTATTATCATTGGCTTTTTTGGCCTGAATCCTTCTCTTGATCATTGTATCATAGGCTTGAGATTGTAGATCTACTATTATGTTTGCAAGTCAATATAGATATTTATCTGCGCTCATCCCCAGAGTCAGCTCCACTGCTGAATAGAGAATTGGCAGCAATGCTGCTCTATGAACATACAATAATTTGAATGGCGTTTTTCCCATCGCTGAATGGAAACTGATATTATATGCAAAAGTTACTGAACTTAGATAAGACGCCCAAGATGACGCTTTACCTGAGATCAGCTTCCTTAGCATAGTGGCAAGTGTCCCATTGAATCAATCCACAACTCCATTTGTTTCAGGCTGATAGGGTGCAGACACCACCCTCTTAATTCCCATTAGTTCATTCAGGCGTGGAATTACAAATGAGGTAAAATTAGTCCCATTGTCAATCAGCAACACTTGTAGGACACCCATGTTGGTATACCACCTGCTCCAGGATGAATTTGGCAGTACTAAAGGCATCTGCTTGACTCAAGGCTCAGGTTTTGACCCATCTCATAAGGTGGTCAATTGCTACTATTATGTAACGTACACCACCTGTACTCGCACTTAGTGGCCCCATAACGTCGATTGAAACTGTGTGCCAAGCAAACCCTGGCTTCACTAATCAAGAATTTGTCACATTCTTTTGGGGCTTATGGATCTGACATTCCATGAAACAGGTGATATAATTGGTAACATTGAAATTCAGTGATTCCCAATAGTAGTATTTCTGGAGATGTTTGAGAATCTTCTTTAACCCACCATGTCCAATGACCTTGTGGGCAGCCCAAATTATCTCAGTGCATTCTGATAGTTTCAGAAATAAAAGCCTCTTTTCATTCATTATTTTGAATAATTGTCCATTAATGAGCTTGGTATTTTCCATTGCCTTCTTTAATGCTTTTTGAATTTTGATTGGCTCTTCCTGCAATTCCCCATGGATCATTCGCTCGAATAGGTCATCAGCCTGATCTTGCGCAGCAAGAATGGTTGGCAACCTAGACAAACCATCAGCATTCTGATTCTTATTTCCCGCCTGATGTTTTATCTCAAAGTCATAGGCCTGTAACTTCAAAGATCACCACGCTAATCTCCCTTCTGGTTCTTTAAGGTTATGAAGCCATCTGAGAGAGGCGTGGTTGGTCACAGCCTTAAAGTGCGTTCTGTGAATATAGACTCAAAACTGCTTGCATGCATAGATAACTGCAAGGTACTCTCACTCCATAACTGTATAGTTCCTCTTGGCCTTCAACAGTGTTTAGCTGACATAAGCTACAGGGTGTTCATCCCCCTTATCATACACTTGGCTAAGGACAGCTCCTATTGCCATCAACAACACATCTGATTGAATAATGAATGGCTTCTCAAAATTTGGATATTTTAAAATTGGACCCATCATCAAGTATTTCCTTAATTCATCAGATGAGAGTTGAGCCTCATCACTCCAGATGAATCTCTTCTTCAGATCTTTCAATAGGTGGAAAAGCGGCTTGTCTATTTTTGTGAAATCCTTAATGAATTGGCAATAGTAGCTGACTATTACGAGGAAAACTTAAATATTACATACACTCTTGGGGACCAACATCTGATTAATTGCTTCTATCTTTTCGGACTTGGGGCTTAAGTCCCTCAGCGTTAATTACAAATCCTAAGTATTCTAATTCCTCCTTAAAGAAATGGCATTTTCTTGGCTTGATTTTGAGATTTGCTAAAGCCAGTCACTTGAATACTTCCTCAAGATGTTGTAGATGATTGGTAAACGTTTGGCTGAATACATTAATGTCATCCAGATAGACTAGGACACAGGACAGCTTCAAATCTGACAAAATTGTGTCCATAGCCCATTGAAATGTCGTGAGGGTGTTGCATAAGCCTTGAGGCATCCTCGTCAGCTGATACAACCCCTGTGCTGTGATAATAGCACACTTCTCTTGGTCTTCTGGGGGCATATCTATCTGCCAATATCTGGAGATTAAGTCCATGGTGGAGAAAAACTTGGCTCTTCCTAACCAATCCAGCACATCATCGAACCTAGGCAGGGGTTACAAGTCCTTTTTTATGATTCTATTTAACCATCAGTAATCTATTATGACTCAATTTGAACCATCTTTCTTGTTAACTATTAATATAGGACTTGCCCATGGGCTAGATGATGGTATGAGCATTCCATTCTCTAAGAGTTTCTCAATTTCTTCAGCAACAACTGCCTCTGCCACCCTAGACTATCGAACAGGCCTCAATTGAATCAGCCCATTATCCCCAGTATTGACTTGGTGCAAAGCATCCTTCACACACCCAAGATCATGATCATCCTGCGTGAAAATAACTCATTGTTTCTTGAATAAGGCCAGAACTTCGTCTTTCTGGTCTTCCATTAATCCTGTTAACCGATCCCATTCAAATAGCATATGGATATTCCCATCATTTTCTTTTGGAAGTCCCAATTTGTCCAATTCACCAAATTTGTGGAAGGAATGAATCTCTGATACCAGTTTTAGTTGGGCAAATGCAACCTCCTGGTGTCATTTAACCTTTATCAGAGATTTTCCCAGATTGGCTAAAAGGACCCAAATCTCCTCATGACCAGGGATTAAAATTCCTGGGGCTACCCAAGGTTCAATCCTCGATTGTTGCCAAGGAGCTTTTTTTTCTGAATATAACTGCTCTGGGATCTCCAAGGTCAGTCCGGTCTCCACGATTTGTTGTATTTCCAGCTGAATTATGACATCTTCTTTAGAACAGATCAGGATCCCACAATTTTTGTTTACATATTTGGGTATTTATGGGCTTTTCTTCCAACTAATTTGTAACCAATAGGTAATATTGCATCCTTATAGAATAAGTTTATGAAATTGTTCCGTCTACTAAGGGGTGCTTTCCCCTCACGTTGATATACCAGTGGCAACGTCTGCCCCAGAATCATCAAAGTGTCTTCCTCAAAGTCAATTTTGACCCCATACTTCTGCATAAAATCAGTGCCAATGAGTATGTCATAATTCTGGTTGGCAAGATCAATTTCTGGCGCCAATATAACCAAGGATCCAAACCATAGTGGTAGAGCGCTATAAGCCCCACAGGAAGTTGTAGAGTCAGGGCCTGCTGTCCCATACTGCTTCCAGTGCTCCGAATTCTGGTTTGGCCTTTAGTTTCTTTACTAATTTGGCCGATACTATATTAATTGGTGCTCCACTGTCGATTACTGCTCTGATGGGGATTTGGTTCACCAAAATATCTATATAAGTGCACTTGGAAAAATAAGATAATCTATTGTTTACTGCATTTATACCAGATTCGCTGGCTGAATCCAGAGTATGAATTAACTGTGCTGATATATCAGGGAAAGTTTCTCAAATTGTACCAATTGGAATTGATACATTAACTCCGTCTAACTTGGTATTCAATAAGCTCATCTCATCTTTGGCGTTTTAGACCTTCTCCATTATCTGTCAGGCATATGGGCGAGCTACCTCCTGTATAATTTTGGGAGCAATCTCCTTTGATTTCAATCTTGTTATTACGTTTACATCTTGGTACATGATCTGATGAAGGGGATCTAATTCAGGCTCATCCACATATAAATCCAACTTGTCCAAACTATCTTATTTATCCAAGAGTACTTGGTTACCTGTGGTTCTAGAATGTTCCGCATCTAGACTGCATGGTCTTTTCCCTGCATGTCGGAAGTTTCCTGTTTATATTTATGCTGGACTAAGTTAACTTGATCCTTTGGTTTGCGTTGTCCACAGTTATTAGCAAAGTGCCCAGGATGTCCACAGTTATTGCAAGTTCTATGAGGCTTGAATGGTCTAGCTCCTTCATTCAGCTTATCTTGATTCTCATGATTGTTGAAATCTCTTGATTTGTTGGGGAATTTTCCTGATCCCTTATGACTGTTTGACTGGTTATTTGGCTTATATGTACAATTTGGTGCGTCAAATGTTGCTGATAAAACTCTTAATTGTTCTACCATTTGAGTAATGGTATAATTAACTGGTCAAAGTGGAGGACATCATTCGGTGTAATTCTCAATGAGGGCACAAAGCGTTTTGCATTGCAATTCTTCCATCGAAATTGGTCATCATTTTGGCCCCATTGAGGATCTGAGCTTCCTCATAGAAATGATTGGTGAACGCACCCACAGTTTCATCCTTTTTTAGTTTAATGCCCATGAATTCTTGTTTCCAAGCTGCCATCTTATCTAGACTACCAAATTTGGTCAGAATCGCCTCCTTTGGCTCCTTGTAACTCCAGTTCTCCCCATGAAGGTAAGGCAAAACTAGGCTTTGGCATGAAGTATCAAGACAATTCATGATGGTGACAGATTTTTGTCAGTCACTATAGCTGTACATCGTCATTTCAAATAACTGGAAGAAGGCAGGCGCATTATCCTGATGGAAAATAGGCAACTTTGGAGTACTCTTGAAATCTTCAACAATAATTGGACCAGCACCTCTAATTGGGATTTGACCAGACATTAAGGTTGCTTTGGGTGTTACTTCAATAAGTGTCACAAAGATTGGGGCATTTCCTGAACAGATTGAATGGTGCTGTCAGCGATACTCTCTGCTTCAATAGATGCCAATTCCTCCTTGAATAAATTCGCCTCATGGTACTCATCCCATAAACAAGTACACTTAGAGTCTTCAAGGTTATCCAATTGTCTCAGGATTTTATCTTCCCAAGCCAAGCGTTTTTGGTCGTTTTTCCCTAAGTTGACAATTCTTATCAATTTCTTCTTGTAAAGTCATTTTCATAGTTTCAACTTCTTTCTGCAACTTGCCCTCTCAGGTTTAGACATGGAATAAATGCTCATACATTTCTCGGTTCTCTTTTTTATACTTGGACATTCCATCATTTAATTTATTGACTTTGAGTTTCAATGAATCTAACTTGGATTGAGTTGACAATTCTAAAGCGTTTTTGTTGACAATTTCTACTTCCGTGTGAAGCTTATTGATTTCAGCTCTCATCTCTTTGTTGAGTCACTCAAATTTTCTTTCCATATCATCGATGGTATTATTAATTTCCTATTTTCCTTTAACTAAATCAAGCAAGACCATGTGAGTTTCAGTGCTGGCTGCAGCCATTGGCACAGCTGCCTCCTGAGCTCAAATCAAATCAGTGATATTCAATTCAGCTAATCAGCAATGCTTATCCACTTCATGTTTCCATCAGTAATATAACCTGATTTGGTTGATGATCTCCTCAACTATACCCCGAAAGTTTTGTTTTAACCCGGCCACCAGACTCTTGATGTGGGTGTTTAATTGGTGGACACACTGTGATGTGGAATCCAAACCACGCAAATCTGCTGAAAACTGACATCTAATTGTTGCATCAGCACCTGCTGTTGTATGCTGTTATTTTTGAGTATACTCAACAAGATTGGCGATCACTGCCTGCTGCCATACTTGGATGGCTCTCATGTTTTGGGTAGTCAGCTGTACATATTTGATAGTATAATCGCCAATATTACCAACGCTCCGAAAGTATCCTATTAACAATGAAGTTCTTACTAAGGAAGTTGTCAAAGTGCCGTCTTTTCTCTTTCTTTTTTGGTAGTGTGGTGGAATAATCCACAGCTTTGGTCTAATTTGTCAGTTGGCAAAATTTGGAATCCTCTCATTAGGATATCACTGATGCTGAGTATATTATCTTGGATTCGCTCCAAAGGTAGTTCATAAATTGTTATGGCATTCTCATTTACTCTAATCATTGATAGATGGATGTATTGAAGATCCACCAGCATTCCAGCCTCTAATTGGATATTTCCCCGGTGGTCTGCTGATGACCCTGTTTCTTTGTTTCTTTGATGTTCCATATTAGTTAGATAATACAGCGTTATTATGTTCTAGTAAACTCAACTCAACCCCTGTAGTGAGCACCACGTGTAAAAACTGAAGGGTTTTCATTGGTGCACAGGTTTGCTTAACTACTGACTCTGGGAATAATTACAAATTTACTAATTGTATGAAGACAATTAGCCTAGTTGAGTTCAGATAAATGAGTAGCTTCAGCCCTACTCTGGCAATATAAAGGTTTAAGTGACTTTGGCCTCACTCTGGCATTGACACTTAGAGGGGAGACTTCTTTACAACTTCACTTTGAAGTAAACAATTAACAATTGAAAACAATAAAATATTCACAGTACTAAGGTGTTTTTTATTTTTAGAGAGAGGGAATATTTATAGGGTAAAATGATGAAGAACATGTGTTATGGGGTACTTGTGGTAACAACAAAGTTCTCAGCACGTCTAGCTGACAGAAAAGGGATATCAACGAGGTTCTCAGCACGCCTAGCTGATGAAAAGGGATTTCTACAATGATCTCGGCATGCCTAGCTAACAAAAAAGGGATATTGGTTCATTTTTGGGAATATTATGGCTGATATTCATGAGGAATAGCATAATTAAATCGCTATTCATATCAGCCCACATGTCAGCTACTAAACCTGATGATTTCCCATGAGTAAATACCCATTTTGAGTTAATTTACTCATCTCCAAATTGTTGGCAACAATCCCTGATGATTTTGTAACTGTAATTATCATCGGATATGATTCTATGAGAATTACAATTAACCATTTAATCAGTGATTATTGCCAATGAGATGGAATAATCAATCATCATCTCAAAACTTAATCAATAAGCTAAATTAAATAAATGAACCCTTTATTTTAAATTAATTGAAGTTTAGATAATTTGCAAGCTGGATAATGTGGTCATATAAATTCCTATAGCCAGTGACAAAAAGAATTGTTGTATTTAAAGGGATTTCTCATTCATCAGATGAACCAGTGGTGGAAAAAAAGTTAATCATGAGGCAAAAATTATGAGTATATATAATGTATTACTCTAGCAACTAAAAACTTTCATATACTATCATCTAGTACTAAAAAATACTTTCATATACTTATAACTAAGTTTATGATTTTAATTAAGAATAGCTAATGTGTCAGATTCTGAATATGTGGATATATCACACTTAATATCAGAAAAAAAGTTTAAATATTCTCCTTTTCTTACTATACCCACCCCAGAGATAGGAATACAAATTAACTCAGTTGACACAAAAGGATTTTTCTATATACATACATAATCATATTGCATTGTGTATTTTAAATAGGAGTGGCGTTGTTTATTATAATTGGACTGTAATATATGATACAAGTTTTTTAAAAGATTTTTAATAATAAAACTTAAAAGTAACTGATTTTGCTTCATTTCAGTTTCATGTAATGAAATATGGAACCTCTGGATCATTCTAAACCATAAATCTGAAAGAGACTCCTCAATACTCACGCAATATATGATATGGTATATCTGCAACTGCATCTGTATTAACTTATAAAATATGATCATTTTTTTTGTTTAATTTAAAATAAAATCTAGTAAATAAACTTGATAATAATATCTCTTTCTATAAAATATTTATCTTTTATACTTACTATTGTATCCAAAGAGACAATAAAGTCTAAGCGCTGCGTGTCACTGCTAGAATATTTAGTTTTTTGTTATTCTTAACATAGAGTTCATCATACAAAAAAGTTTCCCTTCTAGTGTCTCCTTTTGAAGCCTCTATAGGAATGCCAACTTTTTAATTTCTAGAAGAGTAAGCCATCTATTTCTAAAATATAGTTGACATATAGATTAAGTATTAGCTCCAAATGGGAATATCTAGAAGTATTAGATATATCATATCTATATAAAAGAAGAGGGTTAACATGTCTAGTAAACTTGATTAAGCATGCTCGAGGATATGTGTCCTCCTTTCCAACTTTGCAACTAAGCCCAATCTTTTTTAGTGAAGCTTATATTTCATATTAGACCAACTTTGATATAGAATCTTTATATTATTGATGTGGAACTTTATGCAAATTAAAAGTTTAAGATGAACAGACTATAATGTAATATTTTAGAATAGAAAATCACTAATGCCCTAATGGATAATTTTATAAGACTCTAAATGAGTGATGGCAATATTTTGAGAGGTTAAAGGATTTATGCATAGTTAAAGGTGTAACATGAAACAATAACTGTGTATGCCTATATTATGGCCTTATCTTTTTAAAATTTCAGAATAAGTAATATCAAGTAGCGTTTTTTTTCAATAGTTTAGAAGTTATACAATGTCTATACAAAGCCTGTGGACTCTCCTCAATTCCTGCTTTTGAAAAATATGCGGTCACCTCATTTTAATAGATTATTGTCTAGATGCATAACACATAAGATATTCTTGTCATCTTATTACTATTATCAATTACTATTAAAAAGATCAATATAATAATCCTGTCAAGCTAATTAAGCAAATAGTATTTGTGTTTATTTGCAAAAGTTTGCTTAATATTTTAAATTATTTGAATAAAACTATTAACTAGAAATAATTAAGCTACATGGATTCATATTTACTTGCCTTCTTTAATTTAAGTAATAGGCTTCATTTGTCTCAACATTTGAAAGTTTAAATGTCTTAAAATAGTTTACACTACACAAAATTGATTGATGCTATTATTTGAATTAATCATTAGGGGTACAAAGCTTAAAAATTTGGGCATAACCATATAATGAGAAACAATTATTGATTTCATAAAAGATTTTCACGTTTGTTGCTGTCTAAAAGCCATTACCAATGACCTTTGATTAATAAATGGGCTACAGGTTTTCTCAGATTGACTGTGCTCAATTTGAACACCTGTAAAGAACTAGGGTCATGATAAAGATACAGATATAACTTAAAACATGTACTTGTGAGTCATGAAGAGGTTCTTTACATCTGGATTGTGCTGTTTTCCCTATTTAAGAAAGGAACTGTCAGTATTCGCCGTTCTGCTTCACAATGTTGGAAACCTTGCCCACACAGTGATTGAACGTTAGGTTTTCATCCTCCTTGTAAGGCTAAAATCATCATGACTTGTGCCAACCCATATTTTGAATGAAACTTACCTCAAGGAGATATCATGGGCTGAGAATTACTTTAGCTGCAGGATCAGTTGCACAGGGTTCTAACCACCCATCCCTCACATCCACACAGCCTAAAGGCCCCACCAACAGGGATCTCCCTTTCTAACAGCCTAAATTTTGTTCCATGTTCCCCCAAACCCTCTGAAACGGCTCTGAGACTGGTTTGGATGCCAAATTCAATATATAGAAATAGATTTCATTAAAGAAGTGATTTCAAGATGCATTTCAATATCAAATAGCTCCCCAACCTCTTCTATGGCCAACAATATTAATTAGCTGCAGTTTGGGCTTCACTTAATTGCTTATGTTTCCATTACTCCTGTTTTTTATTAACACTTGGAAGTGATTTTCTGAAGTTGTTTAAAATTCAATTATCAATAAAAAATTACGATTTAAATTCAAATTTAAATTGAAACTCTTTTCAGACTGACTTAATATGTAGAAAAGCCCAATAAATAGAAGTAAAGTAACTCTTCTTTAATGCTTTCTTTTTACAAAAGGGTTTTTAGACCAGTGGTTCAGCGCTGGTTGGTTTATAAATAAAACATAAAATAAACTCCTATATAACTCTTAAACAAAAATGAAATAAATAGATATTTTATACTTTGTCTCTATAGAATGGGCCTCAGCTTGAGTTATGTAAAATAAAAACTAAAATATCTACCTTGATTGTCTCCACTGAATGGGCCCCATTTGTAGGCTGAAGCTTATCTTCCTGGGCGCATATACTCCTCATATTGGCAACTATCATATCCACAACTAACTGTAGATACCAAGATTTTCATATAGTGAAATCTAAACTATTGACTTAGAACTCCAAATCAATTTTTTCCTTTTCCAAAGGCATGTAACTAGTAATTCTAGAGAACTTGTCAGCCTCACAGCCCCTCCCTCAGGGTGCCCAAGCTAGACCCTGAGGTTTCCCTCAAAGCTGCTCTTAACATATTACATGGGCTTTCAGTATGTTTTTTGAATTTTATTTCATGTGTCTCCTCTAAATCTTCACTTGATAGTGTAGTTCCAATGGTTGTTCCCTCAGTTATTCTAAGTATTCTCTTGTTCATTTATAATCCAAGCTACAGCCTAATATCTTTTCTTAACCAACTGTTTACATTATGCTACTAAAATTGGTTATTAGGTTTAAGTTTCTTTCAGCTGTTGGTGCTAATATGAGAAGGTATATACCTCTCAAGTATGTGAGGCGTTTGTAAAAACTATTATCAACATTAATGAAATATGTTTAGGGTTTGGTTGCCACAGTTGTAACCCACAACTTGTACTTATGGTATATGGGCATAATTATCATCTTTAAATATATTTAAGTCATTTACCCCTTTAGAAGTATACTTTGAAAGATATAAGCTTATGAATACTTAATGATTTTTTTTAAAAATTTATAAAGATAACGGATACTTGATATTTATATAATAATAAGGTTATTGTAAAGTACTGTGTTTTTTATGGTAAAATATATGTACTATAGTGAAACAATTCAGTGATATTGGTTTTTAAAATTAAAAATATATTGAGCTTACCTCAAATAGATACAAAATTCATAATCTAGTTGATGGATGAGTTTTGTTGATCTTAATGTTCTTGGAATATATGGTTTATTAATTCAGCACTTTTGATTTAGGCAAACGCGCTAAAGGAAACTTTCTAATTGATAATCATTTAAACTTCATGATGAAATAATAATTTAAGCTCACCCTTGTTTTGTTTTCCTTATTTCAAGGTGAGATTGATGGGATAATCCTCACCCTGGAATTCTCACTAAGTCAATGTCAAAAATAAAGTGTTCATTTAACTTAAACAATATTAAGTTTATTCTTTATTATTTTCTTAGTCATTGAGTGTCATCCTTGTGGTACCATCCAACTTTATGGAGATTCGCTCCCCTTTCAGTCATGAGTCCATAAACTCTGGTGTAATGGAGTGGTCCAAAGAGGTGGATCATTATGTACCTTGGCTTGTAGCGTGAACCAGGTGCCAAAGCCCTGATGATCCATAGAGATCAAGTGGACTGAGCACTGATAATCCAAGTGTCAGAGGCCATATTGGCTTCAAACCTTGATCCAGAGGTCCAGTGATAAGAATTAGACGTAGTTTTGGTGTATTCCATCATTGGTAGAGGGTTTTTGGCTTGGCTTACCGCTATAACTCATCTAATTAGACCAAAAATAATGGTATAACCAATTTTAGCACTTAAGTCAAATAGATGTTTATTCTTTTGGATGGAGGAAAATCACCAATTTTAGAGCTGTGTTGATGGCCAATGGGAACTTGTGATTCCCATGTGTTACATGTACTTTATCAATACTTGCATTATAAATGTAAATTCTTAGTTTTTTAACCCCTATTTGAACTTTTCAAAAAAGATGATCCTTCTTCAAAACGAAGCTCTTATAATTACTCATAAAAATTTCTAGTTTTTTCTATGGACCTTGCAGGTGAGTACTTGAATAATTAATTACTTTAGAGGATAAATAGAAGTGGATATGATATCACTTTAAGGCTTATTTATACCTAAATGAATACCTATGGTATATTAATACCACTTAAACTTTTATATATTCTATGAATGGTCAGTTGGGTGGCCTAAACTATTTAAAAAGAACTTTTGTTAAAATTAACTTTCTTATTTATCATACTTCTAATGAATACATAAGACTTCTGTAGGAAAACTTGAAATACTTTATAAGGACTCCACAAAGTAAAAATCAATTAACGTTCTTATCTATTATGCATTTTAGACCCCATGAATTTATTGCTCCAAGAAGAGGAATATTACCTTTACAAAATATAAAGACCATACAAAATATGCCTGGGTAGTAAAGACTATGAACATTCAGATGTTACTAGAGATTGTAGTATACTAATAATTTCCAATTATATAATCTGCTATACTTAATTAGCCCCTTGAGCAACTTCTCTTTAACCGCTCAAAGTCACTTTTGAGCGATTTTAAATTTAAGTTAATTTATCCACAGCCATCTGCCCAAACCTATTCTTTGATGTCCTTGGCTCTGCCGCCTGCCACCCCAGTGTGGGGCAGCAGTGCACCCCCACCTAGCGTTTTCCGCTCTGCAGGCAAGCGCGTTTGGACAGGTTCAAACAGCCCGCCCACTGCTTCCAACCGTTTTGTCCCCCCACGAGACCTAGCACTCCACCTGGCGCGCATCCACCCTTCTCGCCCCCATCCTCTCGCCCTCCCTCGCTCTGCTATTCGCTATTGCCTCAGAGTGGACTATGGACGTTTGTTCCCATATGCCGATAAGGCAATTATTGACCTAGCCACTACAGCCTTTGCGCCAGCTGGCTTTATAGACTTCCGCCCTTTTAAGGGCTACTTTGACGTTGGGTTCCAATCTGAGGAGGATGCTGAAGCGGCAGCACAAACTCCTCTAATTTATAAAAAACCCCCATTCCCACAACCCGTACTCGCCTCCCTTCAGACACCACGCTAGTGGTATCCTTTGCAAATCTCCCATCCCACCTTCCACCCCAGGTTTTGTATGACCAGTTGGTCGCGGGGCTCATGGCTTATGGCACCAGCCCAACCTCATCTTTGCCATTCCTTCTGGTGCAGAACGCCTTGCTGCTCCTCGTGCAACAGCCACCATCATACCACACCACCCTACCATAGCCCAACAAATCCCACCCCGCGCTAGTGTGGCTGCAGCACCTGATCATTTCTTTTGGGCTCAGGTCAATAATGGTAGGCAGATTTGTTCCCTCTGCTTTGGCCTCGACCATGCAAAAAGAGCATGCCCTAAGGCCAAATCTGCTGATGCAGCTTCTGAGCCTCCCTCTGGAGGTTCAGTATGGGGCGCTTTGCTGCCCCCTCCCACCCTCCAATCTCGTTCAGTGGGCCCACATGGAAAATCAGCCCCACCCAAAACCTCCATCCTCACTCTCCCACCTAAATCTACGCCAGCCAATCAGAGCAATGCTTGGACCAACATTTGTACCCAAGCAGCTGCCCATTCGCCCAATCCTACCCACTCAAATTTAAACGCCACTATTCCAGTGAACCAAAATCCATGGGATCTATTGGCTGAAACTGACGAATCAGGTAATATCCTTATTAGTAAGCATACAGGTCAACCTCTCTGCCATGGCGATTATGGTCAGGCAGAATTTTTCCTTCCCGACTTTGATGAAACCCCTACCCCTCGCCATTTTGCTCCTCTACCCAATACAACCCCCTTCCAAAGTGACCACCAGCTCGCCTTAGCTGCGGTGGCCTCTCCTCATTGCCCAAAACTACGCACCGCGGTGGCCCAGTCAGTGGCTCAGCTCCAGCATGGCCTGCCCACCATCTTCTTCCCCCTGACTTCCCTGAATCTCCCTGCAGTGACATCTCAAAATTATTTGATGATGATGAAATTGCTGTTATGAATGTCACAACACTTGCTTCATTCAACCCCTCAGCCAAAATCACCCGCCACAGTATCTCCCTTTTCACCCAACTTCCTGAAGCCCGCAAAGAAGCTGAAGTTCTCGCAGCTTTTGTTGAGACACTTTCCCGTCATTATCTTGATGAAGAAGTGGAAAACTCCTACTACGCTGACCTCAGCCCCCACTATGCAGATGCCCCAACGCCCTGGCTCTCTGTTCTGATCCGGTACTGCAACCAACACCCCTTGATTGAGGTGGGTCTTTCTGAAAACCAACCCCCCAACCCCTCCTCACCCTCTGCCATGGTGGGTTAAGCAGTTTCTGCTTCCCACCTGGTTAGTAGTTTGTTTTGCCATTTTGAGTGTTGTGATCGGTACTGTCCATCCCCTGGTCGGCGTACCTCAAATAAATTGAATATACTTAATTAGCCCAACCCATCTATATATATCTATATCCACAAATAAGTGTTCACAAATAATCCTTTCAATATGCTTATTAATGATTTAATGTATTTTATTTCATAATCCTTAAAATCTAATTAAAACATACTACTGTACATTGCAGAAAGCAATATAAGTATAGTGGAAATTCTTGCTGAACTTTATGAAATGATAATTAAACAAAGTCTTACTTTAGTAAGGCTATCAACCAGGTGGAACAAATATATTTTGTGATGAAGCAGATTGCCTTACTGATTTTTTAGACATAAACATGTAACTAAATTTGATTCATCAGGGTTAACACTATTAAATCACTTTTCAGTGTCATAATTTTATGTTGCCTTTAGTTATTTCTTATCATACTATCTAAATCTGTTTAAAAACATTAAAGAAAGCCTATGAGATAAAAGTTAAATGTTAATCTGAACACCTGAGGCCAGATTAAGATCAATTACTCACTGGGAAATAAAAATTTCCAGCTCACAAATCATCCAAACTCATATTTATATGATATCACTTTGCTTATTATAGCCAAAATGCGTCATTAAATTGTCTCCAATAGATGAAGTATCCCAATAGTCCGCTCATTTAATGGTCTAAAGCTCTATATTCTGACTTTTAATTAGTGCATTGGGCGGGAGCCATGCAACATAACCTAATGAGTTATCTAGGATATCAATATTAAACAAAATTAAAAAAGAAGATAGCTTTCTATTTCAGTGGGTTAATCAGAACTTTATAAAGCTGACAACATATCCAATTAATGTTTGACCATGAATCATAGTATTCACATTTTCTTAATAGTTATTTAATTAGAAATCATATATGCCTGCTTATTTATATCCCGCCTTCATCCAGTATTAACCAAAAACTAATAGCCAATAGGACCTTAGGTATGGAGCAGGAAAAAGGATGGTTTCTTGTCTAAAAGTGGCGTTTAGGAATCTTATAACTTAGTATAACCACGGCGCATTTTGACTCTTGTCTAATATGTCAAATTGATTTTAGATAAACCCAATTAAATTAACTGTAGTTCAATAGATAACTTTTGAAAGTGAGCATTAACTTAGCTAAATATATTCCAGCCATGTTTTATGGCATCAAGACATTGTCCTAAATATAGACCATAATACTATAAAAATAAAATCCACCTCCTTAGTTTTATATCTGATAAGGTTACAGATAAACCCCACATATTGATTCTAAAATTTAGCAACCCAAAAAATTTACTTCTGTTAGACAATGGCTGATATTTCGCTTTAAGAAATGTAGTTAGACTTATCTAAAATGTGTCCCTATCATAAAATAGCGGTCCCCTATTGTTGAAATTGCATTTTTCTATACATTAAGCCTTGGCTCTGGCCGAGCTTAACACCAATCTCTAGGGTTGAGTGGCCTTGATATTTTGTATTTTATTTAAGTTTTATGTTAAGTGGTGACACAAGGTCTGAAGCAGAGTTGTATTAATACATTTGGGTTTTCAAATTCAAGTAATCAATAAGGGCACCATCTGAATAGCAACATGGACTAACTCAGTTGATATATTATTTAGATTATGATAAATTAACCAATGAGTATGAGATGTGAAGTGAGCGGCAATATGAAAAATTTAGACTGAAACATTTGATTAATTTAAGGCTATATTCACTGGGAGAAAACTAATCGCATTAGATCAGGCCAGTATGACAGGGACAAATTACCCTAATTTACCATTTGATAAAAAAATGATCTCAACACTTTCAGCTCCAGGAGTGAAGTGATCCACCTGGCGCAAATTGGGCTATTTCCATAACAATATTGTTGATAATATAACTTCTTTAGTTATCTCAAACTCATTAAAAGTTCAAACTATCTCCATAGCTCTGCCTCAAATCCCTATTTTATTTTCAAAACCTTGGTTGCCCTATTTAATAGATTTCCATACTTTCTAATAAAGTACCTTCTGTCTACCCATTTTAGATTTTATTTACCTAGTTGTTTTCATCCTAGCCATGTTGGGTAGTGGGTAGAAAAGGGATTGCGAGAGGTTGGGCACCCCTGGGCAATCTAGATAAAGAGTGGTCTGCCAACCACCCAACCACCCCAAGCAGCGAGTAAACCACATGAGAACAGCACACTGACTGCAAGCCAATAATGAGGGATTTAGTGAGGGTTTGCCCCATGAGAGTTGGGATTGGGAAGTCATTAAGCCACCCAGGCCAAGTGAGGCAAGTACAAGTTCTGGCCGATGGGCCTGACAATGACGCTGTACTCACCTGAGGTGAAGTTGCTTGGCTGCGCCATTGCGCAAGAGGCTGCTGCTTGCAAACTTGTTGCTAGGGATTTATCAATGATGGTGGCTGAGCAAGGGCTACTGATCGCCATAACATCAGCCTGGATCATCAGCGGAGCCCCATCCTGTTGCAAATGCCAAATTTGCAATAGCTACCATCTGCTACTAATGAAGAGGATGAGATTTATAATGAGACACCAAGTTTAGACCTTAAAAAGACAACTAAATATAGAGTAAACGTGATAGACCAAAGATCCCACATTTCTATATTAAAGTACTTTGTCAGAAACCACTATATGATTGGTATGTCTAGTTAATATATCATAGATAAGAGCCTATATTACCCTCTAGTGTCCAGCTATAATAAAGTCATCTACCCCAGAATTTATAATCTATTTGACAACTTTCAGATAATCCCCTATGGCAACATTTTTTAAAAGCTATGACAATTGTTGCACTTTACATAGGAAGCTTGTTTATATACACAGTAAACATTTTTAGTTTATTATTTAGATGGCCTGTTGATATCTTGTCATCATTGACTTAAATTCTAAGATTATAAAGGTTGATAATATATAGGTTTGGAATTTACTTGGTAAGTTAATGAGCTGGACCTAATAAATCTTTCTCACTAGTAATCTGAAGGTGTGTTTTTAAAAAGTAGTAAGCTGATTTCTATGAAAGGTGTGCCCATATGGTTTACCTTAAGAGGATATTGTTAAAAATCTCAAAGTAAAAGTCAAATAATGGCATCTGCATCAATAATTACTTTTCCAAAGCAACATAATACTGAATATATTAAAAAAATTCAAAAGAGTTAGTTTAATTAAATATGTTCTAGACTAGGACTAGGGAAATAATCAATGATTATCTTTTTTAAGTGTAAAACCTTAGATATAAAGGAAAAGAAATAACTTAGTGATTGGGGCAATTGAGCCCCTAGTCAAGGGTATTCCTATCCCCAATTTACTCATGATTTTGAGAAAGATGCAAATTATGAAATTTAGGAGCTTGCTTTTGGTGCAAGCCATGCTTGTATCCATGCAGCAAAAATTTCTATTTTTAACCCCAATTATCCCAAAACCTGCTGGCATCAAGTCATTTACTTGTGTGCCGGCTCTCATCATTTTTGCTGAACATCAACTTGCTCAATATGTTGAGGCGATGGATACCGCTGGCCTCATTAACAAAGAAAACCCCCAACTATACCTCCTTAAGCCCCATGTCACTGATGCTCCCACCCCAATGCTGTCTGCCATGGTCTGCCAGCTAAATTGGGCGCCAGACAAAAAGTTTCACCAAAGCCTCCTCGCCATCTGATATGGCTTCCTAGGCTGATAACCTAGGGGCTATATTAGGAATTTTTTATTTCATGAAATCCCTTTGTTTGGCCCATTTGCAAGTAAAGATGCATGGCGGCTCCCTATTTTGGGTTGGGCACCACTAGTACTAAAAAAAGATATAACTTAGTGATAAAGATTACCACTGAGGCTTTCAATACTCAGATCAGTTATATATCTAAGCTAGGATCATTTATAGCATATCATTATAACATTTCAAGCATTACTTAGCTTACCAGAGTTTTTATCATGGTGAAAAAGTATTACAATTACTTATTTAAATTTTAACACTAAAAAATTTGTTGAAGACAAAAATACTAAGAGTATCATAGCATGTAAAGTGTTAGTCTTTAACTTTCAAAATGGACACCTTTGTGGGAATTTAAACAATTAAAATACTTGCTAGTGCTAATTTTATAGAAAGTTTACAGAAAGCTAATCATAATTGCAAGAGTACTTGAGACTATCAGAAAAATTAGGAGACTAAAGTTGACTATCTATATTATTACAATTAGCTTGAGGTAATGATATAATAATTATAAAAGTAATTACTGAAACTCAGTTAGTAGCCTAAAGCTAGAATCTAAACTTTGTTAAGTTGAGTACAGGTAAGATTATAAATCTGATAATTACTCCAGTATCTTATGTATGCTAGGCATAATTTTTGAATTACTGATATTTGATATAATATAGAAGATAAATGACATAAAATATGGAGTGAGTGATATATTGGTGATTATCACTGTATAAATAATTTCATATAGGAAAGAGGTTTAACTGAAGGGATTTCTTAGCACTCAGTTTATCTTAACCATATATAATTTCTTTAACCTAACCTGAATGCTTATCCATTAACAAAAGGTTATGATCCAAGGGTTCTACATGGAGATTAATGATTATTGACTCAGCTCTGGCATAATCATTATGACTTTGATGCATTGTAATTTGAGAATAATGACTTCAAACACTATAAATTAAGCCTATTGAATCATCACTTGAGGTTAAATTGAAATAATAACTGAGAAGGTCGAGGTTTTGCCTAGTCTATGTAGAAGCCCAACAACCTTTAAAAGCATTTTTACTAATTTTAATTATAAGTTAATGACAGAAAACTGTTTCAAAAGGTCATAGTAATTTAGAGCTTTAATATAACATCATAGACTATAGTTTTTGCCCTATTGAGAATTTAGACTTAATATGTGCATCTTATTATATTATATGAAATAATAGAATGCTATAAGAAGGAATTCTGAAATTTACATTTGTTGAGTTTTTAAGACCATATTATCCAGTCCAATCATATTATGACAGATCTTCTTTGCCCACTAGGTGACTTTACTTAGAGGATGAGTTATCATAGGAAGATGTTAACTATTGTTGGAAGTTTTTTTAATGGATATTAGCTAATCCACCAGGAATTAATTCCGCCAGGAATCAATTCAGCCAGATTACTAATGGTTTTTCAGGGATGATCCCTGACAATGTATTTTACTATATGTTATGATTGCTTTTTAAATATTGGAAATTTAAACATATTAGTTGATCAGAGCTTGTCACCAATCAACACAAGGATTTATATTAGTCGCTGAAGCATCAACAATGCTTCTGGTAGCAACTCCCTAGTTAACCTAATTGGGTAAACCACTGATGCCACAATCTTAGTCAGCAGCAGAATCTTAAAGAGGGGAGAAATCACCATAGGTTGCAACTTAGGAGGATAATCCGTCAGCAATGGTGGCTGTCTCCCTAGGGAGTTGACAATGTAACAGTTGGCTTGATTCTCTATAAAACCCTTGACATAAGTAAAATAAAGCACACACTTTAAGATAATTTAAAGACTTGAATATTTTAACAGTTATACATTTATTGTAGTTTTACTCTTAGGATAAGAGTTAAATGATTGAATATCCTTAGTTAAATATTGCTTGTGAAGTTATTCACATCTCTGGCAAGAATAGTTAAAAAATATTTCCTTGTTGTTGTTAAGAGTTATAAGAGTATATTAGATTTTTGAATTACACTCTAAAAAGTGGCAGGTAAGTCTCAAAGCTGGATAGTATGGAGGGGCTCAAATATATTAGGATGGGATTTGGAGCAATCCAATTCCCTTATACAATAAAAATATATTAGTGCAAATGATAGGTTGGTCTCAATTTGGGTAGATACAATTAGGGAGATAAAATTAGAGTAAGTGTCCAGACTTGGGGTCCTCACCAGATGGTCTAGATTCGTAGCATAACGTTGAGGCCCAGTGGACATGGTTTAGCCACTTCAGGGTTCACAAAGGTCCATCCGTGGCTCTCAAGTATTTTTTTAGTACTAGATGGTCCTTGTGGCTCTCAAGTATTATAAATTAAATAAATATATATATATATTATAGGTTGCCAGAAATCTGATGTCTTTATTAGAATATTAGGGCGTTTTTATAGAGTCAAGGGTTTAATATAGACATAAGTTGATAAACTGATATAAAATAAGAAAGATATCAATTCAATCATAATATTAAATAAGTCAATATATATCAAGACTGCTGATATATTCTGATAAGAGTATTTCTCATCCAAAATTGGATAGAACATCATGCATTGATGTTCTAGACCCTTTGGTGAAGTTTTCATGAACCTATTAGGCTTTTAGCCTAATACCCTGAGACTTGGCCTCAAGATAAGTGTTGAGGTTTACCCCAGGATAAGGCTTAACCTTAAAAGGGTAAAATACTAACAGAGTACCTTCTAGGGGACAGAGAGAATAGCATTAGCACCAGTTTATCATTGAAGACAGTATCAAGTTGGTTGTATGAAAACTCAACTAGGACAATAGTCTCCCATACTATTGTCAACTCAATTTATTATATCAATAATCTTGTTTAACGCACAATTGAACTTGCGCAGTAGGCTTGAGAGATAATTGAACAGCTCAAAAGTTCACATTTGGTGCTCACTACAGGTGGTAGTTGAGTTTTAAATCTAAAGTAACCAGAAGAATTTATTAGTGCAATGTCATTCAAGAATGAACTTTGAAAGCTGTGGATGAGATTGGACACCATTAGTAATAATGCACTGAACTCAGTGGCAAAAGCCAATTTCGCTAATTTGGAAGAGTTTATATCAAAATCTGAGGAGAAAATTGAACAAGTTGAACATGTTAATAAAGTTTTAATGGCAAAGTAATCTCGTCAATATCGAAGGAGATTGAATTTATCAAAGAGATACTATTTCTGAAAGCTGAATGAGAGAAAGATAGAGGACGCTTCCTCCAGATGCAGGAGGACATGTTGTGGATGCTAAAGTGCCTGGAAAATCTCTAAAATCACAAGTGTGATTGCGCCCAGATAAAGGCAATCAAGGCTGATAACAAGACCTTGAAATTCCAGTCAGGAAAGTAAATCCCTGAGAGACATTCCTGGATCTTTCACTGCAATTTCAGATATTGTTTAAGAAAATACACCTATTGTTATTTGGGTTGCTGGCCCATGATCTCCTGCCAGCTGATTGACAGAAATACTTAGAATATGCTAAATTACCTACATCATTGGAATAATGCACCAGCATTTTTCCACTTATACATGTTGATGATGTTTAGTTATGGGACTGACAGAAAGCAATAACTATGATGAACTTCTTGGACACTTTTTAAAATCTGGTGTTGCCATATCTCAATGAGGATAGCTGAAATTATAGTAAAGCCAAACATGTAACAGGAAACTGAGCACAGGTGGTTGTAGGAGGAAAAGCTCTTGGCGAAGGACTCCAAAACAAGGCAAAGAGGCCTAGAATAAGGAAGCAACGTCCCAGTGGTATCAGTCATTTTTCCAAGTAGATTTTTTATTTAAAACGAATAAAAAACTGGTTACAACAATCATGGAATGAGTCCATGAAAGCTTGGGTAGGTAGCATAAGGACTGCGTCACAACGCAGCAAAATAAGATGCAGCTTAGTTGGCAGAATAGCCCACAGCGTTGTGGGCAGTTTTGCACCCAATGTGAGGTTAGACCAGAGCAGTAAATGGATTCTGGCCATTGCGATGGGTTCAATCAGGGTCTTTTTAAAAAAACCAAAAAGTATATGAAAACTATAGCAAGTATCCCTAATTTAATTTAAATTTAATTGTTTATCTGAGAACAGCAAAGCCTTTCTCATCTTGGTCCAAACTTAGAGGAAATATTTGTAATGGTTAAAAAATGATTAACAAACCCCAATCCAAGCTGTTAAATTTTCTTTTTTTTATACAAACCCCTTCAAATTTCTAAATTCTGTAACCTTGTAACGCATGATTTTCTGAATTTTGAGGTCTATTTCTGATGGATTTTCTGCCTCTAGAGAGCCAATTCCCTCATCCCTGGCTGGAAAAGCCAAAACCCATTACTGTTCAATTACCTTGGAGAGGTTATCAGTTACCTTTAAAGGTTCTGAACTTGAATTAAGGGGCTATTATACTTAGCTTTGGTGGGACATCCAACGCTAGGAAATATGTCACTAACTGTAACATCACCCTCAACTCATGGACGGGGCTCCACGCTAGAGGGGACATTAGCCGAATCAAAGTTCTTTTGGTGGGTAGGGAGATTTATGGCGGTCAAGGAGGCTTAGGTTGCAGGTCCTACAGCGTCAGGGAACCAATCATGGAAGTCATGATTAAGTCCTGAGTGTTGGCCATGTCTCAGTGGGATACCTAGCTGTTCTCAGTCTCAACATAAACTTTCCGGGACACCAAATACTGTAGGTGGCGTCAAGATAGGAGGGGTGCAAGGACAGCATCAAACTGATATTGGGGTTTGCCATCTACTATGACAGGCTCAGAGTGAGGCGGCATGGGACCATTGAAGAGGGCCAGGAGGCACTCATGTAGGGTGCTGAAAACTTTGATGGAAGGGTAGGTCGACCTTATAGCTGAAAGGTCAACCTCCTTAATGATCTTGAAGGTTCTAATACATTTGGGGCCTAACTTGTGGTAGGGTTGCTTCAGATGGATATTCTTGGCGTTGACCATGACCAAGTTAATAGACTTGTACTCTGGGCCTTTGCGACACTTGTGGTCATTGTATGCTTTGTAGATCCTCACAGCGTCAACAAGAAAATCTTTCTTTGCCTGATGTATGTCTCTGAGCTTTTTAGCGCGCTCATTTGCAGAAGGAACGGTGGACTCAATCCTTGGACTTATATTGAATCTTGGGTTGTGCCCATGGTTTGCAAAAATGGATCTTGTTTGTAGAGGTATGAGTAATGTTATTATACTCAAATTGCACCAGTGGAAGGTGAAAGGGAAGAATTTCACTGTTCAGGGTTAAAATAGACAAGCAAGAATTGATCCAAACCTTGGTTCACCCTCTCCATATGTCCATCTGACTAGGGGTGAAAGGTTGTAGAGTGGCAGGGGCGGATGCCTAGAATGAACAGTAGGGGTTTCCAGAACTAGGCATTGAATTGCAGGCCACGGTTGCTGATAATATCTTTGTGGAGGTTTTGTAGGCAAAAGATGTGGTCTACAAAGAGGCGGGCTGTCTGTACTGAGGTAATTGTGGTATTGCAAGGGATGAAATTTGCCAACTTGGTAAAGCGGTTCAATACAACAATTACAGCATCATAACCCTAAAAGAAGGGGAAAACCACAATAAAATCTACGGACACTGTAATCCATAGGCCCTCTGAAGCTTAGTGGGAACAAACAGCTTAGCACTCTTCAGGCGACTAGGTTTTGACCAGTTACACATCAGTTAGATTTTTAATTTGTCACATCTATGGTGATGCCTTTCCAACTGTAGGAGCGGCAGACCAACTCAAGCGTCTTGTTCATTCTAGTGTGTCCAGCAGTTGAATGGTCATGATCTTTGCAAACTACCTCCTCTCTCAGGAGTCCAGGTCGTACCCACAACCTGCCTTGATGGAGGATGACCCCATCTAGCAGCTGGTAACTTTTGTCCAGGGTTCGCCATTCCTCTGGCAGGCCTGTTTAATTTTGTCATAGTCATCTGACAGTGGTTAGGGCAACCTAACGCGAGCCTGGCGTCAGCATCTCCATCCAAAGGTTCCATCATAAGCAGAGTGGAGGATAGGTCAGTGGGCTCTTCTTCACCTGTTTCATCTTGATCAACACCTGGATATTATGGGCGTCAATAAGAGCTGGGTCATGGGCAAAGGCAGGGTTCTGGTATAGAGCATCTGGTAACAGGTTTTGGTACCCTTTATGAAATCATATTGGAAGTTGAACACTGCTAGGATTTCCAACCACTGGGACTGGCGAGGGGATAGCTTCTGGGGAAAACAATAGTACATCAGCGCCTTGTGGTCAGTGCAGACAGTAAAGGGCTATTGGAATCATGCAAATGGTGGCCAGTGCTTTACCACCTCAACAACAGCTAAGGGTTCCTTGTTATAAATAGCGTAGTTGTGCTGCGCCAGGGACGTCTTTTTTAAAATAAGCAACAGGCGTTCCATTCCATTCTCCTACTCCTGCAACATAGCAGCTCTTAACGCAAAGTTGGAAGCATCAGTGGTAACAATAAAGGGCGGCTGGGTATGTATGTACTAACACTAGGCTGGACAAAATATGGACTTAACGGCGTGGAACGTGGCGTTGCATTCTGTGGTCCAACTGAATATCTTCTTCCCTGATAAGGTGTAGGTAGGGGCAGCAACTTCTGAGAGCTGGGGGTAAACTTCTTGAGGAAATTACACGTCTTAAGGAAGCTACGTAACTCTGTGAGAGATAATGTAGTAGCTCAATCGCGGATGGCTGCTTCCTTATCTGGGGCAATCATGTGGCCATGGAAGAAGATAATATTACCTAAGAATTCAACCTTGGGCTGAAAGAACTTGAACACACTTGTCTTAATAGTGAGGTTCGCCTGTTCAAGTCAATTCATGACTGATATAAGGAAGTGGGCATGAGGTTCTGCATCTGAGAGAGGACCAGTATTTCATCCATGTATGCAATCGCACAGGTTCCCATAAGTTCTCCCAAGACAGCATCAATGAACTTCTGAAAGCAGGAGGAGGTGTTCTTCAAACCAAACGACATAACTCTGAACTGGTAGATTCCTTTCTGAGTACCAAAAACAGGTAACCACTCCTTTTCTACTTCAATGTGGATCTTGTTGAAGGCGTTACGGCAGTCCAGCTAGCTGAACACCCTACCCTTCTCCACACAACGAAAAATCTGTTGCTCTAGGTGGAGAGGATGGGGGTCAGGTACTTTCACGTTGTTCATATTGTAATCAACGCAGGGAAGAAGGGAGCCATCAAACTTCTCTACAAACAGGAGGGGGAGCACAACGGCGAGGATTTTTTAAATATTTGACCCTTGGAGAGTATGTCATCAACCTAAACTGTCCAAGGTGGCATCCTCCCTCAAGTACAATGGATAAACGGTAGAGAATATCTTGATGAGGTTAATGGTCGACCTGAACACAGTTATACTTGGTGTGCTCAGGGAGTTGGCAGACCTTAGAGGGATAAAACTTGTCCACATATCCACATATGCATTCAGGAAGGATAAGTGCTGGGGTCGTGGTTTCAGTTAGTTGTTTATAGGCTAGGCCCACCTTAGGAGAGAGGCCCCACCTTCTAGGAAGTACCACGCTGCTTTCATCAAGGCAAGGGATGATAACTGTGACTCCTCCAATGGGAACTTCGCAAGTATGGTGGGGTCTACAAGGTTGGTGAAGATTTCAAACTATCGTCACCAGCCAACAGCCAGAATAACGGGGTACAAGATGTTTTACTTGAGGAGAAGCTTTCCACAAAGTACCTATCGGCTGAAACAAAGGGTACATTCAATAGTACATGGTAGCTCAGAATGTTTGAGATGCACCACCTTTCACAAACTGGCCAACATCCAGGGGTAGGTCCAGATCCTCCGCCAGCTCTTAACAGATGAAGTTTTCAGTAGCGCCAGTGTCCACCAAAGTGAGAGCTTGGAAATTCTTTTTTGCAGAGGAGAAGGTAGCCATGAACAAAACGTATGCAGAGAAGGATTTATTTTCTACAGAGCAAAGGTAGGATAGGATGGCTCAAGCCCAGAGGATGGAGTGTAAGTGATAGTATACCCTGAGGATATAACAGCTTATGAATTCACATTGCCAATGAGTTGCCCACGTGATTTGAGTGAAGTAGGAAAAGTAATGCTCTATGTTTGGCGGGAGGGAGCTCCCTATCACAAAAAACTATACCATTAAGGACAGTCAAGCTTTTAGTGGTTCAGCCAAGGAGAATTCCTCTTCAATTATCTTTTAATGGATATCTACCCATATCTATATATGGTCCGCCAATAAAAGTGACTCTGGAGTTGTCATGTGTACATGACATCATAATGGGGACCAACCCCAAAGATAATGCTGGGCGCCAGGAGGCCCTAAGGTGAAGCTCCAGGCCCTTCCTGACCTGAGGCACACACTATATCAGCGCTGGGTTCGGGCAAAATATGCTCAGGTTGGTTCTAGTGGTGTGCCAAGTGCCCAGCCCCTTACATCAGTCCAGGCGTTAAAACGGATGGTTTACCAAATGAATGCAGATGGTTCAATTTGGTTTGTCAAGAATGGGGTTTCAAAACCCATTCCATATACAAAACAACCTGTTTGGTCAAATCCAACTTAAATCAATCACTTGAGTTAGTCAGTTTTGGCTTATTCCACCAATTTGGATGGCAGCGTTGCCCTATTGGTGTGTCGGTCCTTGGGCCTGATGCAGCACATCCCATATTCCCCCATCCAAGCTTAAATATGTTTTCCCCAACCAACATTCCTTGTTGAACGACTTTGCAAATAAACCTTTTTCCTGTTTATATTTTTTACAATTTTATGATATTCTGAACGCTCCTGTGCATGAACCTCTTTAAGGTGGTCTTGCGCTTAATTAATATAGCCATTGCAAGTACCTTGCAGCTCTTAAATCGTGCACCATTTGTTTGCCCAGGTTCCTCCAACCTGGGTCACTTAGCCCCTTTTGATATGTGCACCGCATCGATTTTAATGGGGTTTTTATTGTAAAACTCACCTTTCTATGCTTAAGATTTTATTGCTCCAGCACTCTCTGTTGGGCTCTAATGACTTTGGCACTTACTGGCTAGTTCCATGGCGTTGGCCTTGTGCACTGTGCACTACCACTCTGGGAACAGGAGAGTTATAGACACTCTCCTTACAGGAGTAGTAGGGAAGAGTTGTTCAATTGGGCCAACTGGGACGACAGGCTGGACAGGAGACATATGTCCTAAAACGGTAAAATGGGGTCCTTAACTAGAGTGAAGTGAATTATTGAATCAAACGGTTTAGGCTATTAATCCCCTCTAACTTTGAGGACAAAAGCGAGAGGTACTCAGCGGAGAGCAGCAGTGAAGGGCCAGTAGTGAGGAGACCCCAACTTATGATGGAAGTTTCAGTATAGCCTTCCAGAGAGCTCACTTCTGGTTTGAGCAGTAAAGGGAGAGTACAGAGGGGGAATACTCTATGTTCAGATGGAGGCGCCCATAATAGCTAGGCCTCATCTGGATATGTAACCTCAAGATCTGAAACTTGACTGGTGTCAGGTGTGCCAATATAAGTGCCCTGATGGTGCACCACAGAGATGGAGTTGTCAAGTTCCAAAATATGAAGCTCCAAGGTACAATTAGGATTGGCAGCGCAGAAGCTTTTGTACAACAGGGATGCAAGGATGGAGCACGTCCCAGATTAAGAGGAGGGAAGGCTATCCCATATGCAAGGGCAGCACCAATGTTATCTAGGGAATTGTGGAGGAGGGCCCTTTTCAATTGTTCAAGTGATTCCAACCTTGATGCCTTCTCTTGGAACAGGCGCAAGTACTGTGCCTTAGTGAGGTACCCTTGGTCCAAGTGGACAAAATAATTATAGTCCTCAAAGGTGGTAGGGGGAGACTTGCAGGGCTTGAAAAAGGTTTTCAATTCTAGGAGGTATTCCAGGAGAGATCTTTTATTCTCACCAGAGGAAAGTAACCATTAGTGAGCTCCCTCTGATACCTCTCAAAGAAGCAGCTTAAAAAGGAGGACGTCAGCTAAGTCCTTGCTATAGGACTTATGGCGGGCCCTAAGGTTGGACAACTTGGTAAGATCTCCTTTTTAGTTTTTGAATCGCGTAAATGGTGGAAGGTTAGGCTGGTAGTGGCAGATACTACAAATAATATGAACGTCTTGAATGAGGTGAGTCGCAAAACACCCTCAGCAAGACCTTTGAATAAGATAACAACAAAAGTAATGGGATATAACAGTACTAGCCCAGTGGGACGCTTCAAAAGGGGACAACTCTAAAAGGGTTGGGATATTTCTAGTCACTCAACAGGAGATAAAACTCAGAACGAAACCGAGGCTTTTCTCAGATGATTTAAAGGAAACTGAGAACAGGAAGTCTCTGAAGGAAAAGTGCTAGGTAGAAGGTGCCAAAACAAGGCAAATTGGTTCAGCAAAAGGAAGCAACGTCCCTGATGGTCTCAAATATATTTATAAAATAGTTTCTTATATGAAACGAACACCAAACTGATGACAACCATCAGGGACGTGAATCCCTAAGAGCTTGGGTAGGTAGCATAAGGACTGCTATGGAACACGGCGAAATAAGATGTGGCGGAGTCAAAGGAATAGCCCATGGCGTATTGGGAAATTTCACACCCAAGGTGAGGGTTGACCAAAGCAGGAAAAGGAGTTTGTCTGATGCGACGGTTTCACCAAGATCTCTTATATAAAATAAATATTAAAGTAAAAAAACTTCAGCAAATAATCCCTAAACTCTATTAAAATTAAACTTTTTATCTGAGAAAAGCAAAGCCTTTCTCAGCTTGGGTCTGAAAATTAAAGAGAAAGATTTGTCTTGGTTTTAAAACAATTAATGAAACCTGATCCAAGCTGTAATACTTTTTTCGCCTTTTAGCAAAATCAAACTTTTACAAATTTGTCTAAATTCTGTAACTTTGTAACGCTTGAATTTTCAGAATTCTGAGGTCTAATTATGCTGGATTTTCTGCCTCTAGAGAGCCGATTCCCTCATCCCTGGCTAACAAAGCCAGAACCCATTATTGGTCAATGACCTTAAAAGAGGTCATCAGTTACCTTTAAGGGTTCTGGACTTTACTCCAAGAGACTATTAGACTTAGCTTTGGTCTGGCGTTCAACGCCAGGAATTATGCCACTAACTGTGACAAAATAAGCCATAATGACTGAGTTTGGTAGTCCTGCACTGATAATCAACCATAAATAGGAATTTAAGGGAATTTAATCTAGTAAGGAAAAAACATTGGCTGCTTTTGCCGACCAATTTTACCATGTGTCATAAATCCTGGTCAATGCAAAAGTGTTATCCAAATTTCAATGCATTCATGGCAATGCAAGAGTCGCTTCAGCCCTAAAGAGACTTGCACCATGCTATGTCGTCAGCACTGGTAAAACAAACTTCCACATCTCAGATTTTGGTCATCTTAAGATGCTAGGCGCAACATTTGAAGCACCCAAATGAACCTTCAAAATTACACCCATCAAAGCCCAGAATACCATGAAATTTGCTAAGCCTAATATTGAACAGCAGAATTTTTTCATAATGGGAAATAAGCCTAGAGGACCTAAATGAGCATATAAAGCTTATATCTGCTGTTATTAATGTGGGAAACTTGGGCACGTAGTTGCTCAATGTTGTAGCAAAAACTCCTTCCAATGAGCCAAGAATGAATTAGGAAGCAGGACTTAAGTCAAGGACCAAAGGGATGATAGGGTTTCTGAGACCACTCTTCTAGTGCGTGTGCTAGAGGCGCTGTGGATGAACACCCTTGGAGGACTAAACGAATATGCTATCATGACCAACATGCCCTGACTTCAAGATAAGGAGTATAGGGAAGCAATAGCTCTCTCAAACTCACTCTCAAAGTCCACCTCCTGCAGGTGAATTCCAAACATGACCACTGATAGTCTAGTAGACCATTTTAAATCCCAAAACTTAATAATAAGATAGATAAGTTTTTTAAGCTAGCGGCTTTATTTGGTATATCAGGAGGGTCAATAGGAAGCGTACTAAAGATCCTCCAGTTCCCTGGTTCCTTTTCTCATAACTCTCTGCTGCAAGAATAGTTCAGACTCCTTCGTCATGCTTGACACTCTGTCCTTTGGAAAATTCCGTAACTAAACTCCCATTGTTCTAGCCTAATAGAATTCCTTTCTGGGAGAAACACCACACCCATGACTTAGTGCAGATCTGACTCAAATCCAATCAAACCTCAAATTTACCCCATTATACCATCTCCTTATTTGATCCCAGCTCTGATACAAGTTCCAACTATTGACCTGCCTCAGTCTCGACCCCATCCTGTGGCCTAGCCAGAACCAACACTCTCTCACCACCTGCTCCATCCACACCAGCTTGTCCTATTTTATCAAAAATCAGGGCAATGTGATAATGAGGGAAAACCTCACCGTCACATCACCCCTAACAAGAAGAGCTTTTAGATCTTCCCAGGGCACCAGGCACAATCTCTGGACGTCTGCCATGTGATCTTAACAATTTCTTCTCATAAAACACCAGCCCTGAATCATGACTCAGCTATTCTGGAAAGATATTCTGTTTCCCTGGCTTATACTTGATCTGCATATCATACTGAATCAGATCTAAATGCAACCAGGCCTGTCTCTGATTATCAGACGTGAGGACTTATAATGCTCTAAGGATTGGTGATCAGTCTGGATTAGAACAGGTTCCTAGCATACAATATATGGTATTGTCACTCCCCAAAGCCACTATTGTCAAAAGTTCCTTATAATAGACTGGGAATGCATCTCTGCGGGCACCATCTTCCAGCTGGAGTAATAGACAGATTTCCCAACCCCGTCTTCACCCTCCTGCAATAACACCGCTCCAAGTGCAAAGTATGACGCGTCAGTCTCCACTATAAATGGCTTGCTGGGGTCAGGATGGGCCAGAACCAGGGCTGTCATCAGACTCATCTTCACCCACTGGAATGCCCTTTCCTCAGCCTCCCCCCAAAATAAAGGGTACATCTCTGGTAAACCTTGTCAACGGCATGGCCACTCAGCTAAATTATTGGAAAACCTCCTCACAAATTTCGTTACCCCCAAAAAACTCCGCACCTCAGTCCAATTCATGGGGTCCTTCCACTCCTGAATCGCTTGCAGATTATTAGGACATATTGCTATCCCCCAGAAAGCCACATTACCCAGAAAGGACACCAAGTCCCTATTAAACTCACACTTGTATGGCTTTTGCTTCAAGCCCGCCCCCTTACCGCCTCCAACACACTCCTTACATCCCTCACGTGATCTTTCACTGACCTGGAAATATCAGAATATCACCCATATAGGCAACGAAAACCTACCCACTAAGCCCCCCAAAACAAATTTAATCATACGTTGGAAGACTGCGGGGGCATTGCACAAACCAAATGACGTAACCCAATACTTGAAATTCCCCTAAAGACATTTGAAAAGGTATATTACTTGTGCTCAGGCCGCACGGGAATCTTCTTGAAAGCATTAACCAGATCCAATTTGGTAAAACCACACACCCTGAAATCATGGGTAGAATGTCCTTCATGAGCATAGGATATGTGTCAGGCTCTGTTATTGCTTTGAGATTCTTGAAATCCACACATAGATGCATCTCCCCACTTGCCTTTGGCAGAAGCAGCACCAGAAAAACCATAAGCGATTTTGATGACACAATTAAATCCAGACCTAGAATCTTGTGGACATATTCATCAAGAGCCTCTCAAGCCCAAGGTTTTTAATGGATAAACTGGGGATTCCTTGGCAACTTAAAGCCTTCCTTGAGCAAAAAACCAAATGCAAAGTCCCCATAGGCGAAAAGGGTGCATCACCCCTAGGTTCAAACACCAATGTAAAATCATGGCACTCTTCTGGCAAGCCCTATAATGGCGTTACTGAAGATATTCACCCATACGCTTCACTGACGGCCCCTGAGACTGGAATTCCCACTCCCACACACCCAAGCCCTCAGGTGACAACAGCAGTTTCACCTTAACATATCAGATTGCGTATGGAACTGGTGCTACCACCTCATTCCAGCACCACTGGATAAGCAGATGTGCCACAGCATGTAGTTCCTCTTTGAACTCATCTAAGCTATTGCAATTTCATGAGAAATTTCGATAAGCAGGCACTATGAAGGCTACGAGATTATTAGTTTCGTGGCTCTAGCAAAGATCAACACAATTTTAATGAAGTCATTAGTTCTGTTGCTATAGTTGGTTCAAATTGGAAATACAGAATCCTGTATGAAATAGATCGAAATTAGGCTATTTGAGATAAGAATTGAGATACTTTATTAATTAAAAATCATAGATATCTATAGGGGAAAATTTTGTGGTTCTTCATAAGAATTTCTGTGATTCACCCGAGGAAGATATTTCTACCAGAGGACTGATATGGCTGAATATCATCATTATTAAAATACTTGTGATGATCAAATCTAATAGAGCTCTTGTTAGATGTGATTGACCTTCTTAGCGAGGGCTTATCCCCTTCAAAATGCTTGGTCATTTTGGATTGCTTAATCATCTCAGATTTCTGAGCTTCCCCAAATTGGTTAGCCTCACCCTTCATATGAGGTCAATAACTCTGAAGGGTCTTTCTTTGGTCAAATTGAAAATTTGAAATACCCAAAATGAATTTTTCATTTTCATTAGACTGAGATATTGAATCTCAATATGGATAAATTTTTGGTCATCTTAGTTGTATCTCTAACAACGCCCCCCTCAAGATATTGCCTAGGGGCAAATATTTGCAAAGAAACCTACTATTCACTCTATTGATAAAAGTACCAGTATCAATGATGACAATGGAGTATTCAATACCCTGATGATAAATAACACGGTAAGGACCAGCTCATAAGTTGTCCAATTTGTGAATCCTTCCTCCCAGCCTATGGTGGTAGAGAATTACAAGATCCCCAACTTATTATTCTTGCAACGTAGGTCTACTAGCGTTTGTCTGGGTTCCTTCCTTCAAGGTGGTAGCCGCAAGGGAACTTGAAGCTAATGTTTGTAAATGGATGATTTCATCAGCTAATCTCTGCACAGCTAAATTGGTAGTTTGAGGGGTAGCCTATTCAAGGATAGGTTGCACACTTGGGGGAGGATAGGTTCCTAACCATATAAAGCTTTAAAAGGAGACATTCCCAAATTATACAAAGGTAGCTAACTTTATAGGCTAACATCGCACTAGGTAAGTAAAGGTTCCACCTACTAGGATCATTGGAGTCCATCTAAGAAAATGGCTACAATGGTACTGTTTGCTCGTTTGACTGCACCATTAGTGGAAGGATTATAAGGGGTCGTAAAGGACTGATAATTACCTATTATTTTGGCAAGCTCAGCTTCACCTGAGAAATGAAGTTGGTCCCATTATCCAGTAAAAGGACTTTTGGGCTACCATGCCTGGTGAAAATTTGCTTGAAAAGAAAGGACGCCTTCACCTTGGAGGTAACCGTGGAAACTGAAATAGCTTCAATCCATTTAGTAAAATGGTCAATAGCTAACAAAATATATTGATGTCCATAGGTGGACGTAGGGAAAGGACCTACCACATCAATACTCATAGTAGAGAAGGGTTCAGAAGGTCCCACAATTTGGTGTTGGAACGTCGGATTTAGACCACATTGTTGTTGGCACTTAAGAAAAGAAGAACACATTGTGTACAGATTCCAGCATGTTATCCCAAAAACAATGATTTTTTAACCATTGTAGTGTCTTAGCGACAGCTCCATGACCTACAGCTTGGTGGGCCTCCATAATAGTATCAGTCCTCGCAGAGGGCCAAATAAAGGGCAACCACGTAGATCCTGACTTTTTATATAATGAACCTTCTTTAACCTGAGTGTCTTCAGTTAAGGATTGTACCTTCGAGATAACATCCTTATATTCACAGAACCAAAGTTCAGGTCTACCAATCAGGTCATAAATACAATCTTCCTCTGCAGAGAATAAGGTTAAGATTGGCAATTGAGAAAGGCCATCAGCATTTTGATGTATTGCTCCAGCGCAATGTTGTATAGGTAAGTCATAATTTTGGAGCTTTAAAGCCCATCTAGCTAAGCGCCCATCAGGATCCTTCACTTGTTGCAACCACTTCAGGGAAGCGTGATCCGTTACAATAGTTAAATACTTGCCATATAGATAAGAGCGGAAATGCTTGATGGCGGACAACACAGCAAGGCATTCTCTCTCTGTAACTCTATAATTGCGTTTGACCTTAGAAAGGGTTTTACTATATTATGCAATGGGGTGATCAACCAGATTGGTATCATGTTGAGCCAGAATGGCCCCGATAGCAATATAGCTGGCATTGGTGAATAGTATTAAAGGTTTAGAAAAGTCAGGACGGGCTTTGACGGGAGCACTCATTAAGGCTTGATGCAACAGATCAAAGGATTGTTGTTGTGATTCTTCCCATACAAAAGGGACTTCCTTATGAAAAAGGTAAACTAAAGGTTCTGCAATCTCTGAAAATGAGGGATGAATTGTCAATAATAACCAACCATCCTTAAAAACACCTGGATATCGCACAAGCTTTTGGAGACAGGCATGTCCAAAATAGCTTGTATCTTATTAGATAAGGGTAAAATACCTTCGTGATTAACTTTATGTCCCAAAAATTCCATCTCAGTTTTAAAAAAGCACACTTTGATGGTTTAAGATTAAGTGAGGCATGATGCAGCTGGCCAAAAACTTCCTTTAAATGGTACAAATGCTTATTAAAAGTGCGTGAAAAACAGTAACATCATCTAGATAAACTAAAACACAAGAAAGTTTTAAATCCCCAAAAAAGCCATCCATGGCTCGTTGAAAAGTAGCAGGGACATTGCAAAGCCCCTGTGGCATAAATGTTGGCCCAAATAGCCCCTCACTAAAATTAGAGCACATTTTTGACGATCTTCCGGGGCAAGATCAATTTACCAATAACCACTTGCAAGGTCCATAGCTGAGAAGTATTGTGATCCAGACAATAATCTCAATGAATCATCTATGCGAGGTAAAGGATAAAAATCCTTTTGAGTAACAGCATTGAGTTGATGATAGTCCATAACCACTCGGTGACTCCCATCCTTTTTGGATGAGTAAAAGAGGGGAAGCCCATGGACTCTTAGAAGGCATTAGTACCCCAGCATTGAGGAATTGTTTCAGTTCCACTGAGACCTGAGCCCCCTCAACTTTGGATTTGCAATATTGTCAAGCTCAAATAGGGGGAGTATCCCCAGTTTTTATCTGATGCTGTACCTCTTTCATTAAGCCAAAATCTCCAGGACCTTGATCAAAGATATCCGCATATTCTTCAATCAGAGCCTCAGCTTCAAGATGTTGTTCTGAAGTAAGTGAGTCCCCAAATCTGATATCAATTCTAGCATTGATAGGGGGATTTTCCAGCCCAAACTCGCATAAATCTCCACTTCCTGAGATGGATATCTTGTCACTCACAGGAGTAGGCTGCACATAGGCGATGAGATTATTGTGATTCAATTGCATAGGTTGGGAAGTGAGATTAGCCAGTAGAATTGAAACAATCCCATCATAGGCAGGATCAAGGATACCCAGGCAGGGTCAGGCCTCCAAATGAGAAGGATTTTGATTACCAAAGATCTCTAATACATGATCAGGGGGTACAAATATTTGTACTCCCATATCAATTATGACATGAGCTTTTTGGGGAATGGTAATTGGAGAGTTATAATATAAATGCATTCCCTCAGAGGCACAAGCTGACGTAGGTGGAAGTATAGTCCTTGGGCACAGGATTCGGTATTCAAGACGTGAGATAGAAGTGGGGTATTCCAGTAAACAAACACGTTGTTTGAGTTTGCCTTTGCTATTGGGAACATTGTGTATGATTAAGGGTACTCAGTATTCAATTAAAGAAAGAGTTTTGTCTTTAAGACTGATTATCACATCAAAATTGGTGAGAAACTTAGTTCCTAAGAGCAAATCATAGCAGTTATTATCCGATACCACTGCAGGGGCCAAAAACAACCAACTTTTTAAAGTGCATCAGAAGAGAGGAAAAGGCTCCTATTGATTTAGTGTAGAAAGGTCCAGCAGTTCCGTAGTCCCAATAATGGTTTAGGTCCGGAGCCAATTTGATTTTCTTCATAAGTTTGGGCGATATTACATTGATGGGCAATCCTATATCAATGATAGCCAAAGCTTTCACCTTATGCACAATGACTTACACCCAGGTTACATCGGTGCCAAAGTTTGGGGTGGAGAACACTGAGGGATTAATCGTTTGAATGGAATTAGAAGAAAAAAAAGGAAGCATAAGCAGAAATAATGTCTTTGTTGGATAATTCTTCAGGGATATCAAGATGATCAGGAGCAGATACCACATAACAATCTATAGAAGCATAAAAAGGTTTTGACTGATACACTGAGGTATGTCAGCACAGGGAGCCTCATGCCCTATGCTGACTCCTCTTTTTTGATTCCTCCACTTGCTTTTTCCAACATTGAGACATCACATGACCCATGAGACCACAATAATTACACGACTCTTTCTTTGGTTTGGATTTGGGTTTAGGTGGCATTGCATAAATGTGAGGCTGAGGGTTACTAGAGGAGGTCAGATGTATCACCCCATTAGAATCTCCATAAGCGCTTCCTTGATGTCAATAATGGAGCTGAAATTTCTTTTAAGTGATTTCAAGTGAAGTAGTTACTGAGTGCTAGAACTGAACGCACTCATTGCAGCTGAGATAGCATAGTTGACGGTAATCTGGTCACAAGTAGCAAATGTCTGGGCCTCATGGTAGAATCATTTAGCGAATTCCTGAATAGACTCTCTTTGTTTAATTTGAATACTCATAAAGGCTTGTTTTTGGTTGGAAAAAAGAGATCACTCCCAAATTCCTTTGTGAGGGCGGTTTTCAATTGAGCCCACATAGTGCAAACCTTGAGATGAGGAACCATGATCTCTTGAGCTAACCAGCTTAGGCAAGAGGTGATATGGAGGACCTTCTGTTGATCAGTAGCTCCATCCATTTCGCGTTCATAAGCAAAAAGAAAAGAATGAATGCTACCTTCACCCAGTTCAAATTTATCCTTATAGGTAGGTTTGAAAGGGGTGGCTCCAGTGTTCAAGACGTGTATGCCCAATACCATGACTGGTCCAGCCTCGGAGGGTTCAGACTCTGTGAAATGGGCATGAGGGGGAACTCTTTCAACTTGTTGTCTCAAGAGGTTCAAATCATTTTGTAAATTTTGAACCCATTGGTTAAGATAATCATTTGTAGGGGTTTGGTGTAAGTTGGAAATTGCAGTAACCATCTCTATTTGCTTGGTCTTTAGTACTTCACATTTGGCAGCCAACTGCTCAATGGATGCTGTCAATGAAGCAAACCATGTTTCTTGAGTATTTTGATTTGAATCGCATAGCCAATGTGCATTCTCAACGCCATCCAATTAATTGATTAAGGAATAGTATGGATTGGTCAGAAGACCTCTTAAGGATAAGAAACAACCTTGAGCTATGGCTTGGATTTGTGTTTCTAATGCTTTTACTCAAGATACTAGGAGCATCAAAGGTTCAGAATCGGACATTGGAAGCGAGGAGCCAGGGGGACCAGGAGGTCCTGGGGGTCCTTGCAACCCATCTCTACCTACTGGTCCTGGCGGGACTTGTTGACCCACTGGACCAGGGGAGCTATGTTCACCGGGGGTTCTGGGGTTATCAATGGGGAGCTAGGGGTCCTGGTGGTCCAGGAGGACCAATAGGGTAGGGTTCACCTTCTCTGATATTACTCAACACTTGGACCAGATGTTGAGTTATCCCATTAAGCTCTCCCAAGCTCTTCTCATGTTCAGCCCACAACTGATCCAGTTGTCTCTTAATCTCATCCTCTAGGGAGGTAATCCGGTGATGGATAGGGTTAGTGGCATTGCTAACTTGATGAGATACTTCTTAGCCGATGTATCCCACAACTCCATTATTGATTCTCACCAACTGGTTATGAATATCATTAATTTCTCTTCTATTATTTAGAATGGCCTCTCAATTATCCATTCCAAAGTTGGATGCTGTTTCATAAAACGAAGATAGTTGAGAGTGAAATTGTTGCACTAGAGTCAACTGGCGCTGAATTTAGAGATGACGCAACCCCAAAATCTGGAGTAAAAGGTGAATAGCAGGATGTACGAAATGCCAGAGATACTGCTCACTTCTAGCCAAACCAACTTTGGTAGGCTGTAACACCGCTCGGTTATATAAGTTCATCATGTTATCAGCAAATTTAGACGCTTGGTCATGATTAAGGCGAGTACCAGGCTGATTAGCCCCTCTGATCAAGTTTTTGACGGTTTCCTCAACATTTGCGGCTTGAATCTGAAAGTTAGATTGGTCAGGGCCCTCAATGGCCAAGTCCATTGAAGCTAGAAATTGTAGATTATTTATATTAGTGGAAGGAAAATCTTGCTGGTTAGAGTGTACCCATTGGGTAATATTCATAGATCCCTCCAAAGAGGGGCTCTCTTCGCTAGACATATTCATTGTTGTGAAAGTATGTTTTCACCAGGTAGCCTCAGAAGCAGACCTGGCAGGGAGCACCAGTATTGCTTTTTTGTGAGTAATTTCAATAAGCAGGCGCTACAAAGGCTATAAAATTATTAGTTTTGTGGCTCTAGAGAAGATTGGCACAATTGCAACGAAGCTACTAGCTCCATTGCTATAGTTGGTTTCATTTGGAAATACAGAATCCTGCATGAAATAGATCAAAATTAGGCTATGTGAGACAAGAATTGGGATACTTTAGTAATTTAAATCAGAGATATTTATAGGGAAAAAATTTTATGGTTCTTCCCGAGTATTTCTGTGATTCACCTGAGGTAAGAGCTTTCCTACCAGAGGATTAATATGGCTGATCATCATTATATCAAAATACTTGTGATGATCAAATCTAATAGAGCTCTTATTAGATGTGATTAACCTTCTTAAAGAGGGCTTAGCCCCTTCAAAATGCTTGGTCATTTTGAATTGCTTAGTCATCTCAGATTGCTGAGCTTCCTCAGATTGGTTAGCCTCACCCTTCATAGGAGGTCAATAACTCCAAAGGGTCAAACTTCGTTCAGATTGAGAATTGGAAATACCCATCATGGATTTCTTCATTTTCATTAGACTGAGATATCAAATCTCGATCTGGAGTAATTTTGGTCAACTTAGTCGTATCTCCAACACAAGCCTTGTCTAAACAGAATCTGACCTTCACCCGCATGACTGCAGCCCTCTTGGTGGCATCCTCTACTAGCATTAATTCATCCTTCTTTAAAGACAATTCATATCTTCTTGCCCACTCCTCATCCAAATAATTCTTATCAGCACCAGTGTCCACCAGAGCCAGGACCTTCCTGCACCCCCACTGGTGAAAACAAATATGAATAGAGTGAAGTAGGCGGTTTGTTCTAGAACACTGAATTAACCGGCTTTTTGCAAATATAATGGGGATCATTTTTCTATTTATTCTTCTGGCCTCAGGAACTTAAATAGGGGCTTCAACTGGAATCAACGCCTCTGGCACCTCACCCATTTTCCAGGTTTCCCCTAACTCTTACCTTCCTCCTCCACGTAACTAAACCCCTTGGAGCTGTGCACCAGCTCTGAACATGCCCGTCTCATTGCATCCTGACTGCAGAAACCCCCTAGGACTGCACCATCTCCCAATGAACCTGCACCAAGCCCACCTGCCGCTCCACCTGCAAGGCCAAGGCCACATCTTCCTCCAACGTCTCCGCAGGTCATACCACCACCATTGCCAACAAATCAGCCTTAAAATTTTGACTGAACATGCGAGGAAGCTGGTACTCTAGAGCATTTTCTTTTTTCAGCACAAGGAATATCTGGCTATATTTCTACAAATTTTTCCTTCATTGACCGCACTGCAGCAACGCTAACCAGGCTGAATCCTTCACTTCATTCAAACACGCCTCCCAGTCAAACCAATCCAAAACTCCTCCACTATTCCTGGAAACCCCACCTGCTCCTCCAAAAGTTCTAATACTCAGCTTGACTGCAATTGGCAAGGTTATCAAAACTTGGCTCAACTGTAAGGCAAATGAATCTTAACCCCCTGCCGCCTTTGCCAACTGCCCCTGGAACTGAATCCAACCAAACATATTATGGATCAGCTCCAACTCCTCTGGAGTCAGCACTGATGGACTCCTTTCTCCATCCTTCACCAGTCCTAACAATTTTCCACCACTCAGGGACACATACTCTAGCACCCAGCATAACATGCAAAGCAAAAACGCCACCAATAATATCACTTCAAAAGTGTCACAGTATGATGATACCACACAGGAAACAACTGCTCCTGAATTCTCTTTTACTAGCCACCACAACAACAGGAAAATAATTTGGTTCCGTTTAATGTAATGAACGGGCTCCTTTCAATGAGCCACAAATGAATTAGGAAGCAGGACCCAAGTCAAGGCCCATAGGACGGATTTGGTTTCTGATACCATTCTTCTAGTGAATGTGCTAGAGGCGCTGTGGATGGACACCTCTTGGAAAGTCGTGAGTATGCTACCCTTACAAACATTCCTGACTTCAAGACAAGGAGTATAGGGAGGCAATAGCTCTCCAAAACTTACTCTCAAAGTCACCTCCTGCTTGTGAATGCCAAACCTGGCCACAGTTAGTCTAATTATACCAATGTAAATCCCAAAAGTTTATAATAAGATAGACACGTCCTTTAAGCTAGTGGCTTTATTGTGTATATCAGGAGGGTCAATAGGAAGCGTACTAAAAGAAGCTCCAGCTCCCTAGTTCCTTTCCTCATAGCTCTCTGCTGCAAGAATAGTTCAGACTCCTTTGTCATTCCTGACACTCTGTCCTTTGGAAAATTCCGTAACTAGACTCCCATTGTTCTAGCCTGATAGAATTTCTTGATGGGAGAAACACCACACCCATGACTTGGTGCAGATCTGACTCAAATCCATACAAACCTCAAATTTACCCCATTATACCATCTCCTTGTTTAATCCCAGCCCTGATGCAAGTCCCAACTGTTAACCTGCCTCAGTCTTGACCCACTTTGCGGCCTAGCTAGAACCAACATTCTCTCACCCCTGCTACAACCACATCAGCTTGTCCTATCTTATCAAAGATCAGGGCAATATGAAGTTGATGGAAAACCTCAACTATTACAAATGTAGGATAAGAAGCCTAGAGAGTAAGTTAATTTTGTCTAGGCTTAAGAAAAGGAAACTGGTCAAGACTTTAGAAAAGGATCAGAAGTCTAGATACAGATTAATCTAGCCCTGCAATCAACCCTGTTCCACCTGATATACTTAACAATTATCTTAATATTTCTGATCTATTTGTAGATGAAGAAACACATGATCCACTCTACCAGGTGTTTAATTTAGATGTGAGTGAAAGTATCTGAGCAAAGACAAAGGGTAAAGACCCTAAAATCATAAAATAAGTTTCTCAGCCATATGATAATCAGTTGGTGGAAAACTAGATCTTCCAACAGCACGGCTAAACTACTCAAAATTAAAACTTAATTAAGTGAACATTTCTCTCCCTTCAAGCATGATCTAGGAATCCTTTCCTAATTATCTGTGCAATTAATCATACTTTGAATTCAGCAAATAAGAATGTGAATCATTACCATCTAGTACTAAAAAAAGATTGTGATTCATTCAATAAAACACCTTACTATAATACTCTGAGTGTACATATGCTGACATGTAATCAATTGATTAGGAGTACAAGTGATAGTTGACAATGGTGCGCCCATTATCATTATTTTAACCAAGTTGTTGAAGTAAATGAAGAATTCACCAGAGCTAGAGCTCTGAAAAACATGGAACTGCTGGTCCCCATACCACATTATTTTGTGGAACATACAATGCACTACCAATTTGGTTCATATTGCTGGTGGTATCAGCTCCCGCCATAGTGTTGCAAATCAAAATTACAAAATGCTCATTGGGGCAAAATTCCTGAGGATTATGGTGATAAGTGTGATTTTGAGAAGAATACCTGACGATTTTTGGAGAAACCCTGCCCTTAGTATATCAGTGGAAAGGAGGAAATCCGCTGATGAAGAAACATAAGTTTTTTTAATCTAATTTATATTAAATGCATAATTCCCATAAAATACAAGTTGGTTGTATGGAAGAGAAGGTAAATATTGAGGAGTTTTATTAAAAAGAGTGAGATATTATTGAGAACTACAATGATGTATACCATTCCGCTGGGGACGCAAATCATAGTTAACACAAGGATAATGTTAGAAATTAAGAAACAGTTATATGGAGAAGTCATCAGCCAATGGATTAAATTGAGACTGGAGTCATGGGTAGCACCAGGGATTTTAATGCTAGGCTAAAGAAAAATAAGAGTGCTACAGTTCAATCTGGGCAAATTATTGAAAAGTAGAAATAAAATCAAGTCATCACATCTGTGCATCCAATACTAACGGTGGAGCTCGAAGAATTTCATGATTTTGGAGCATTAACAGAGATGTGACTAATGGAAGATTCTGCCAAAAGTGTCATTGTATATTTTGATTGTGAGCGATTGGCTGAGTTATTCCAATGACAGCAAAAGGAAGTGCTATAATCATGTGAAATATTGGGTGATATTTTCCCAGGATGATCATGACCTTGGATGCGGTAAAAATGTGAATCATAAGATCAACACTGGTGAAAGTCTGCCAATACAAAAGTGACCTATCTGCTGTTCAAAGGCTGCAGATGTGATAGGCAGCAAATTTATCAGCAATTTGATTGAAAAAAGGATTCCTCGTTTTGCCATCAAGTTTATGGGTGAGTCTGATTTTTATTGTGAAGAAAAAGGATTGATCACGTTGCTTAGTGGTTGTTTACTTCAATTTGAATAAAATCACTAAAAAGGATTCATATCTGCTGCTGAGGATTAACAATGTGCTTGGTCGCCTAGGGGAAGCCAAGTTTTTTCAGCAATGGAATTGGTCTCAGGATATTAGCAGATAAATTTTCTAAAAGAAGATCAAGAGAAACGTTCAATAATCTCCGCACAAGGATTATACCAGCCTTCAAGAATGCCCCAGGTATTGTGCAACACGCTGGTGACATTCTAGAGGACAATTATTCTATCCTGAGAGAAATAAAGTTTTCTTGCGTTTTATAGTAATTGGATAACATCAAAATTTTTCAGCAGAACATTCACCAAACACCTGAAGCAGTTGGAGGAAGTGTTTAAATTCATAGAAGCAGCGAATTTGAAAATCAAGCTGAAAAAATGTCATTTATTTAAAAAAACTTGCTTATATTTGGGGTTTGTGGTAAACTATAGCAGAATGCAATGGCAAATGCAGAAGATAATGGCCTTTGATAAGATATAAATCATGAAGAGTGTAAAGGACATAAAAGTCTCTCTTGGTTGGTTGGTAACTATCACTGATTTATTCAAAGTTTAGCTGGAATTTCCAAACATTATTTACACCTACTTAAGGATCCAAAAAAGGATTTTTGCGGAATGAGGAGTTTCAAAAAATGTTTTATGAGCTAAGAAGATATCTGATGACTAGTCCTGTCCTGAAATACCCAAATTTTCAATTGGGTTTTTTATTACAAAAAATGCCTCATTGACAGCGACTGGCGCTATTCTAAGTCAATTAGATGATTTCAGAGAAGAACATCCAGGGACATATGTGAGCAGAATTGACGTTAGTGGACAGGAACTAAAGCATGACATAGCGTGAGTGCCTCAAAGTGATTTATGCCTGCAATCTTTGAGTGTATACGTATGAGACACACTTCAAAGAGTGTGACCAACCATTTGTCTTTACACTGGTTACATAAATTTAAGGAACTAAAGGGCGATTGGCATGATGAGCTCTGAAACCACAAGCCTGTGATCTCAAAATTATACATTAATCAGGAACAACACATTAGAATGCTGATGGACTATTGAGATTACCTGCGATTTAAGTTGTGTATCATCGAGTGGATGAATTAATATAACAGATGATTAAAGGGAATATCAAGGATGAACCCTGAGTGATTAAAGTGTGCTGAAGAAAGTGATGGGGAATACCAAAATGAAAATTCGAAGCTAAAAAAGTCAATTAACAAACTGCTAAATTTAAAATTTGAATATTACAATCACCCAGAAATTTAGCTTAACAAATCTAACAAATAATGGTGGTAAAGTCCACTAAACGCACCTCCAATGCTTTGGAATTCACTCAAACTCACCCCAAATCACAGAACCC